>OY365806.1:38079672-38421202 GCA_959347315.1 Bimastos eiseni
CGCTTGTTACTCAAATGTACCTCCTTGAGGTTTGTAGTACTTATCAGACTCTAAGCTGGACTAAAGTGTTAGAATTGGTGCTCGAAATGTGTCCCGCGTATACACGGACACAAGTGCTTAGACGGCGACGCCGCTGGCCGATAACAGCATCACCGATCGAGACTAGTCATAGCGCGGCCACTCGTCGTTCAGACGCGTTTTGAGTTTGTCGACTTTGGCTATTCTGGAGCGTTAAACCTTCTCCTCCAGCACACTCCATATGCTATAGTCGACTGGGTTATGATCCGGCGAATTCGGCGGGCACGGTGCTGGATGAATGAAGTCGGGCGTCTCTCGCTCCAGGACAGAGACGGTGTCGTAGATCGATGAAATGGGGGTCAGTGCAGCCAAGTAATAAAATGTAAGTTAGGCCTATAAAAAATTGGCACACCTGTGTTTAACAAGGTAGTGCGGTCATATGAGTCAGGTGAGGTGGAAAATTTTTATGTATCATAAATTTCAGCCATTATTCCATCTACCTACCAAAAGTTATTAAAATTGGTGGAAATTTGAAGAAGTTCTGACAGAAACTATTTTGCACATATTTTTTTGAGACCGTGATGTATAATTGTGTGTAGTGTACGTACGAGCGTGCATGTAAGGCCTGCTTGTGTAGCCTATACAGGCCTACATGACTGGGCATTTACACGTACTGCGCCCTTACTAAATCTCGATGAATACGGGCGCTCTCAGTCTAAGGTCAGCAATCTTCCTCGTGATGAGTGTTCGTGCTCCGTGTCCGTTGCTTCGTTCAAGTGGAACAGAATCGAACTCGCGATATTCCACACATGTAAACAAAATTACGCGATGACACCCAACTGTCTATGCGCTGTTGGCTGACGTCAGCGACCACGGTTCGAATTTTGGGTCCGTCATAAGACACTAACGTAAGCCTAAAGTTAAATTAATAATCGATTAGAATTAGAATTAGAATTTTTTATGTAGTCGATCGAGCCCTAAGCATAGACCTACATAAATGCATATTAGGCACGCATCCAGACCGAAGTAGAAAGGACATTGGGGGAGCGAGGAGTATAATTCTCAGAGGCAGCGACAGAAATTCCGCCATATGCAGAGCAATCACGAGTCTATTGACTCTTTTCTAAAAACGAAACTTTCTGGATTTAGCGGTGGTTGATTTAGCCGGGTCCTGAGCATGTGCCCCTGCCCTCTCGGCGGGCCTCATAGTCCTACCTTACAGAGAACGAGGCATAGTCATAAGACTCTAACTAGTAACTATACCAGACCTCTCTCCTCCGCCTCCTCCGCCTCCTCCTTCTTCGTGAGAGTTAACCTCATGACAAGGGTCATAATTAATTGTAGCCGAGGGCAAGAGAGGTTGCCCTCCCTCTTTCTACGTAGCCACCAATCGACTCGGCTGGAGGGCCTCTGAAACAGTCAGAGTGGAGTGACTACTTGAGGGAAACTTCCAAACACCAGACACGTGACTCACGATCATGATGCGTCTACAAAAGAAACCAACCTATTACGAATTTCCAGATGATAGCAAACTAGTCTATTATATACACACACGCATGTAATATGATAGATTTTACGACACAATCACACAGCGATTGTATTTGTATATATATATATATGTATTATATATATATGTATGTATATATAAATAATTTATATATGCATGTGGTGTAGCTAGGCTACGCGATTCAGCTCACATATACGATTTTCATAGGCCTATACATGGACTCATGTGGCTTCTGTAGGAATGTCCTGGCGAACAACACATGGTGTCAGTGGTATTTAAATCGCATGACCTGCTTGAGTGCATTCCATAGAATCAATAACATCGACGGTGTCACCAAGACCCAGACTATGCCACATCCTCTTAAGCTTCAGCTGACGCGCTGTCTTAATTGATATATTCTGCCTCTACGCAGCTACATATACTTCTCGCATTGCGAACGTAAGCCTACTTTAAGCTTATAAGTCGGTTTCAGCCGTAAGTTAACTGACCGTTCTTAAATAAGATTAGAGTGTTAACGGACTAGTAGTCTGGCATAATACCGTTTCTACGGAGCTTATAAGTCTATATAGGTCGTCAATTCTAGAGGTTTCGTAGATGCGTAGGTTCACATTAATCACATTTACTGCTTCTTAGCATAATAGTTACTATTCGACCTAATTCAACTCTAATAGCATAATAGTATTACTATTCAGCAGATCTGTTAGATACACCAAACAGGACCATTCGCACATATAATAATGGACTGTTGTTTTTTTGTAACTGGTCAGTGATCGAGTCAGCTAGTCAGCAAGAAAGTAGACTAAATCAGTCAGTATATTAGCCAGTCAAACAGTCAATCAATTGTTCTGAATGCAAAGAAGTAAACAAGTCAGTAAGTCATTTAGTGAGACAGCCATTTTAACTCATTTAGTCATTCAGCAAGAAAGTAAGTGAGTCAGTCAATCAGTCATCGCATGGTTAGTGAAACCATAGCTCACTTTTTATGAGCTTTGAGCTGTATTCACTCCGGATCTGTGGGCTTATTTGCATGACAGGCCGACTGTTTATACTTTTTAGTACATGCAGGCCTATAAGATTAGTATTTTAGGCAAGTGTTCGTTGGCATAGGATGTAGACTGCACTGTCGTGTACGATGGCAAGCATAAGCCTACAGCTATAGGCTACATACTATATATAGGATTATATGAACCTATAGTTACTATCACATATATATATATATAGATGCTGTCGTAAACGCTATATAATGACTAAATTAAAAGACAGTGTGGTAGACGAATGTGAGACTACATATACATGTACATATAGTACAAGTTTATACATACGTGTAAACGTATCTGCGCATTTTTAAACCGTATTTTGAGACCTTCTTACTTTCAACTTACTTACTTCTAAAAAGGCGCATTATAACCATCGTCATCGATCATACTTACATATCCTTATAATCATCATAGCGTCACACCATAACACATCTTCATCATACATCGTCTTCGTCATCTGCATCATCATCATCGTCACCGTATTCCTGTTGATCGAAGCAACAGGGAGGACAACACTAGGGACTATTGAAAAGGTTCTATATATATATATATATATATATATATATATATATATATATATATATATATATATATATATATATATATATACAGGGCCCTACAAACCTACGCCGTCGCTGCAGAAAACCGAGGCCCCACGATGGGGTCTATAGCATATAAGCATTAATTAAGCAAGTATACAGAAATATATATATATATTTTTACATATATATATATGTATATATATATATATGCAGATATGATGCTCTTGTACGTCTGATAATAATAAGACGACGTGTTTTTCTCTGTAGGTGACAACTGCTGGATCGATTCGATTGGCGTCAGACAACCATCCGCTTCTGTTCCGGAGTTTCATCGTCGCTTCCGTAGAAAGATGGCCGACAACGAGCAATTGGTCTTGGCGTCTGATGGACCGGGGGTGGACGCCGCCGCCGCTGACCCTTCGGATGAGGTTACTGACCTTGGGGGGGGGGGGGGGGGGGGGTTCGTGTGGCCGGGGCAGTGCTCGCTGAATCTGTTTCCGCTGAGCCCGCAGCGGTGGTCGTTGAAGCCACCGAGGTCGAGAAAGTAAACGCGCCCTCCGAAGCATCGGCAGTGAGCCACCCAGTTCCCTTATCCGAAGCCGCCACCGTTGAGGCTGACTCGGCTGAGGTACACGCCGAAGAAGCTACGGTACAGACGACAGAACCTGTACCGTCAACCGAACCTCTACCGTCTACTCAAACGGAACAATCCACTCAACAGGAACCGGTACAGTCCACTCCTGCCGTACAGTCAACGGAGCCTGTAGAGTCGTCCGCTGCTTCGGTTCAGCCTGTTCCTCAGAGCTCTCCTGAGGCTCAGTCATCATCCGTACAAGAGGGTCAGACGGCCACAGAGGCAAGTACCGTGTCGGACCAGGCACAGGAAACACCGGCCTCCCCTTCAGAACAGGTTTCTCCGAAGAAGGAAGATACGACAAGTGAAGAGAAGACCCCGAAAACACCGAAGGAAAAGAAGCTAGGCTTCTGCAAGACAAGCTAAAACTACGTGCATCCCATCCCAAGGTGGCTTCGAAGCTGGGTCACGCATTCCTACACTAGTCGCAAGATGGCTTTTTAACTGGGTCGCAAGTCTATGCAGTCAGAAGGAACATTATACTTACACTTCATCAGATTTTCACAGTAAATCGATATTACGTTGCTTTAAACAGTATGACCGGCTTATGGGTTAACTATTTGTTGTACACATTTATAAGTTTGAGAGAACTGGAATCAGATCATAGTCCGGACTTCAATTCAAACTGTTATTCATCTTCAATAGGCCTAAACATGCCAAATAAACAACAGTAAAATGTATAGCCTATATATTCAGTAGCCTATAAAGTAGGCCTAATGTAATTTGCATCACCCAAAAGTCACTAAATGGAGTTTTTGCCTTACATCCTAGGCCTATCGTGCAAACCCTGGTTGGGCATACAATATGTACGTCTACCAATACACATTATAATAGGCTTATTATCTGCATGTAGGTCTACATTGTACAGTGGTTAAATACTGAAATCGCTCATTCATCCAGAGGTGCCGGGTCTACAAATATTTGAAAAATGTGAAACCTAATCTATTAAGCCTTTCTTGCAAATCGAAAAACCGATAGGCCTATAGGCCTGTTCGCTATATATGTGGTATTCGGAGATTAGAACAGAAAACGTGTGACACTTTCAAAGTGTATGTGGTCGCTTAATTAATATATACATGTATAACTGTAGGCCTAGAAAAACATTTAGGTGACGGGTCTATCTATTCTTTTGGGTGGCAGCTGGATTTCAATTAAGGTCGAGATGGCGGACGTCAGATTCGGAAGAATCCGGATGAATTTAGCCTCTGCAGTACGTGTTAGGGGCCGTTCACATATTATATAACGCATAAAATCCCAATTTTTGACCCACCCCTACCCCTAATGACGTTATATAACAGCAGCTGTGACCCCCACGCCTATATCATATAACAGATATGCTACCCACTCCCCTACCCCACCCCAGCCTGTAAGCACATTAAAAGACATACAATCGACATAATTGTATTGCACAATTTGACACTTTTATAACAATACGATGTTAGTTAGCACTTTAATAGTAGTGATTCAACTGATAATTGCCTTTATCCATTTCCAGAACTGCAGTAAAAATCATCATATGCCCAATTAGCTATGTAACAAGAGCTACCTTAAAATTGTGTACTCTCTCGTGCCAATGATGATTAGACCGAATGTATGGAGCTCCTGTGCGTCTTAATAATTGCACTTTTAATGGCACTAAATTCACTTGTATTAATTACGGTAACTAGTTGGGTAGTCGACGATTGTCACCATGTATCTACATATAAGCCTACTATAATACAGCATTATAATACATGGTAGTGACGTACATACTATTTTAAAACACCATTTTGGTTTCCCTCCTGTTTTGCACTAGAAATGAGCATTATAGTATCACACAGAATGGATTGGTTTGATATTGCACTATCAGGTATTTATCGATAACTGCGCAGTACAACTCTACCTATTTAATAGCGTATGATGTATACAGAGTGCGTACTACAGATGTATTATTAATACAGGGTATTTAAGCAAACATAAACTATTTACACACACTATAGAAAATGAAATCAAACATCAGGATAATACCTACCAAAATAATCATTTCAAGTGAATTAATTTAAATTTAAACCAGAATGAAAACACAGCTCGCAGAATTGAATTTTAGAGCGTTTAGAGCTATGCGCATGAAATTGTTAAAATTGTAAACAGCAAATTGTTAAAAGTGGATTTTTAAAATAATAACTAAGAACGTCAAATCAATTCACCAGGTGGCAGCTAATGGTGCTAGTCTTGGTTCACAACGTATTGTGAACTTCCATATCAAAGACAATTGGTGTCGCCCACCTCCTTATCCGTCTCCAGGCTTGAGACTGGCACTGTCAAAGTTCAAACAGTGGTGGAGTTTTTCCAATGGCGTGCCGATGTGAGTGCAATATCGGCTTATAGGCCAGCACGGTTCGTACACGGGATACTCATTCAAATGGGTAGTATTGACTAAAAATCGCCAGAACAGGGTCCGGTTGGTTAATAAAACAGGCAGTTCTCGAGGTTGGAAATTATATAGGCCCATTAACAGTCAATTCTAAAAACATTATATAGGCCTAATTAAACCGCAATTGATATTTTTACGTACTCGGAATTAGCCGCAATAAATATTTTTACTCGGAATTTGTTATTTATCAGAGTTTGCAAAATTAATGCTCTAACTGATTCACACGAGAACAATCACAAATTCACAACATAGGCAACTGCCATGCAAGTTTCATTCTTTTTAAACAGAAGTAATGAATTTATATCATACGTCCAGATTCTGAAAATGATTGCAACCGTTAATTTACATGTGGGGGAGAATGTCATGCATTGGGTCAATTTTTACATTTTAAGCACAGAATTGGTGTTGGTTGTAGCACTTGTATTTTGTTTTAATTATCAGAACAGCATCGTTTTATAGAATACGGTTAAGCAACAATGTTGTTCCAAGAATAAACTCAAAAATATTAGTGTTTTTTTGCTGGTAAAAAAGTGACCCAATGGAGACCACCATGGGGAGCATTGGGTAACTTTTACATATTAATGCACACAATTATTATCAGTTGTAGTACTTGCATTTTCTTTTAAATATCAAAAGCAGTAACGTTTATGGATCGAATGTGGTTATACAACAACATCGTTCCAAGAGTAAACTCAAAAATACTAGTATTTTCTATTGGGCTACAGGTACTACAAACTGTCCCAACACACACCATCATGAAGAGCATTGGGACAGAGCATGGGTCAAATTTTGCATTTTAATGCACACAATCTGTGTTATCTGCAGTATATGTATTTTGTTTTAATGATCAGAAACAGCAATGTTTCATGGATCGACAATGGTTATACAACAATATTGTTCCAAGTGTAAACTCCAAAAATTTAAAATTTTCCTTACTGGTAAAAATTGTCCCAATGCAGGCCATGAGTGTTGTCCCAATCCAGGCCATCAATGGTCAGTGACTAACGTTTTTTATAGTAGCACAACTATGCTGTACGTATACGACCTCCAAACTTTACCCCATGCTTCGCAATATACTGTCCTAAAGTAGTTTACAGAAATTTTAGGCTAAATTAGCACAAGGCGTTTTGTGCGTTTACTGACATTAGACGATTAATATTTACTTTTCTTACCTACAAAAATAGATTTGCCGTTTATCTGTTAGACGCTATCTTCCTGTCTGCCTAAGACATAATAATCTTCTTCGCGACATTAAATACGTTCGCTAGGTGACGCATGTCCAATACAATGATAGACTAGGCCTTGATACCGCCACTGACCCAATGCAGGACATGACTCAATGCAAGACATTCTCCCCTATAGGCCTAGCCCTACAAACATGACATCGAAAAAATATTATAGGAGTAGCCTATAATTATATAGGCCTAATTAAATGTCTAAAACAGTTTTAGAACTCAGTTTAAACTTTTATTTAGCTCTAGGCTCTAGCATGTTGTAACGTGATAATCATTAATAAAAAAATGACACGCAGCAGCCAACAGACATGACTATTATCAAAAATGTGTAGAAACTTTAAAAAGATTATAATAGCTTAGGCCTGAGAAACGAAATGCGATTATACAAGCGCTATCATCTTTGATACAAGTAGGCCTATAGATAGGCTACACAACGAAGGCTGATAGTCTAAAAGACTATTAATTATAGACTATGTTTTGACAAAGTGCCTGTGAACAAGCTGCATCTCACGACTCCACTTTTGGGCACCGTAGAATTGTCGAGATTGCGATTTATTAATTAATTTTTAAATGAAGGCTCTACATCATTCTAATGAATAGGCGTCACTGTTAGCGGAAAAATTACTAAGGGTCTTCCATGATATATTGTTTGCGCCTCTAGAACACATGTGCGGTGAAGTTTACGCTTTAGTTTAAAATTTAAAAAAAACTTCAGACTTCGTAATAGTTTCGCAAGGTGTGGCATTTTACCACTCGGATTGCTGTCTGATAACAAAATGACTAAAGACATAATCAAATGAATCCCTGTAATTGTAAAATAATAAGTATTGGAGCTCACAACGGGCTGGTGCGTTGGCATTAGGCAACGTAGAATCTTTTGACATGCTGTGGCGGTTGCGCGGAATGCGCCATGTTTTTCTAATGGCGTGGGGCTTCTGCGGCCGAAACTTTGGCTTCTCAACGCACGGAAAAATTATTTCTGCAGCCGAAGGTTCTTTGCTTATGTCTGTGAACGACACCGACCCTGACCCTAAACGACCCTCACAACCCATATTAAATAATTTGTGGTTTTAATAGTGTGCATCCGCCGAAGGTTGTGTAGCGGTCTTCAGTTGCAAACAGAAGATTTATCCTTTCTAATGCACTGTATATTAATGGATAAAGTGCGTGTGGCAGGGCAAGAAGTATTATGTAATTAAAGGCCTTTTCAGGTTGAAATTCCACCCACTGAGAAGGCAGAGCATTCACCCAGAAACAAAGGGTGCCAGTCAAATCTGAGAGAAGGCAACAAAGCTGCAAGCAGCCTATTATCCAGCTGGCACTCTAGGATATTCAGCCAATCAATTACTATATTCAAATATTATATAACGCATAAAATCCCAATTTTTGACCCACCCCTGCCCCTAATGACATTATATAACAGCATCTGTGACCCCCCCCCCCCATTCCTATAATCATATAACAGATATGCTACCCACCCCCTACTCCACCCCAGCCTGTAAGTACATTAAAAGACATACAATCGACATAATTGTATTGCACAATTTGACACTTTTATAACAATACAATGTTAGTTAGCACTTTAATAGTAGTGATTCAACTGATAATTGCCTTTATCCATTTCCAGAACTGCAGTAAAAATCATATGCCCAATTAGCTATGTAACAAGAGCTCTCTTAAAATTATGTACTCTCTCGTGCCAATGATGATTAGACCGCATGTATGGCGCTCCTCTGCATCTTAATAATCGGACTTTTAATGGCGCTAAATTCACTTGTATTAATTATGGTAACTAATTGGGTAGTCGACTATGGTCACGTGTAGGCCTACTAATACAGCATGATAAAACATGGTAGTGACGTACATACTATTTAAAAACACCATTTTGGTTTCCCTCCTGTTTTGCTCTAGAAATGAGCATTATAGTATCACACAGAATGAATTGGTTTGATATTGCACTATCAGGTATTTATCGATAACTGCGCAGTACAACTCTACCTATTTAATAGCGTATGATGTATACAGAGTGCGTACTACAGATGTATTATTAATACAGGGTATTTAAGCAAACATAAACTATTTACACACACTATAGAAAATGAAATCAAACATCAGGATAATACCTACCAAAATAATCATTTCAAGTGAATTAATTTAAATTTAAACCAGAATGAAAACACAGCTCGCAGAATTGAATTTTAGAGCGTTTAGAGCTATGCGCATGAAATTGTTAAAATTGTAAACAGCAAATTGTTAAAAGTGGATTTTTAAAATAATAACTAAGAACGTCAAATCAATTCACCAGGTGGCAGCTAATGGTGCTAGTCTTGGTTCACAACGTATTGTGAACTTCCATATCAAAGACAATTGGTGTCGCCCACCTCCTTATCCGTCTCCAGGCTTGAGACTGGCACTGTCAAAGTTCAAACAGTGGTGGAGTTTTTCCAATGGCGTGCCGATGTGAGTGCAATATCGGCTTATAGGCCAGCACGGTTCGTACACGGGATACTCATTCAAATGGGTAGTATTGACTAAAAATCGCCAGAACAGGGTCCGGTTGGTTAATAAAACAGGCAGTTCTCGAGGTTGGAAATTATATAGGCCCATTAACAGTCAATTCTAAAAACATTATATAGGCCTAATTAAACCGCAATTGATATTTTTACGTACTCGGAATTAGCCGCAATAAATATTTTTACTCGGAATTTGTTATTTATCAGAGTTTGCAAAATTAATGCTCTAACTGATTCACACGAGAACAATCACAAATTCACAACATAGGCAACTGCCATGCAAGTTTCATTCTTTTTAAACAGAAGTAATGAATTTATATCATACGTCCAGATTCTGAAAATGATTGCAACCGTTAATTTACATGTGGGGGAGAATGTCATGCATTGGGTCAATTTTTACATTTTAAGCACAGAATTGGTGTTGGTTGTAGCACTTGTATTTTGTTTTAATTATCAGAACAGCATCGTTTTATAGAATACGGTTAAGCAACAATGTTGTTCCAAGAATAAACTCAAAAATATTAGTGTTTTTTTGCTGGTAAAAAAGTGACCCAATGGAGACCACCATGGGGAGCATTGGGTAACTTTTACATATTAATGCACACAATTATTATCAGTTGTAGTACTTGCATTTTCTTTTAAATATCAAAAGCAGTAACGTTTATGGATCGAATGTGGTTATACAACAACATCGTTCCAAGAGTAAACTCAAAAATACTAGTATTTTCTATTGGGCTACAGGTACTACAAACTGTCCCAACACACACCATCATGAAGAGCATTGGGACAGAGCATGGGTCAAATTTTGCATTTTAATGCACACAATCTGTGTTATCTGCAGTATATGTATTTTGTTTTAATGATCAGAAACAGCAATGTTTCATGGATCGACAATGGTTATACAACAATATTGTTCCAAGTGTAAACTCCAAAAATTTAAAATTTTCCTTACTGGTAAAAATTGTCCCAATGCAGGCCATGAGTGTTGTCCCAATCCAGGCCATCAATGGTCAGTGACTAACGTTTTTTATAGTAGCACAACTATGCTGTACGTATACGACCTCCAAACTTTACCCCATGCTTCGCAATATACTGTCCTAAAGTAGTTTACAGAAATTTTAGGCTAAATTAGCACAAGGCGTTTTGTGCGTTTACTGACATTAGACGATTAATATTTACTTTTCTTACCTACAAAAATAGATTTGCCGTTTATCTGTTAGACGCTATCTTCCTGTCTGCCTAAGACATAATAATCTTCTTCGCGACATTAAATACGTTCGCTAGGTGACGCATGTCCAATACAATGATAGACTAGGCCTTGATACCGCCACTGACCCAATGCAGGACATGACTCAATGCAAGACATTCTCCCCTATAGGCCTAGCCCTACAAACATGACATCGAAAAAATATTATAGGAGTAGCCTATAATTATATAGGCCTAATTAAATGTCTAAAACAGTTTTAGAACTCAGTTTAAACTTTTATTTAGCTCTAGGCTCTAGCATGTTGTAACGTGATAATCATTAATAAAAAAATGACACGCAGCAGCCAACAGACATGACTATTATCAAAAATGTGTAGAAACTTTAAAAAGATTATAATAGCTTAGGCCTGAGAAACGAAATGCGATTATACAAGCGCTATCATCTTTGATACAAGTAGGCCTATAGATAGGCTACACAACGAAGGCTGATAGTCTAAAAGACTATTAATTATAGACTATGTTTTGACAAAGTGCCTGTGAACAAGCTGCATCTCACGACTCCACTTTTGGGCACCGTAGAATTGTCGAGATTGCGATTTATTAATTAATTTTTAAATGAAGGCTCTACATCATTCTAATGAATAGGCGTCACTGTTAGCGGAAAAATTACTAAGGGTCTTCCATGATATATTGTTTGCGCCTCTAGAACACATGTGCGGTGAAGTTTACGCTTTAGTTTAAAATTTAAAAAAAACTTCAGACTTCGTAATAGTTTCGCAAGGTGTGGCATTTTACCACTCGGATTGCTGTCTGATAACAAAATGACTAAAGACATAATCAAATGAATCCCTGTAATTGTAAAATAATAAGTATTGGAGCTCACAACGGGCTGGTGCGTTGGCATTAGGCAACGTAGAATCTTTTGACATGCTGTGGCGGTTGCGCGGAATGCGCCATGTTTTTCTAATGGCGTGGGGCTTCTGCGGCCGAAACTTTGGCTTCTCAACGCACGGAAAAATTATTTCTGCAGCCGAAGGTTCTTTGCTTATGTCTGTGAACGACACCGACCCTGACCCTAAACGACCCTCACAACCCATATTAAATAATTTGTGGTTTTAATAGTGTGCATCCGCCGAAGGTTGTGTAGCGGTCTTCAGTTGCAAACAGAAGATTTATCCTTTCTAATGCACTGTATATTAATGGATAAAGTGCGTGTGGCAGGGCAAGAAGTATTATGTAATTAAAGGCCTTTTCAGGTTGAAATTCCACCCACTGAGAAGGCAGAGCATTCACCCAGAAACAAAGGGTGCCAGTCAAATCTGAGAGAAGGCAACAAAGCTGCAAGCAGCCTATTATCCAGCTGGCACTCTAGGATATTCAGCCAATCAATTACTATATTCAAATATTATATAACGCATAAAATCCCAATTTTTGACCCACCCCTGCCCCTAATGACATTATATAACAGCATCTGTGACCCCCCCCCCATTCCTATAATCATATAACAGATATGCTACCCACCCCCTACTCCACCCCAGCCTGTAAGTACATTAAAAGACATACAATCGACATAATTGTATTGCACAATTTGACACTTTTATAACAATACAATGTTAGTTAGCACTTTAATAGTAGTGATTCAACTGATAATTGCCTTTATCCATTTCCAGAACTGCAGTAAAAATCATCATATGCCCAATTAGCTATGTAACAAGAGCTACCTTAAAATTGTGTACTCTCTCGTGCCAATGATGATTAGACCGCATGTATGGCGCTCCTCTGCATCTTAATAATCGGACTTTTAATGGCGCTAAATTCACTTGTATTAATTATGGTAACTAATTGGGTAGTCGACTATGGTCACGTGTAGGCCTACTAATACAGCATGATAAAACATGGTAGTGACGTACATACTATTTAAAAACACCATTTTGGTTTCCCTCCTGTTTTGCTCTAGAAATGAGCATTATAGTATCACACAGAATGAATTGGTTTGATATTGCACTATCAGGTATTTATCGATAACTGCGCAGTACAACTCTACCTATTTAATAGCGTATGATGTATACAGAGTGCGTACTACAGATGTATTATTAATACAGGGTATTTAAGCAAACATAAACTATTTACACACACTATAGAAAATGAAATCAAACATCAGGATAATACCTACCAAAATAATCATTTCAAGTGAATTAATTTAAATTTAAACCAGAATGAAAACACAGCTCGCAGAATTGAATTTTAGAGCGTTTAGAGCTATGCGCATGAAATTGTTAAAATTGTAAACAGCAAATTGTTAAAAGTGGATTTTTAAAATAATAACTAAGAACGTCAAATCAATTCACCAGGTGGCAGCTAATGGTGCTAGTCTTGGTTCACAACGTATTGTGAACTTCCATATCAAAGACAATTGGTGTCGCCCACCTCCTTATCCGTCTCCAGGCTTGAGACTGGCACTGTCAAAGTTCAAACAGTGGTGGAGTTTTTCCAATGGCGTGCCGATGTGAGTGCAATATCGGCTTATAGGCCAGCACGGTTCGTACACGGGATACTCATTCAAATGGGTAGTATTGACTAAAAATCGCCAGAACAGGGTCCGGTTGGTTAATAAAACAGGCAGTTCTCGAGGTTGGAAATTATATAGGCCCATTAACAGTCAATTCTAAAAACATTATATAGGCCTAATTAAACCGCAATTGATATTTTTACGTACTCGGAATTAGCCGCAATAAATATTTTTACTCGGAATTTGTTATTTATCAGAGTTTGCAAAATTAATGCTCTAACTGATTCACACGAGAACAATCACAAATTCACAACATAGGCAACTGCCATGCAAGTTTCATTCTTTTTAAACAGAAGTAATGAATTTATATCATACGTCCAGATTCTGAAAATGATTGCAACCGTTAATTTACATGTGGGGGAGAATGTCATGCATTGGGTCAATTTTTACATTTTAAGCACAGAATTGGTGTTGGTTGTAGCACTTGTATTTTGTTTTAATTATCAGAACAGCATCGTTTTATAGAATACGGTTAAGCAACAATGTTGTTCCAAGAATAAACTCAAAAATATTAGTGTTTTTTTGCTGGTAAAAAAGTGACCCAATGGAGACCACCATGGGGAGCATTGGGTAACTTTTACATATTAATGCACACAATTATTATCAGTTGTAGTACTTGCATTTTCTTTTAAATATCAAAAGCAGTAACGTTTATGGATCGAATGTGGTTATACAACAACATCGTTCCAAGAGTAAACTCAAAAATACTAGTATTTTCTATTGGGCTACAGGTACTACAAACTGTCCCAACACACACCATCATGAAGAGCATTGGGACAGAGCATGGGTCAAATTTTGCATTTTAATGCACACAATCTGTGTTATCTGCAGTATATGTATTTTGTTTTAATGATCAGAAACAGCAATGTTTCATGGATCGACAATGGTTATACAACAATATTGTTCCAAGTGTAAACTCCAAAAATTTAAAATTTTCCTTACTGGTAAAAATTGTCCCAATGCAGGCCATGAGTGTTGTCCCAATCCAGGCCATCAATGGTCAGTGACTAACGTTTTTTATAGTAGCACAACTATGCTGTACGTATACGACCTCCAAACTTTACCCCATGCTTCGCAATATACTGTCCTAAAGTAGTTTACAGAAATTTTAGGCTAAATTAGCACAAGGCGTTTTGTGCGTTTACTGACATTAGACGATTAATATTTACTTTTCTTACCTAAAAAAATAGATTTGCCGTTTATCTGTTAGACGCTATCTTCCTGTCTGCCTAAGACATAATAATCTTCTTCGCGACATTAAATACGTTCGCTAGGTGACGCATGTCCAATACAATGATAGACTAGGCCTTGATACCGCCACTGACCCAATGCAGGACATGACTCAATGCAAGACATTCTCCCCTATAGGCCTAGCCCTACAAACATGACATCGAAAAAATATTATAGGAGTAGCCTATAATTATATAGGCCTAATTAAATGTCTAAAACAGTTTTAGAACTCAGTTTAAACTTTTATTTAGCTCTAGGCTCTAGCATGTTGTAACGTGATAATCATTAATAAAAAAATGACACGCAGCAGCCAACAGACATGACTATTATCAAAAATGTGTAGAAACTTTAAAAAGATTATAATAGCTTAGGCCTGAGAAACGAAATGCGATTATACAAGCGCTATCATCTTTGATACAAGTAGGCCTATAGATAGGCTACACAACGAAGGCTGATAGTCTAAAAGACTATTAATTATAGACTATGTTTTGACAAAGTGCCTGTGAACAAGCTGCATCTCACGACTCCACTTTTGGGCACCGTAGAATTGTCGAGATTGCGATTTATTAATTAATTTTTAAATGAAGGCTCTACATCATTCTAATGAATAGGCGTCACTGTTAGCGGAAAAATTACTAAGGGTCTTCCATGATATATTGTTTGCGCCTCTAGAACACATGTGCGGTGAAGTTTACGCTTTAGTTTAAAATTTAAAAAAAACTTCAGACTTCGTAATAGTTTCGCAAGGTGTGGCATTTTACCACTCGGATTGCTGTCTGATAACAAAATGACTAAAGACATAATCAAATGAATCCCTGTAATTGTAAAATAATAAGTATTGGAGCTCACAACGGGCTGGTGCGTTGGCATTAGGCAACGTAGAATCTTTTGACATGCTGTGGCGGTTGCGCGGAATGCGCCATGTTTTTCTAATGGCGTGGGGCTTCTGCGGCCGAAACTTTGGCTTCTCAACGCACGGAAAAATTATTTCTGCAGCCGAAGGTTCTTTGCTTATGTCTGTGAACGACACCGACCCTGACCCTAAACGACCCTCACAACCCATATTAAATAATTTGTGGTTTTAATAGTGTGCATCCGCCGAAGGTTGTGTAGCGGTCTTCAGTTGCAAACAGAAGATTTATCCTTTCTAATGCACTGTATATTAATGGATAAAGTGCGTGTGGCAGGGCAAGAAGTATTATGTAATTAAAGGCCTTTTCAGGTTGAAATTCCACCCACTGAGAAGGCAGAGCATTCACCCAGAAACAAAGGGTGCCAGTCAAATCTGAGAGAAGGCAACAAAGCTGCAAGCAGCCTATTATCCAGCTGGCACTCTAGGATATTCAGCCAATCAATTACTATATTCAAATATTATATAACGCATAAAATCCCAATTTTTGACCCACCCCTGCCCCTAATGACATTATATAACAGCATCTGTGACCCCCCCCCCATTCCTATAATCATATAACAGATATGCTACCCACCCCCTACTCCACCCCAGCCTGTAAGTACATTAAAAGACATACAATCGACATAATTGTATTGCACAATTTGACACTTTTATAACAATACAATGTTAGTTAGCACTTTAATAGTAGTGATTCAACTGATAATTGCCTTTATCCATTTCCAGAACTGCAGTAAAAATCATATGCCCAATTAGCTATGTAACAAGAGCTCTCTTAAAATTATGTACTCTCTCGTGCCAATGATGATTAGACCGCATGTATGGCGCTCCTCTGCATCTTAATAATCGGACTTTTAATGGCGCTAAATTCACTTGTATTAATTATGGTAACTAATTGGGTAGTCGACTATGGTCACGTGTAGGCCTACTAATACAGCATGATAAAACATGGTAGTGACGTACATACTATTTAAAAACACCATTTTGGTTTCCCTCCTGTTTTGCTCTAGAAATGAGCATTATAGTATCACACAGAATGAATTGGTTTGATATTGCACTATCAGGTATTTATCGATAACTGCGCAGTACAACTCTACCTATTTAATAGCGTATGATGTATACAGAGTGCGTACTACAGATGTATTATTAATACAGGGTATTTAAGCAAACATAAACTATTTACACACACTATAGAAAATGAAATCAAACATCAGGATAATACCTACCAAAATAATCATTTCAAGTGAATTAATTTAAATTTAAACCAGAATGAAAACACAGCTCGCAGAATTGAATTTTAGAGCGTTTAGAGCTATGCGCATGAAATTGCTGAAATTGTAAACAGGAAATTGTTAAAAGTGATTTATGAATAATAAGTAAGAACATCAAATCATTTCACTAGGTGGCAGCTAATGGTGATAGTTTTGGTTCACCACGTATTGTGAACTTCGATTAAACAATGAAGGTCCGTGGTACATGGAATTTCTAATGGGCAGGCAAACAAGCGAAATAGCATAAGCTGAAAAAGTTTGTTATATAACAAAATCTTCAACCTACCCTGCACAATATAATGGTAACAAAACCGGAACCCACCCACCTACCCCTTGAGCGTTATATAATATGTGAATGGCCCCAAGATACTAAAAGATGACTAAGTTTTAGCATTCTTATGTTCTAGCTCATTAATCCACCTGAAGAGAAGGGTTGCATAGATGGTGCTACAATGGAAAAACCTGATTCTGTTTCTAATTAATAGTGAAAGCATAGCATATACTTTAGATTAATCATATACTTTAGATTTCCTTTGTGAATTTCATTAGCTTCTGAATTAGCAGTACTCAACCATTTTAATCCTGCGACCCCCTAAAAATATTTCCTAAATTGTGGTGACTTCCAGCAATCATATTGAAAGGATCACTGCCTTCACCGTGTGTTTACTACCATGCATTTAACTTCTTACCATATAAGATAATCCACAAGATATCGCCAGATTCTTCAGGCTTAGATTAAAAGAGTGTGTAGCTGATGCTTTGAATGGCAGATCTGTAGACCCAGATGAGACAATTTGGCCAAACGGCTTATGATCCACTATGTGTCAGGAAAGACTGAACAACATCAACTTTAGAGACTGTTTGGCAGAATTTATTTTAAAAGCTCTCGGAGCAATGCTCTATCAGTCTTTCTGTACATGTAGGTGCATTTGTTTGACAAACTTTTTTATATTCTATATAGACTAAATTCAATTCTAGCTCAATACTGACTACAGCACGTTCCTCTGCAAAAGATATAACGCTCTGTAAATAGAGGGGAGGTCACTCGGAAAATGAGGAGGAAAGATTTTTTGCGCGTTTACAAACTTTTTGGTCCCGACTTTCACAAAACGTTACCGGCGTCACTGGCCCCCTTTCAACAATTTCACAAAGATGGAAAGTAATTCTCTGTATGCTTTTAATTGCAACAGATAGTTCACCAACAAATAGTCG
Organism: Bimastos eiseni; assembly: GCA_959347315.1. Classification (NCBI taxonomy): domain Eukaryota; kingdom Metazoa; phylum Annelida; class Clitellata; order Crassiclitellata; family Lumbricidae; genus Bimastos; species Bimastos eiseni. The sequence continues at coordinate 38,097,970 of OY365806.1, forward strand.
ACGACAATTTAATGGTAAAATGGACAAAGAGATGACGAATGCTAACTAAATTTTATTTTTTGTCCATTAAATTTGTCGTCGACTTATGTTGGTGATCTTCCTTTGCAATCTGTTGTTCTTAACAGTTTGGCTCTAGCACTTCTTTTTTTACACTTTAAGGACTGTCATAATCTAGGCTCAACACAAGTTTGGGATCGATTGCTTTCTGCTAGTGGCGTCGCCACCATTGAGGCACATAGGTGCATGCCTCCACTGACTGAGTGTTTTTATTTATTTTTTATTTAAATATTTTTTTAATTGAAAAATGACCTGAGCCGCCCGGTATTGACAGCGTTGCTGCAGAGACTGCTGACACCTTGCTGTTATCATTTCGTGATGGCAGGAGTTTCGCGCGGGATGTTCGTTGCATTAACTTGCGTTAGGCTAGTAGTGTTTGCATGTGACTTACCGCTTTTAATCGTACCATTTTTGCATGATTATTCTGGCCTATGAGTATTGTGTATACTGTTCTATATTATTATAGGATTTTGGTATTATCAACTGGAAAATGGAATTTTTGGATGTGGCTCGGGCATTGCATGCACACTTTGAAACTTGCTCAGATGTCACATGCCATAGTGCTGGTCAGCTGGAATTGAACTACAAGCAGGCCAGGTAAGGCATCGTTTGAGATATTTACCAGGAAAATTTATTGTTTAGATGTAGGCAAGCATGTGAGTAGCTTTGATTTAAAAGATGCTGTAAAACTTATTAAAGCAACAATGGTACTGACCAGTTGTGACCAGCATTTAACACCTTTACGATGAGCGTGTACTAAAGGTGCCTGGGTAACTAGTGCAGCTCGTCATTCAAGTTATTATTTATTTGCGAATACTTGGTTTGCTGAGTCAGGCCCTTCCAGCTTCCTCGACCCTGTGAAGGGCTCGGAGACAGCTCGGTAGTCTCGTTATTTAAGTCATTGGAGTGTTAAAGGGGGATGGCATTTGTTTTTATATTCTATATAGACTATATTCAATTCAAGCTCAATATTGACTAGAGCACGTTCCTCTGCAAAAGATATAACGCTCTGTAAATAGAGGGGAGGTCACTCAGAAAATGAGGAGGAAAGATTTTTCGCGCGTTTACAAACTTTTTTGTCCCGACTTTCACAAAGCGCTACTGGCGCCACTGGCTCCTTTTCAACAATTTCACAAAGGGGGAAAGTAATAATTCTCTAACAAATGATTCTCACCTCTGGTTATTAATGTGTTTACCACAAATATTTTTGTATGCGTTATGCATTGAGAAAAGATGACTGCACATATTTCTTAACCTCATTTCATCTTCATGCCTATTATAGCATGCAGACACACTATCCAGTATCTTTATTATACTGTGCTGAAGCAAGGGCCAGCATTTACTAGAAACTGGCATTTGAAGGAAGTAATGTTCACAAATCGGTTTTACACCACCCCAACTCATTCCTATTGGATATTGGCTCTTAATTGGAATCCCACTGTTCAAAGCAATTTTACATGCTTGTACTACTACATAAATTATCAAAATGAATGAATGAATGAATATGTACATATCTGTATTTCAAAATGTACATGTATTGCTATATGTTATACAAGTCCAATTAGTCCATGAATGGAAAAAAAATAGAATACATTTCTTACTACATGTGTACATGTGTGTGTTGAGGTACGTGAGTGCATGTTTTGCGATGTGTACATAGGTTTATTGTGAAATTTTCATACATGTATTGCTATATGTACAATTGTGGTCGACGACCACTTTGCTCTGCACTTCATGGCGACTTTCCATAATACAGAATTGTGCTTTCTTGGTCGTGGGACAATCTGGAATGGACTTCCCACAGAGCTCTGTCTCCTACATAAGAACTCCTCATCTTCATTTTATGCCTCTCTTAAAACTGTCCTTTTCAGCCGAGGATTAGGCCGGAAGCACCTCTAAGTAGTTATCTTGAAGGGGCGCTATATCTAGTATTTTTGATTGATTGATTGAATTGTACTTGTATGCCCTCAACTGTTTGATTCAAAATATAATTCATGGATGTGCTTGTAAAGTGTTCCTTGTTATATATATATATATATACATATATATATATATATATATATATATATATATATTCCTGATAGATAAATTGTGGTTTAAAAAAAACTATTACTTTGTCATTACCTACTTATTTACCGGTTGTGGTCAGCTACCTTGATTATGTAATCTAATTTATTATTCACTTTTACTCGCTTAATGTTGCATATTCGTTAGTTAAGATTAGTTAAGCTTTGCTCCTCCAGTTATTTTCAAACACTCTACTCACATTTTGGCCTCTATGCCCAACTACTTTGTACTTAACTTATTGGTGGCCCTAACCTGCAGGACCCTCCGTCCTTAATTGGGTCTCCTGTGTAATCGTAAATTTTGTTTGTTATTCCGATCTCATGTAACTTGTTACTTTGGTTTGCCAAATAAATTTGAATTGATTGATTGATATATATATATATATATATATATATATATGTATATATATATATATATATATGTATATATATACCTATATCCCTTTCTGTTATAAACCCATACAGTCTACAATCCTCTGCCAACTACAGACCTGTGTTTTCCAGAACTAATACACGAATGTTTTTCAATTAGATACTTCGGCCCAAAGGCTTGGAACAACGTACCATAGGAGATACGTTCCTGGAAAAATCTCTGTTCTTATAAAAAAAAGAATATGTGAATATTTGAATATTTGATCAATTCAGGTTATGTGTGCACCTATAGATATATAAACTTATTGTCATTATGCACATAGTTAGCTAGTTAAGAATTTTTTTCCATGTTTCAATGTCATATCAGCTGCCACAATTACTTATCATATTAGGGTGACCCGACTATGGGATTTGTGTCCTTTTTGGGGTTTCTTCCTTGTTGGCTCCTTTTCCTTAAAAAATCTAGATTTGAATTATACTTGTAGTACTTGCTTAGATCAATAAAAACCAGTTATGTTATGTTATATCATGAGCTATATAGTGCTGGCTGTGTGGGTCTTATCTGTTTAGTGTTTGTGATTGTTGTTAGAATTGGCTATGATGATGATTTGCTCTTCAAACAAACAAACGATCTTGTGATTCTGATGAAGAAGAATATGCGACTGAGACACAGTCGAATCTGTCTCCAGGAACTGATGCTGATGGCCAATCGCCTGCTGTGGACGGTGGCTGGAACATCGAGACTTTACAAAAAGTTGATACAGGTCATTTGAAAGATTATTGCGTGACCCAAGTTTAATATTTAGCCAATGTTATCAATATTTGTCCAAACAAGGAATTTGTAGTTCTCTTGTATCTTGTCCTGATTTCTTTTGAATTCAATTCCTACTAAGGGGCCGTCCACATATTACATATGCAGCAAGGGGAGGGGGCTTCGAATTTCTGCAATTTTGCGTATTGGTGCGTATGGTGGGGGAGGGGTCTCGAAAAATGTACGTATGCAAATATCATTGTCTGATTATGACGTTCACAATAAGAAATATTAAAATCAGAACTGTAAATCCAATCACAGACTATATTCCTGCTTAATCATTTATGTAGCATTAAAACTTTAAAATGCAAGTATTGTTAGTGGTTTATTTCTTCATAACAGTTAACAACTTTAAGCTGTTAAATATGAGCCTTAACAAAAATAAATAGCCTGTGGTAAAATCAATGTCTAATAGATGTTTTTAGCTATTTAATTAACCTTTACAATGGAGGGGTGGTAGAGCTCAAATGTGCGTACGCATGGGGAGGGGTCCACGAAATGTACGCAGTGCAACAGGGGAGGAGGGCGGGGTCCTAAAATCCGATTTTTCTGTGTACGTAATAAATGGATGGGCTCTAAGTCCTGCAGATTCCATTAGAATCCAATAATCTGAATTTTTTTATATCAAAGATAGCTTATCAACTCTTTGTAAATTTGAACTGTGTTTGTTAGCCGATTTTTAGTCTTTTATTAAATTCATCTTCAGCCTCGTCTATGTTGAGTTCTGCCTGAAGTGAAATATCCAGTAATTATAATCATGAAATTTGGTGTGTTACAGATTGTGGTGTTGATCGAGAAATTGGGTGATGAAGGAATGGTTCAAGACATCTTATGCGAGGCTTGGTATAAATTAGAGAGGATTCTTCCAATTGATTCTTCTGGTTTGTCTGAAAACGACTTCATTCGCCTAAGTTGTGACTCAGAAGGAGAGCGAACTGTGTGTGCTGTGTCCACTGAAGTATTGTCTTCAGCATCTCAAGAATTAGCAAACAGTGCATTTAGCTGTCTGGCCGTCTGTGAGTACAAAAGGTGCTATATAAATGTCTCCAACACACATGCTTGCATCTTAATCTATTGTTCTCTGTGTGCTTTGAATTGATTAATTTGAATTGATTGTGTGTGTGTGCGTGCGTGCGTGTGGGTGGCTATTTACAAAGCGTCTTATAGGTACATTACATGGCAATCTATAAAAATATGTAGAGCAGGGGTGTCAAACCTTCTTGTGTTGGCGGGCCAATAGTGATATTTTCCAGCAACTAGTGGGCCAGAGTGCTGAATGCACATGAGGAAATTGGGGTAGGGATCTCAGGGGACCGTACATGCAGTTGAATTAGGCTTTGAAAACGTGATTCTGAAATGCATTAACAATTGCAAATCATAGAAAACTCATAGAACCATTAAATGACAAATGTCTAATTTGTCATTTGATGGTTTTATGTCTTTATTCTCAATTGTGTTGTCTGTAGGTAAAGCTCAGAAATATATCATTGGTGGGCCAGAAATGGCCCGCGGGCCGGCTCTTTTACACCCTTGATGAAGGGGTACATCAGTGGCTGAATATATTTGATTAATTGGGGAAGGTGTAGAGCAATGAATAACACATTGATGTGAAGAACAATAGGAAGTGCAATCAAATCCCGCTATCCCCATAAGGTTGACTTGTCCCCCATTCGATAGGTGGCAGTGTTGGTTAAATTAAATGCATAATGTGATCGGAACCTTGCAAGGCTGCCATAAAGTTAAGTTTTCCTCTTCTGATAACTTGTGATAATCCTTTCATAATATTCTTGTAATCATACTGTGGCTGTGTCAGTGTGTATGTAATTAAACGAGTCATTTATATTATTATTATTACTTTCATAAGTTGGCTGAAGAATATTTCCTGCATAACTGTGTAAAATTTGTATGGGTTCAATCTGGGACTATTATTATAATGTTTAAGTTGCATGCAACAGGTCCTGTTGTTGGATATTTGATTGCCTTTTTAAACTGCTTAGGAATTTTACATTAGCTGAATATATTTGAATGATTTGGTTTCTGCAGGGTCAACTTTAATAGATTCAGTATCTGCTGCTCGCAGAATTGTCAAGCGACATGCTGAGCTGCTGGTTGGTTTCTTGAGTTTATGGCTGGCTCAAGATCTGAAGTCAGAGAGGGATTTAGTTGAAGAGGAATATGTCTACATGATGACAAAGGTACAACCTAAATGGTGAATGTTCGAAAGATGTGGTTCATATTGGAATCTGGAGCCTGCGTAGATAGTTTGTGAAGCTCATCATTGTCTTTTGTGAGATTGACTATTTGCTGTAAGGACATGTGACCCTAAAGGTCAAATTTTCCCATTGCTGTTGCCATGTGTGCACTCCAGTTAAATTGTTTTTCATTCTTCATGATCACATATCATGAACTTGATAGAAGCATGTATAGACTGGCATTGCATTAAGTTACTCTGCCTTTCATTGCCTTTTGCTGGTTTATTTATAAGTTAATAGGGAAATTTGGACACATTTATTTTTATTTAATTTTGATTTTGGTGCTTGGCATTAGTTGATTTTTTTGTATTTTGTATGTCTTATTTTGTTCTTGCAGCTTCTGTTTCAGTCTTGTCAGCTTGTGGAAGATATAAGTGAATTTAGTAATGGGAAGCAAACTACGATTCAGATACTGCAGATCATCAATTCATCACCTGATGTTAGACATGTGGTTCCATCTGTTGCTAATGCTGTGCATCCTTTTCTGAAGGCGATTCCATCAGCCATTGCAGTTCTCCTTGCTGAGGTCTCTGAGTTTGGCACTTTTTCTGAATTTTAGTTATTTAATAATGAACTTTGCAAAGAAAGGTTTTCTTTCTTAAATTGTACATTTTATTAATAATGTTAATGAGAGGCTGTGTGACATGATTAGTATTTGGGTGGGTGGAATACTAGACTATCTGCTACCAATTCAGTTAGAATTTTGTTATAGCCTGAGTGAGTTTCGTTAGTTTTAGCGTTAAAGAGGTGTCTTGTGGAATGTGTTGTGGATGTGGTTGTGTTTGATAAAGACAGCCTAAGACCACAGAACCTATTCTTTGTTGTTCCTTTTCTCTGTAGGTTTGTTTTCATAATTAGTATTTGTCATAAAGCTCATATCAGTTTATGTACCTTCTTTCTTGTCTTAATTTGTTAAATTGCTTTTTTTCAGCATCTGCGTAAGGATTGTCGTCAGTTGGCAGGTTCAATTGTCACATATATTTTGTCGAAACTTTCTGTCCCTTCCGAAGTCATTTCTTTATCAGTTGCACTGTTCAAAGTGCTTGGTAATTCACAAGGTATTTTCATTGATGTGGCAATTACCATTTGACTGTATCAGTGATGTAGCAGTTGTTATGTCTATTGCTGTTAAAATCTTGAAACAGCATATGTTTTAAAGCATGAGACATCCTTGGAATTAACACACATTCAGTGCATATCTGCTTAATAATGTTAATTTATTCTAATGTGATGTTTTGGTTTGAGCCTTTTGGTGGTTGTGTGTGACTGTGTGTATGTAATGTTCTATACGTTAGCAAATTTTCATAGTAACCCATTTAATTGAAAGGCATTAATTGATGGTCTAAAATGGTACATTAAAATTCTACATTGCTCATGGTCTCTTGGCAGGAAGCATCAAACATGCATCTCAAGGCAGTTGAACATCGACTGTAGTGCAACATTGATGTGAATTATGATATTAATGCAGCATCAATGTCTTGATTTTCAGTTGCATGTTTTCTCTTGTTTGAAGGCATTGTTCAGGCATCCGACTGTAATGACCATTTGAACAGCTTGACCTTTGGGCAGTTGTCTTTACTTCATGGATTATTTGCATATATGGATAATCGAATATTCATTCATCCATGTCATCACCTTGCTCTCATCTCTGAATATGCAATCACTGAAGACAATAAAATCCACCTTGGGAATGACAAAACCAGCGAGTACAACTCTAGTGGAAGTTATACCAATTTATCAGACGTTCATTTAGTAATTCGTGCTGAGAAAGAAAGAAATCTAGTTGTTGCATCGTGTGACCAATCTTCAAAAGACGATGAGTTGAAGTTGCATGAGGCACCTTTCACATGTCATGATCAGCCATTTTTATTTGGGCTATTTGAAGCCATTTGCCAGTTTTGTCACTGGCAGCAGGATAAATTCTATTCGTTTAAACTTCTTGAACTTTGGTATAAGAAGTTGATGCAGTTGCAGCAGTCGGTTGACCACAACACTTCATCGTTTACATGGTAGGAGAAATTTCTCAGGGTAGTTTTCGTGGTATTATATTGTTTCTCTGATGTTCGTCTGATAGTATGTTAGATTTTATATCTTGTTTCTAATTATTTATGTTAGCATTAGTCACATTTCAAAAACTCTCTAAATGGCAGAATTATTATTGTTAAATATTGTCTTTTTTGTTTTTGCTATTCTGCACATTTCCAGTGCTTTCCTTCAAAGAAATGTCATTAAAACTATTATCTTTTTTCTCTTTGGTACTCAGAGTTAGTAAGGCAGCATCAAACTAATCTAATGCAGTCTAATCCAGTTTTATGTCATCTGATCAGTTGCAGATTGTATGACTTGAACTCACATCCCTTTTATTATTGCTGATTTACTAAGTGAAAATGTACCCTTCCTTCCCTGTCTTTTGAATAGATCCCTTGCCTTGGTTTTATGGAATTCCTAATGTTTACTCTGTACTCTATTTGCTGCAACAATTTGTCGTCTGTTCTCAAATCTGTCTTTTTTTCTTAAAAACTCTTCAACACTTTTTTTGTCTGGCCAGATTCTTCTTTTCCTTGAACTATCAGGCCTCCCATCTTACCAATCCGATTTTCTGGCTAATGGTTTTCCACTGAAACAGCTTAGCTCTGTATACTGTCCAACATCTATTCAGCTGTTGACAAATCTCAAGTTCCTCTTCTCAGTCACTTCGATGTCTCATCAGCTTTTGATGCTATGGATCACAAATCTTGCTCTCAACACCTTGAATCATCCTATGGTCTCAACCCAATCCATTAATCAATCAATCAATCAATCAATCAATCAATCAATCAATCAATGAAGCTTAATATAGTACCTCTTCAATAAATCTACTTCGAGGCTCGACTAGTGTACGTGACTTTAGTGTCACCCTGGACACTGTGGACAGTTTTCTCACCTTCTGTGAGCACATCACAAACCTTGCACGAATCTACGGATGCGACCTCTGGCGTTTCACTGCCATTCGCAAATCTGTCTTTTCTTCCGCCCTGACTTCCATAGTTCATGCATGTCTCTATTCTAGAATTGACTGTTGCATCTCTGTTAGTGGTCTTCCCTAGATCTGCCTGTCTCCTACCCAGCTTATTGTTATGGGAGTAAAGCAATGCCTTTTTGTAGGTGTGATCTTCTGAAGCCTGATGGAACAATTGTTAAGCAGACTCTGGGAATTATTCTCGCTCATCTTGATGATTCAGTTGACGGTGTCTCAGACTGCATCACCAACGTCATTGTCACACTAATCAGACTGAAGCCAAGGACAGACAATGGTTGAGTTACTTGTCTCTGCCTTACAGCACATTCTGTTTATTTTTGACATCTGGTGTTCTTCTTTCTGTATAATATATTTTATTTACTAAAGACAGTGATGATGACAGCAAGAACAGCAATGATAATGATGATGATGATGATGATGATCCAATCAGGTAAGGTACGGTAATCATCGAGTTTAGTTTTGTTTTATGTGTTTTTCTTCAAAATTTGTTTCTCTGTTTGCTTGTTTATGTAATGTTTGCTTCATTATGTTGTGTATATGTTGTTTACACTTTACATAAATTTAGTTATTTTCCACTTTGTCTTTGAGTATCTTGTGTGAGTTGCATAGTGATGGATGAGTGAATTGCACCATTAACTGATCCCCAACAGTTTTTATGTGCCTGATGTAGTAATTTGTTTATGGTTTGTAGTAGTAATTTATAGTAATAATTTGTTTTAGTTTGTAGTTGTAATTTGAAATAGTAATTTGTAGTAGTAATTTAGGGCAGCATATTTGTAGTAATAATTTGTTTATGTTACTGCTTGTAGTAGTAACTTTTAACAGTCATTTGTAGTAGCAGTGGTTTGTTTGTTATTTCAGTGGAGAGCCTCCTTGGCCTCTGGCTGCTTGATCAGTCGTTTCTTATGCCGTGGTGCGTAAGAGCTCGCTATGTGTTGATGGCTGCCGTTCTGGAACATTTGAAGCTGGAAACAGTCAGTAGAATAGTTCAAAATTTATTTTTCAGGTTTAAAGATCTTTTGTTCGCTTCTTTATTATTTTTGTACATCGTATCCATCTTCAACTTTTATCATTTTACCAGTACTTTCTTAGTTTCATATTTTAATTCTTTGTCAGTTCTGTTTTATTTTGTTTGCTATTTATTATTGTTTCATATCTAAATACTTATATAGCAACTCTTGCAAAATAAATATTAATTTCTTTGCAATTTGGCTCTTAATATTTATATGTACATGTGTTTTTTTGCCCTTTTTTCAGGTTCTGTTTTTCTTAGGTATCGTTCTATATTTTTATGTATGTGTATCATTAAATAAATTGTCTTCTGTTTGTCAGGTGTCTGAGAGATGTCACTTAATAATGGATGATGTGTGTCGTTGCCTAGCAACCAACTACCTCACACCATCAGCAGCACAAGTGCATCAGTGCATTCTCAACATCTTCAGGTGTGATGGTGCTTTTGCTTTTCAATTCAAAAAATGCATTTCGACATTGCAGTCAAACAACTCATTTCTACCACTACTACACTGAATTGAATTTAATCAAGTCCTTCCATTGTCTTCCAATTAATTGTATTGATATGTCTGTATTGTTTTTAGCAAACAGCCAAATGGATTTGAACTCTGGATAGAGTTCTGTTGGCCATCACTGTTGAGCTGCCTCTCAAGTGAAAACAGGTAGAATTTCATAAAATACATCGCATGCTTTTAACTGGGACGAAATTCCTCATTTCAAGTTACATGAGAACTATTATTTGCCTTTATGGATGTGCATCATCTGACTTATATGTTTGGGCTGGGCAATTGAATGGGTTGAATGCAAGCTGAAAATCTAGATATCGTTTTATATTCAGTTTTAAGAAATGAATGAGTGTGAGCAGTTTTGTTATTGGACTGGGAAAATTGAATTTTTACTACTGCCAAAAGTATGTAATTGTAAATTTATTTCAATTATGCCTCTCTGCATATGTTATGGATACACTGAATCGATTATGCAATGATTCCCTATTATTGGTATTTGTGAATAAACATAATGCTATTATTCAATTGCATAACAAGTGTACTGACATATGCAGTGAGTTGATCCGCTTCTGATTATGTGTTTTCTTTTTTCCTTTTGGTTGAATTCTCCATCTGTTGTTGTTTGCCCCCATTTTTTGTGATTAAGGTGTTCATTGTATTTTTGTTACATATAAATTTAAGAAAATGACCTTGTTGTTTGTGGTTTTAGTCAAAGTTGTAGGTACTGTGTTCTTATCTATGCTGAAAATCTACCTCTTTCATCTACCTATGGCTCTTAATTGTTATCCAGCTTTAATGTGTACTTCTGAACCTTTTGTAGGAGGGCACTATCGAATTCAGTTGTATTGTATTGCATTGTAGTATAATGAAATGCAAGTAAGGAAGTAGGATGAATTTTGAACTTTGATTACTTTGATAAAATTATTTAGTTTTCTGACGAATGACTGTTCAATGCTTCGTTAAATGTAATTATAAAGTGTCATAAGAATAGTGTTTATTCAATGATGTTTTTTCTTGTAGTCTTACATCTCGTAATGCCAGTCAGCACCTACTAATCTCAACATTCAGAACACTGTCAGATTCACTGAATTTTATGTTGGCTGAAATTGAGGGCAAGACATCTGACCGGATCACCTATGCTCGTCTTGCCATTCTTTCAGCCGCCAGAAAATGTGATTTACATGTTGATATGGTAACTATTGTTGAATCTCTTAGAATTTAATAATGATATTACATTTGAGACTAAATTTACCCAGAAATCTCCTAATGCTAAGTTTGAGAGGCATATGAGTGCCATGCAATAACTGTGTTTTATTTAGGTATATATTGTGAACATTTTGATTATTATTATTAAAAAAAATGAATCACAGAAACGATTCTTTATTCAAGTAGTTGAAAAAATTAATGATTTTATGTTCTATGACGGAATGTATTTGGAGTTCACAATCAGATTTAACACTTTTCAAGTCTAATTAAAATGCTGTTATAATTTGATGATGCCTCTTTTCAAAGTGCAGAAGTGCACAGTTAAGCCTTGCAAGCATTAAGAGACATAGGCAGACATGAGGAAGTAAGTTTTCAATTTGGAGTGGGAAGCCATTCTCATAGATAAGTTGTGATTATGAAGAGGTGGAGAGTTCCAAATGGAATCACTGGAGCTGTCAATGAATGTAAGCCAAAGTCATGAACACATTGATATGAATTGTGCATGTTGTAAAATGTGGGTCATTGTTTATGAACTGCCATTATTCGTTTGTTGTTTTCAGGTATTGGAGAGTATCGAAATCGCTTTGAGGAGTCGAAACAATGACCTTCGATTGTTGGCCTTTGATCTGCTCTGCAATTCTCCACGCACGACAGGTACGTCCATTGAATATAGTTTTCTCTCTTCATTGATCGACTTGGTTCAGTACAAGTCCTGTAACAGGCATGATTCGAAATAATACAGTACCATCTGAATTAAATGTGACCAGTGACGTGAAAACAACCATCAGCTGCTGTTGTGGTTATATCGCCTTCGAGAGGTTCTTATATGGCGCTATATTAATAGCCAAATACATGCATACAAAGTGTTCTGGAAGTTGCCAGATTAATCCAATTTTGTGTTTTTTGTATTTGGTTTCCTTTTCTGATTGATTTTGTTTGATGATTTTCTCCAGATCCTTTGAAGTCATTTGAGGTGGAATTGCTGAAACAGTTTCTTCCACTGAACATGAATATTGATTCACCACCATTTCGAAAACAACTTCAGACCTGTCTCCACTCTGCACTTGTCCGAGGGAGGGATGCCAGTCTTTCAAAGGTGCGACTTGTCGTCAAGAGAGGGCAACACGTACCAGAGGAGGTTGTTATAGCAACTGGCAAGTAGTACAGACTATATATTTTAAGTAGACATGTCTGTCAGTAGCATTTTGGGGTATTAGAATCAAACACAAACTTTTTAATTGATTTATGTTTATCGAAAAGTCTCTGAATAGTTTCTATGATCTTGTGATCAACACATCACCTGCTATGGAAAGGAGTGTCCTGTCCAAAGTAGGCTGTGCCCTAGACCTCATGTGGCACCATGTGATTTCCAGTCACGACCACACACCCATTCACCTTTCCAAACAGGACAATAGAAGCTTTATGACCCACATGACGTATAGAAACATCTATTAATTATTTGTGCAAAATTGTATTGTGTTGTATATTTAAGTTTATATAGCATCTCTCTCTCTCTCTCTTGCAGTGCACATCAATCATGGACTAAAGGGTCGGAAAATGGAGCTGGTTCCATAGTGCAGGGTCAATGAAGGCAAAAGCTAGTGCTTTAGCCATAACAGTCGTCACTTGCAAGACAAAGATATAATTGGATTATAGATATACCTATTATTTCCTGTAGCCCTCAACTTGAGCACTCCTTTGTAGGTAATCTTGAAATGGTGCTATCTAAATTTCTGAAATGAAATTGTCAGTCGTAGCGTTATGACTGCGAAAGTGAATGTATGAATGAATATTCTCTTATACTACACAAGAAATATACTTTAAATTTTTTAATGCCATCTGAACATTGCTCAGATTTGGACTCTGATGCCCTAAAACAGAAAACATTGTCAGCATGTCAGTATTTTTCACTTCACTTTCTCATATGTATGAGAGGTTATTTCTCTCAAATTTGCTTTAGGTTAAATTCTTAAAATCTCAGTGCAGCATCAGCTGCATCAGGTCGGTTTTGTTGCTGACCATCTGAGTATCAAGGTGTGCAATTCATGCCCTACTTTTTTGTTATTCACAGAATTTGTAGACTGGACATGGCTTCTGTGTTTGCATAATATTCGACCTGGTGGGAGTTACCAGCGAATTCAGACGGCTTTGAGCTGGGCTCGAACTATTCTGGATACGTTCGTCTTGCGGTCACGTATTACCGCAAGAAAAGGCCTGGTGCCAGGTTAGTTTTTTTCTGATTGCATAGCATGATGTAATAAAACAATTTTAAAGGTCCATTTCCATTATATTACATTTCTCATACATACAGATGAGTGATGATGTTCGGTTACAGCTAAAAATTTAATTGTGGTATGGTGTGAATGTGCCTGCCTTGCCATGTTGCATCAATTAAATCTTTCTGTGCTAATAACATTTGCAACAGAATTGGCGACTTTTCTCATTATTTGACCATTGTTTGCTTACTGATGAACTTTTGTTCTTATTGACTTTTCATACTGTGTTTTCATTTTCATTTTGCAGTGGATATCAAACTGCTGACTTCTTGGGCTGAAGAATCCAATCGTTTCCAATTCTTTAGCAAGATGGCCACAAATAGATTAGTATCCTGTCTCTTCAACGAAATAGATGAGGTAAACATTTCACTCTCTACTTATATCAGTTTTTAGAAAAATTAGAATGATGATAGCATTATTATTTCTGTGTATGGTATAGAATTGAACCTAGACATCTTTCAGACAAGGTTATTATGTTTAAAGAGTATCTATTGCAGCTTTTCCCAATCTATTTTGGCCATGGAACCCTTTTGATCCTACATTATTTAGCGGACCCCACTGTATTCAATTAAATATATTCTTTAACCGATGCAGGCACTTGAGAATGCAGAAAATTATTGATTTAGGCCTAGATTAGAAGAGATTAATAATAACACAAATTTTCGATGACAAAGACATATGAATTTTCTTTCATATAAAGTTATACACAGATGTTAGGGAAAAATCTCCTATAAAAAATTTGTATAATTTATATTAAATTGTGTGAAGCTTATTGTTCACACTGAAAGTTTGACGTGGAATACCCGTCTTCACCTCATGAAACCCTAGGGTTTCGCAGAACACAGTTTGGGAAACGTTGTTCTATATTGTATACATTCTTGTTGAGTTGTCTGTATCCATGTATAATTAAGGCATTGATTTTGTTCTGTGTCTGACTAAAAATTAAAATGAGATCTGTAAGTCATTTTGTAGGTTTATTCATGTTATTGGTTTTATGTCTCAATGTCCCCGATTATAATTATACATGTATCTCTGGCAAACAAATTAGTCTCCAGTCACCTTGACTACTGTTACCAGTATCACAAATCAAACATGCAAAAAACTCCAAGTAGGCATAGTTCAAACTTTTGCTGGAGTCATAGCTGATGTCAACAGTTTGAGCACATAGCTCCTGTACTTCGATCTTGAATTGGCTTACTGTTCAGCAAAGGATCTTTTTAGACGGGAGTTATAGATGTATGCTCCACCTTAGCTATAATGGGTACACTGGCTGTATAATATCCGTGGGAAGATGCGATTCTATTTATTTATTTATTACTGAAATTGGATACCGCCCTTCTAACATTTTTTGCTCAGAAGTGCATACACACTCCTCAACGGCGCAATTGCAGTTGTACTGCAGAGCAATTGTGCGCGATGACTTGCTTAAGGTCCCTACACAATGACTCCCCGGACGAGGGTTGAACCTGCACACTCAGCGCACACTGAAGGTTACGAGCCGACCGCTCTAACCGATCAGCCACTGTGCCACATGTGGTGAGGGAGGGAACTGACTGGCTACCTACCCTCATATGCCGAGACTAAGAGAATGAAGTCACTAACTCTTCATACCCATGGCTGCTTCTCAGGCTTGCTTAAAGTACTGCTCTTAATTTTATACTACAGTTTATCAAGTCCTCATTCTGCAGACATATGAATATTCAATCAGGTCATTCAATTGACTTTCCTTAGTTGTGCTAAACTTAAGACTTACTTTAACCAGTTGGATTATATACCATAGGCTTCCTTGTCTATTTTTCAGGAAACTGACTTTTTCTCTGTATTTAACTGACTGTGACTTGTTATATTGAGACCATTCGCATTGGATATTGATATTGATATTGATACTATAATAATTAAAAGGGTGGCAAAACTACGTATTATTTTCACTTGCACACATGCACACAAACGTTATATATGTTGGATGGAAATTTTTTGCAATTGAAGTTAAATATTTTGCTTATATCTTTCTTTCTTCGTTGGTTTGTTTTATATTTAAATGAAATGCAGAAAATTCCCTTTTCCTGTCATTTACATAGGATATGTAAATCA
The DNA here is from genome assembly GCA_959347315.1 of Bimastos eiseni. Lineage (NCBI taxonomy): Eukaryota > Metazoa > Annelida > Clitellata > Crassiclitellata > Lumbricidae > Bimastos > Bimastos eiseni. The sequence goes on from OY365806.1 coordinate 38,113,637, forward strand.
TATTTGACATAAATTGAAAATGATCCTGGTATATCTCAGCCTTAGGAAGACCATTGTTGTTTTGTACACCAGATATCAGAAATGGCTGCTGAGATTCTTTTTTTATACTTTCCGTGGCCATTGATGGTCTGCGTCCCTCAACTTCATCTGCATGCAGAACTTGACTTGACTCCAAGTCATCTCCTATCAACAGCACTCCGACTATGTCACAGTCCGCAGGTCCGGGACTGTGAGAGTGGGGCTGTTCTGTGTGCCCTTCTGTTTGAAAAGTTTGTCACTTCAAAGCAATATATTTTCATACTTTTATATGTTTGGTTATGTGTGACTGTCCATTTTGACTAATTATATTTGCATGTATTATAAATTATTTTAACAGCTGTTTTAATCATTCTTTCTACGTAATGTAGTATGATTTCATACACAAAAAGGACTACTTATTGCTCATAGTAAAGTCCCGAAATGCATCAGTGATAGGAGTTGAGCACTGTCAGAACTATGTGATAATGGAATGTGTTCCTGTGTATCATTTTTACAAAATTCTCTTAATAGGACTATTACACATTTCTGTGTCAGTCTATTTTTCGAGTGTGCATCAACGGCGGCGTTTAGACCTATTGCATCAACCAAAATATAAATACAGATGTGCATAAAGTACAAATTATTAAACGAATCTTACTAGGCAGGGTATCATTCATGCATTTGTAACTTTTTAAATTTAAGATGGAAAGGACATTAAAACTACGGATCCTAAATTAAGCTTTTCAAATTTGATTCAAACAACAGTTCCATGCAGTTTTGTTTAAGCAACATGCACGTATCATGAGTAAGATCATAAAGTGATGATGTATAGGTGCCTTTGATAATATAACTTGCTCATTAATGACAGCATCATGATGATTTATCATCTCCATGGATATGATGTCATTAATTGTCAGACTTATTCAATAAGTCATCAAGATTGACAATAATTACTTTGTTTGGAAAATGTTTAGGATAAGTTTTCAATAGCTTGCCTTTCATTTTTCCAACTATCTCAGAAAACAGCTGATTAGAAGAATGATAATTAAATTTTCAGAAGTGTGATTGGAAATGGAGATCGATACACAATCAACGGCCTAAAAGATGGCGTTTGGCAAGTCAGTTGTGGTGGTTGGAGTGGAAATACAGAAGTTTCCATAGTGGAATTTCTGTCACAGCTCCTCAACCAAGTGGGATCAGGGATTGAATTGGCCTCCACTAAGCCACTTGAGGCAGCCATGTCTAACCCAGTACAAGGTTAGCCTGTCAGTCAGTCCATTGGGCAATTGCTGTGGATTGTTTATGCATGCTGAAAGTTGACCTTGTTTTATCTATCTCTCTAAAATGTAAAGACATTAGTTGCGTTGTTATCAGAGCTTTGCTGACGTGTCTACTCATAATTTGGCTGATTATTAGAACAATCAGTTATTATTGGTATTGGTAACGATAATTAATCGGTGCCGATGTCAAAAAATATTTTTCTTAGTTTTGGCTGAGCTCGCCCCTTGCCAGATGGCAGACCAATTTAACAATACCATGTACTGACTGGTCTTCCTAGTAGCATCCCGCTGCGGCCACTGAAAATGTGAAATGCATTTTGTTCTTGTTTGCATAATAACTGTAAAAATGAAAAATATCAAATTTTTAAGTAATCAACTTTGTGATCGATATTGGCTACTTCAATGGTCAGCTATACTCGAATTGGCATAATCGGCAAAAAGTGATATCAATTATCCATACAGCTCTAATCATTATCAAAGATCTTGTTGGCCCTTTAAGCAAAATCTACTTCCAAAACCACAAATGCGTGAATGTCTGTCTGACTGTCCGTTTATGTTATTGTTTATTTGTTTTAAGTTATGTAATGTGATCGATGTTAAATGACAATTTATCACTGCAAGGCAGTTAGACATTTCTAATATCCCTCTGTACAGTACAACTGTTTGAGGAATGGTTCAAACCTGAAAACTATTGCAAAACAAACAAACTGTCAGTAGCATGCTTTGTGAAACTGATGCTTTTTTTATTGTTGATTTATACTAGAACAGTTTAATTTATTTAAATTTAGCATTGTTCATGAAATAGTATTTCTTTACTTTGTATTATCATCTGAACTGTGTTTTATATTTCTTGATGTAGGAATTATGTGTGCTATACGTCGATGTTTAAGTCGAAGTTCATTCTGCTTTGAAACACATGATTTGTTCCGTCCAATCGTAGAGCTGGTCATAGGTCAAATGTCTGATCTGATTGAACTCATTCTCAACATATTTGGTGGAAGACTAACAGCCGACAGTAAGCTAATTAACATAATTTATTTTTTTAAGATAATAATTATACTGCATTAAACACCAGTGCAATAGAAGTTGGTAATCGGTTATGATAATAATTCTGCTGTATGCTGTAAACTTTCCTCTTCCACACAACCTTTGGTCCATAATGTTGTATATTGCATTCAAACTGCCCTGTGTGGGCTATTGTAAAGGCACATTATGAAAATGCCAGTTATATTGTTTGCACAAGTCATGCCTATATTAGTCTGAGACCTGAGATTTGCAGTAGCTACCAATTGAACTTTATATTGTCTTCAGAAACAGCACCATCATTTGAGCAAATAAGTCAGGCTATCAGAAATGTGATTGGTGAATCCCTGGTCAATGAGGACCCAGACTCTGTTGAAGGAATTGCAGTTCTTACACCCGAACATCAGCTGATGAATACTTGGTGCTGGCTCAACATCAAGGTAGGGATTGTCTGTTCTTATTTATTGAAAAATTTAGAGCTGTACCGATTAATCGGCCGACCGATTAATCGGGCTGATTATAGAGATATCGGATATCGGCAAGATAATCGGCGCTGATATTAAAAATAATTTTTTAATTTAATAATATTATTTTCAGTCTATAAAAGCAAAATGGCGACAGCAACACCACTGGGTCTGTGTAGGACAGCATTTTGTTCCGTTCCCATATCGTGTCGTCGAGCCAATGGCTTATTCAGACCAGTGGTGAGACCACCCACTGTGCTAGTATAGACCGTGGGAATGTGTCAACATAGGTCTTGTGCAGAGTGAGTCATAGTGCCTGCCTATGGGCCTAGGAATGGCTGGCCAATTCAAGCAAAGGAACAGCTGGCCAATTCAACAGAGAAACCGATGAATGTACATCGTGGAGGCATGCCTATTGAATATATGCTAGCTGCCAATCAGATCTCCCTAACACATGTCAGTGGCCTGAGAGGCTGAGACTAGATTGGTGGCTGTGAATAGGACAGCCGTGCCTTGGCCTTTAATTACCCAGGGCACAGTTCGACGGCAGGCGGTGTGTCTAATCTGTATTGCCTGCCTAGGATTAGTCACCAACTGCATGCATACGTCTCTTACAAGGGAAGTGTTTGCTTGTATCACAACAATAGGCAATAGCAGTAGGTCTATCTTTTATAACCGGACACCTTGGGAAACACAATGAAATAATCGGCTAAATAATCGGGTGTCGGCAAATGAATAATCGGTAATAATCGGTATCTGCATAATCGTCAAAAATTGATATCGGTACAGCTCTAGAAAAATTAATGATTATTGAGTTAATTTGGTGGGTTTTTAATTTTTGGCATATTTAGGGATCGCTCATTTCTTATGCTATGAGTACATTTATGAGTACTATCTTATTTATTTTGAACTTTTTGTGTTATCGCTTGTGTTTCAGTTTTATGTACGTGCTGCACGCTTGCAGGCATTTTTTAATACAGATTGTACTTACTTACTTACTTACTTACTTACTTACTTACTTACTTACTTTCTTATTGGACATTTACTCAATTAATTATCCCCAAAACTTAGTTTTTATTTGTACATTTCAACCATTGTTGTTATTTTGCAAGTGTAGGGTTAAACTTGCATTACAGGGATTGCAAGATGCATATCCTACCAATTAGCAATAAGGATTGATTGAATTTTGTTACAGGAGGCAAGCCTGTTGCTTGGTCAACTTGTGGCAACGATTCTTAGACCAGGAAGACCGGGTTCTGATAATTTACTAATGGCACAAGAAGTGAATGCGATTGGAGAGATCTTCCTGCGAGTTTTAACTTGCTGTCGTCACAGGGTAAGAATATTGCCATTTGATGTTTGCTTTATAATAATTGGCAGTTTAGCAGCATGGTGCTATTTGAATTTTAGTACTATAATACTGCTAGCGTGTAATACTACACTGCATTTCTGCTCTCTCTACCTCATCATGTTCGCAACTCTGTCAGCGCAACTATCTTGCACTCTAAGCTGAAAACCTACCTCAACCAGTATGCATTTGACTCTTAATAGTTGCCCGACTTCAATGTGTAGTTCTGAGCTTTTGTACAGAGGGCATTATCAAATTACAGTTGTATTGTATGGTATTCATTACGTTTTCAGTCTATATTGTTGAGGTGCAATGTTGTTCTGTAAGTAAACAACATGAGTTATGATGTAAATTTACACTGGAACCTTCTTATTTGAAACATTTTGGCATCATGTTGTAGTTCTGTTATAACATGGTTCTATTATGGTAAGACTGTGCTCTAGGATTGAGGTTCATGTTTCTAACCAGTCTATATTGGATTCTTGTTTTGCTGATAAATGGTTTGAGTAGTGTTGTGATCTATTGCGATCCTGATCAGTCAGACACTCCATTTTACAGCCAGTATTTGAGGTTTAGGTTTTCCTTGTGACATTCACTGTGTTGGAAACTCCAACCAGTCAGCAACAAATTGCCTTTGAAATTCTTTGTCGTTTGTTTGAAAATGTTATGTTTGTGCCTTTGTAGATTACTGTACAATGAAGTATGTTTGCATACAATAAAAGCCTCCTAGTGGTGTTAAATCATGGTGCCCAAATAAGATGTATCTTAAGAAGGGTTCTATGTCTTTTGATCCTCCGTCAGTTGATTCCCATCAGTTGATCCCCGTCAATTGGTCCCAGTCATCCCTTCGTCAATTGATCCCCTGCCTATTGAACCCAGCCCAATTGATACAACATTCATGTTTTGCTTGCAACCTTCTCCATTTATTAAGAGAACGATGTAACAAAGCACGAAATGTTAAATAGTAATAAATTACAAAAGCTTAATTGATTAATTTGTGAGCATAAAGTCCTAAGCATAAGTGTCTATGCATGGGATAAACGAGCCTGGACGAGTGACATGAAACCTGGATGAGTGACAAGAATCCTGTACGAGTGACACGAAGCATGGACGAGTGACACGAACCCTGAGCATTACTATATTTTCCAAATCTGTGAAATCAATCTTTTGTTTACTAACGGTCTCACATTCAGTTACGAGTCTGTGACGCGCAGACTAGATATTCATTTAGGACGAATAGGCAGGGGATCAATTGATGAGGGGATCAATAGACTAGGGGACAAATTGATGAGGGATCAGCTGACAGGGATCAACTGACGGGGATCAATTGACGCAATACCCTTAAGAAGTACATAAGTAATTAGCAGATTACCTGGTTTTGAACTCAACTGAACACAAAATACTTGATTGGACACCATTATTTTGATGCTTATGAACAGTGCACTACACCACTTGGGTGTAGAAACACAATGGAACTTGCCTATTTCCACTAACAAATTTGCCCAGCAGTCACATCGCATTGCCTTGTATTTGCTATGCAGGGTGCAATTGAAGGCGCTTGTCTCGGTTTTTCTCAGTTCTGTTCTGCACTTTTTCGATCTATGGATGCCAGGATCCAGATTGTTCCACAAGCTATGCTCCAGAAGGTAATGCACCTGCATTTTTCCTTTAAGCATTTTGAGAATTACAGTGACACCATTTTTAACTGACTTTACGGTTTTCTATTATGAGAGATAGATTTTTGTCCTGTGCAGGTGTTTTATAGGCGATTAGGTGTTGATTTCAGAAGTAAATAAGAATAACATAAATGTTGAAGGAAAAGAATTGGGAACAAATGTTTTTTGATTCAACTGCTGGCTCAGTTTAATTCTTTTTGACTCGTGAGGTTTTGAGACGATTGGTTATTGCGCCTGGCTTGCAACGCAGATTGCAAGTTTTCGAGCCTCACCTCAGACAGTGACTAGAATAAATTTTTATTTTTGTTTAGTTAATCAGTACCTTGAGTAGAGATCTTGAGCAATCCTTCATGCTCAGTTGCTGTGCACAACACATTTAAATACACTGATCGTGTATATAATAAATGGAATGTAACAGTAAAATTATGTGTGGTTTTAATTATAAGTCATGTAATTGAACTTATGGCACTTCTGAAAGCATGCTGTTTCAATTAGTTATGTTAGGTTGATGTTTGTCTGATATGTTGCTGATTCTTTTGCTGCTATACTTTTTCCTAAGGTTCTCTCGCGAGTGGATGATCTGTCAGAGGCGTCGGTTACTCGTCGTTCAGCTGGGCTGCCTCTCATCATTCAAACAATCCTGGCAAATGAAGCCAAAGTAAAAAAGGTAACATATTGCGCATTGTGCATCATTCTCAGATCTCTTTATATAGCACATTTTCTGTGCTTATCATATGAGGTGTGCTAGAGTTCTTGCTAAGTCGTGCACATCCTCAGAGGGCATAGGTAATGAGGGAATGGTTGGAAGATCTATCCACTGAACTATTCTTGAAACATTGGTGATCCTAGGTCACTGCAACAATCACTTGTGCTTTGCACTGTGCAATGTGTGACATTGTGAGATAGGACTTGAACCACAGATGTTTTGGTTTATGGTATTTAGTACTCAGTCATTGGATGGTACAGCCGCAGATTGTCTGTGCATTTGCTTTTGTGCTATATTTCTCCATTATTTATTGTTGATGGGTTTTTGTTTTCACAGACGACTCTGCTTAATTGGACAATCGAAATGCTCCTAAGCATCGTTTCAAAACCATTGCTTAGTATCGCAGATGAACAGCGTGATCTGCCACAGGTCCATGCCATCAACATCATCACAGCAATTGTGCGCGAGTCATCGGTTGCAGGCGTCATGGTGACATACGTTGACCGACTAACGGTTGAAGCATTGAAGAGTTTCCTCTCACCCATCTGGGCAATGCGCAATGCTGCGATGCAGTTGTTTGGTAAATGCACTTTCTAATTATCAGTGTCATTTGGTTCGTGCTTATAAACTATTCAATATCATTTCTAAATTTTTTGCAAAGTGCAGGAGGCACCCTCAAACTACAGATTTGATAATTCAATATTTTTATTTATTTTTTCTGGTAAGTGAGTGACTTTAGTATACACCTTGAAAGGCAATTTGTTAAGGATGTAAATGAATTACTGACCTGTGCAAGGACGTGGCTCAGTCTCAAAGCGTCATATACCACTGCTATCACATTTCCTAAGGCAATGACCACTACTGAGAGGTTTGTGAAAGGTTCTATATGAATTTTATTGCATTATTTTTTTTGCATTTCAGGATATCTTCTGTGCAGACTTGTTGGGGAAAAGAAGGTTTTATCAGATGACCTTCAGACGACCTCAGTCACCGAATTTGTCTCACTTTACCCATCGCTTTGCAAGTTCATGCTTTGTGTCCTACAGACTGCAGTGAAGCAGTTCAGCATCCCAGACTCCCGAGTCTTATGTGATCCAACGCTCGTCCCGATCCTCTCGATCCTTGCTCGTCTGAGCCAGGGAATAGAAGTGGACCACTGCATCTGGTAAGATGTCAGTTTTGAACCAGGAATTTGCATGCATTTTTGAGAAGCTCTAGTTTATTCTGTGGATTTTGTGATGCTTGCTTTTATTCCTAGAGAGAAACTAAATGGAAAGGAAATCCGAAAATGTTGGTTGATATTTGTAGCTAGATCATTGCTGACAGTGGCTTATGGAGCTAATGTAGTTATTCATTTGCTTTGTTCCTATGTCAATGCTAGTTTTGTTAGGCATTGTTCTGAATTGAAGGAATCTTGTGTCTTAAAGGAAAAGTTTTCTGGGCGGTCAGTTATGCGATAAACTGCTTGTCAATCAAACCTCAACTCATTGAGTGGGGCTACAGTCAAGAAGTGCCATATTCAAGTCCACCGCCGGTCAATTCCTTTCAATGGAAATCCCTGCATGCCTCAGAATGGGGCTGGCATTGTCTGTCTGTCTGTCTGTGTCTGTCTGTCTCTACATATACCTATCCTGTAGGCCTAAACACACGCACACAATGGCAGCACAGGTGTAGTGGGATGAGGCCCCAATGCGGGCTTGGGGTATATGTATATATATATATATATATATATGTATATGCTCAGGTCCGAGCATACAGGGAACCTCATCTATGCAGCCCTATTCAGAGAGCGCGGCTCTGAATAGACACATCAACCGATTGACCAGGGTATATACATATATATGTGTATATATATAGGTATATATATGTATATATATATATATATATATATATATAAAAAGTGCTGAGCTATACATATGGGATGAAACTATAATAATATATCTGTTCCACAACGAACACAGGCACGAACCCAGGCACGAAGGCATACGAGTGGCATATCAAGTACAGGTGTGTAGATGCATATAATTATAGGGACTACTATGAGGCATGATCATTGTTTCAATTGTTATTTCCAGTGCATTTCCCTCAGCTGTCTACTTGACCCATTTGAGCCTATTCAGATAGACTGACCACAGCGGTCCATTTGGTTAAGATTGTACCCCAGGTGGATGAGATGCTTTGGGGAGATCTGATTGGTAGCTAGCAGGCGGCAGGTATTCATTAGACCACGCCTCAAAACCTTGGGCTTTAAGCGCTAGCAAAGAGTGCAACAGTCGGATTTCCTTTCTTATTACATAGCTCAAGCATGTAGCGCATATTTCAGATTTCATTCCTCCAGGTATAGCAGTAAGTAGCCTGCATTTGAACAATTGGCCATTGCGCATTCTTTGTGGGTTTGAAGAAATTTGATTAACCAGTGATTTTTCAACTGACAGACCTTTGTAAGCCAACTAAACTTGAGATTTGAGCTAGATTTAATGTCTCTCAATACATGCTCTTTTCAACATCGGCTACTTTTAACTAGGCCGCAATTTCTTAAATTTTTAATATTGTCAGATGACTTTTCAACTGAAGTTTTCAGTTGATTTACCTGATGAGTATTGTGGCACAACAAAAGACAACACATTCTCTAGGTTTTTATATCTTACTGTATAAAACTGAGTATTTAATTATTTCTATCGAACGTGATTGACCTTCAACTTTAAATACCTCTAATAACTGTTATGGTAATAAAAGTACACAAATTCTTGTCACGTCACACAAACTTTCTGTCGATGATGCAACTATTGTGCAAACAAGTATGTGAAATTTTTTGTCAATACCAAGCGCCATCTATTTTCAACATTCTGTTCTCTGTGAATACGCTACACTTACCGCTGTAAACACGCTGACCTGCAGTGTGTGTGAGGTAAAAATCTCCAAGATGACTTGTGTTTCCTCTGACTTAGGTTTATTGAAGAAGTGCGAGAGCTGGTATTAGCACTTTCACGTCACCAGCTGTTTGCTGTGAGGTGCCTTGCTGCTAAAGCACTGGTGCCATTAGTCTCACAGAAGTGCCAGAACCATTTCCTCCGAGACCTTCTAGAACGTTTGCCAGCATCGAGGTCAGAGGTTAAGAGCTTTAACCATCTGCACGGTCATCTGCTTCAGCTACAGCATGTTCTTGCTTCATCGTGTCAAAGGTCAGTAAAAGGTCAATAATATAATTTAGCATGCATTCATTGACGGCTCAAGAGTGCAAACATTTGCTACAAAAGTCTAAAGTAGTTTTTTTCTTATGTAAAAATTGAAGCCTTCCTTGTCTTGCATTTGAAAATCATCTGTAAATGTGTGGTTTTTGAAATCATTGTTGCTGTTGCTTTAGGTCATGTGATTTGACTGATTTCACGAAAGTTCTTCTGTCAAGGAATTGGATCCTGACAAGTGTAAATCCCTGTCCGTTGGTTCGGTCCGAATTCCTTCAGCTGACGACATACGTCTATAAAGTGGCCGAGGAAACATCTGATGCTGGTGTGTGTCATCTGATAAAGACAAAGTTGGAGTCTCAACTTCAGAATGCCTCAGTTGACGTCCATCAACAGGTGTACAACTTACTGTCAATAATACAGTATAGATTTAAGTAATTTCGTGAAGAAACAATCGAACTCTACCAGATATCTCTGTGAGTCTTGCTTTATTTTCTCTGCCACGATGCTTTTGCTTTGCAAAATGCACCAGACTACATAGAAATTAGGGCTGCGGAAATTAACGATTAATTAATTGATTAATTGTTAATTTATTTTATTGATTACAATTTTTTTAACGATTTAATTGTGTCGATTATTCCGCCCATCACTAACATGTACTGGAAGTCTGAAAGAAACAACATAAACCATATACATTGCAATATGGCAGCGGATAGTAATCGAGATAATAAATATAAACAAATATGAGGTCGATTACATGAACATTTTGGATACAAATTATTGGCTAATGGAAATATCAAAAATGCTGATAACATTTATGGCATTCATTGCTACAAATCGTTTGCATAACATGGATCTAACATTTCAGTATGAGCAAGAAAACCGGCTGTGTTATTTTCTGTATGTAGCTAAATTGAGTAACCGAGAATTTTAATTGAAATGTCATTAATGTGTTTGACAAATGTAATTATGCACATTTTTGAACAGTCATCATCTGACCAGTGTTGGGAACGAGACCAAAAACTCAAGACCGAGACTAAGACCGAGATGTCCAAGACCGAGACCGATGGTCCAAGACCAAGACCGATACTCTTTTTATAAACAATTCAATTTGTTAAGACGCTATAACGGAATAAGATGCTTAAAACATTAATTTTATTGCTGAAGAATACTAATCTTAATAATGGTCCAGAAAACACTTCTACAGGCCACTTTGAACTTTTGCGGGTTCAGCCCTTGGCTTTGGCCTGAGAATATCACACTATAAATTATTTACAGTTTACGACAGGTAAATACCTTAAGACATCTGAACAAGTAGATTAACGATTCGTTTGAATGGTGTACTTGTACCACGGACCTCGGAAATGTAGGTTAACAGTGTCTACACGTGGCTGACCACATAATTATTAGGTTTCCTGCTCATAGTAACATGCCTATATATATATATATATATATATATATATATATATATAGATGGTCAGCACTGCATGAATTGATAACAATCGCTTAGGGCCTAAGCATCCAGTGTCTGTATATATGGAAAATAACCAATTAATTTCGGAAAAAATTGCTCTGATACACCAAATGACCAAGAACGCTAATTTAAGACAGAGACCGATCCCAAGACCGTTCCGTTAAGACCAAGACAGACGCATTTGAGACCAAGACAGATGGTCTATGACCAAGACTGATGCATTTAAGACCAAGACTGCAGTTTTCGGGTTCCAAGACAGTATCGAGACCAAGACCGCTGTCTCGAAACCACATCCCAGCATCTGACTAATTTAGAACCGTCTCTAAGCCAGCTAGTATTGCAGTCAATGTTCTTTTATAGAGATCATCCTAGAGAATTCAATGAATTATTTCATTGATACAGGTACCTTAACAATGATGATGATTAAGTTCCATACAGGCCATGAAGAGTTCTAGATCCACAAAAATCTCCTACATGAATGATGTCAGCATGTTGTAGTAGCTAACTAAGTGCACTGTATGACCTGCTCTCAGCTTACAAATTATGAGAAATAAATCAGCACTGCAGGACTTCATATGTCTGTGCTCTGTATATTTTGTTCCATAGGTCACGTGTGCGTAATTGAACTTGCGATCCATTGCCGTGATCGCATTATATCTGTTATGTCGATGCATGTTTTGGGAAGTGTCCGATGTAACTAAAATTCTTTCTCGTCTGGTAGTTATCACATTTTGTTGGCCTTCGCTATATATGACCAGTGTTTACTCTTTCATTTTCTGCTAATTATAACTTTCTTTTGTGATTTTTTTGCAGTTGGGTGCTGCTGTGTTGATGGAATATGTTGTTTCCACTTGGGTAACCATTTCCGATGAGTGTGATCTCGTTGATCGAGTCATCGTTTGTCTGTCAAGTGATCACTTAGATGTCTTGAACTCATGTCTTTCATGGTTGAACGCATGTCGAGTTGACCGAATTACTCTTGCTGATGCCTCGCTCATTCAGGTTATTGTTTTACAGAGTCAGTGTCTTACCTGATTTTAATTAATTAATCATTTGCTAATAGTTAAACGTTTTAATAAAATAACTTTTTTTAAAATTACATACTGATCATAAGCAAATTAAATGTCAGAGATCAGACTGCTCTGCATTATCATGCCATAGTTTAGTCTGGATTAGATTACACTGATTACAGTAGATTGATTTCCTGGATTTTTTTTCATTTATGTTTTGACATTAGGCATGCCTGTGGAAGCTAGTCACCTTAGATCAGCCTTGGAAGATTCTCTGCAACATACTTGAAGTCCTTCATCTCTATTATCAGAGGCATGATGGCCTTAGCATTCCAGATGACTGCAGCACCATTTGGGATGTACTGATGATGCCGTTGTCAAGCCAACCAAGCAGCAGCCTTGCTGCCATTTGCATCAGTGTCTCAGCCTTTATCATTCAACACTGGACATTGAAAAATCATGAAACTAGGTAAGTTGTTTGAACTTTAACCTAATGTAATGTCACAATCAAGTGTATGCTGTAAAGTTATCAGAATGTATTTGGTTTGAAGTCACTATGACCACTTACAAATGTTGATAATCAAATTATTTTTTTTGTTAGTAAATATTATTAAACATTTTATGCTGGTTTGACCCATGAAGATGAATATGCGCAGATATGATAATGATCGATATTGTAATTAATTTATGATATTAATTATGACTGACATGCTAGTGAATGAGTTCTTAACGGCATATGAATGAATTAATGTTTTGGCTTTAAGTACCTCACTGAACTGCTTCTTGTGCTAATCTAACTACATATGGGCCAATGTTCCCTCTACGCTGCGTGCATGAGCATGTGCACCTAGGCCATGCGCACACAAGAATATAGTTTGCGCTCAAAATTTGTTTTTGAAGCTATGTAAATCAAGTTTCCTTGCCTGCTGCAGCCTACCTTACTCTAGAGACATTTATTACTTCACTGATGCGTTTCCATATTTATCTTTAGACAAGGCACTTTACCTAGGTTATCAGAGCTTACCACCATAGACTTTTAGATATGATCTTAATTTACTATCATCGCATTCAGCTCTGACCTGTGCACAAAAGGATGAACCATTTGTTACATGTTGCAAAAACAAGTTTTTTTTGCACACCATCTTTAAAAGATTAGAGGAAATATTGATGTAGGCTAATGCTAAAGGGATTAAGAAGAAAAGTTTGTTCAGCTTATAAGCACAGACCATGATCGGTAGTCATAAAAACTAACAGAGTCAGCATGACTGTGATGCCACAGAGACGGGAAGAAGAGCCGAATCCAGAGTTGAATGTTAGAACTATCTACGTTCAGGGTTCCTGGTTTGCATTGCAAGAATAACATTCTGAAAATGATACTTATTATTATTATGATAATTATGTAATAGTGTGTCGGTGTTTTTCTGTGCTCCAGTTTACGTTGTATCTCATGGATTGAACTGGTGTGCAACTGTTGTGCTCCTGTACAGCCATCAAACATTCGCCTGAGTGCAGCTGTAGCTCTGCAGGTGGCAGCACCTGCCCTGCTCAATGTTTCTATGGGTAACCGATCAGAAAACGAATGGATTAGCCCTATCACAAGGTAGTCTTTTAGATGGATGTCTTTTTCAGTTCTTCACATGTTACAGGTTTTTTGCATTAATTATAGGTTTTTGTGATCATCAGAACATGTATGGGCTATTTTTATATCAATTGTTATCAGATTGCCAAAGAAGAGTTTCTCTTGAGGAGGTGCTATGCTCCAGATTTTTGGTAACAGCTACAATCAAAAGGTTTAACTAGTAGGTCAATTCTTGTTGTCCTTATTGCAAAAATGTTATTGTTGTTTTATAGGATTGTATGGACAATTCTTCTGCTGTTGAATGATGAACGCATGGAGATTCGAGAGAAAGCATCAGATATTGTAATATCTCTTGATAAAACGTTACAGAAATCATCTGAGGTATTATCAGATTTAACTTTTTATTTGATTATATTTAATTATCTTCTTCTTGTATTTATATAACCTAATTGCTCCCAATATGTGAAACTTTTCACTCAAAGCTGTTATTATCAGTTTCATTAGCTCTGAGTGATCTCTCACTCTCTCATGATGGGGTTGTTGTCCTCATTTATGCCTTTGTTACGGTCGAATTGACCACTCTTTGTTTGGTACTTGTCGACCTCCCCTCTTGGAGTCCTAGGGCGATTTGAATAGGTCTCCTGCTATTCTTATCAGACGATTTCCCAGATTTGCCTATGTCTCTGCATACATGCACGATGTGTTGCATCACTGTGGCCCAAAGGATCTAATACTGCATTGTCCCTTTAGTCTCTCACCCCTTTTTTTGACTGTGCTTCATGTTGTCTATGCAACACCATCACTGTCACCAAGTTTCTGGGTGACAGTGATGGTTGGCAGTGATGACCTAGGGGTGATCTCACAGTTCCACAGGCTTGTCTGGCTACTAGGCAATGCCAAGCTTTCTTCATTGTAGGCCACTCTATCTTGAATGACCTCCTCCTGTTTTAGTTGGAGTTGGATTCACTGCCCCAACCATTCTATAAATCACTCTAGTCTTTTTTTTAAGTTGTGGCTGGGCTGGGATTGCTCCTGAGTAGTTTTCTTGAAGGGACACTATTCAAATTCCCAGAATGAATGAATGAACAAATTGCTAGGTCAGAAGGACCTATGTACTTGTGTTTTGATTACTTTCTTAATGTGCTTACACATCCATTATCCATTTGTGAAACCTTTTATTAGCACTATGTAAATACCTTGTTACTTTTCTCAGACTTACATTACATAATGCTACTTGAGTGTTGGTTTTATTTTTCAGTCGATTCACGTCAACCAAGCCATTGAGGTATTTATTTCTCCTAGTGTGTGTTTTGGCTTAGATAAATAAAAATTCGTGAAACTTTATAAAGACTTGGGGAATTCTTATATTGAAGGTGCCTAGTTAATCATTATTGTTCTCTGCCATAGAAATTGGTAAACAATGGCAGGGCACCATAAATGTTATAAGGTGACAGTAGGGCACTATGGAATTTACTAGATTTTGTTCGTTATGGTTGTTGTTACCCAACAGAGTACAATGAGGCAAAAGGATTTGATTTGATTTAGGCACTGTAGCAGTTATTAGCAGTTTAGGTTTTATTAAGATGACAGATGGCATTTATTATTTCACCTATTGGTAATTCAGATCTTTTGATTGACACCTGTTGCTGTGTATAACAGTCAACTCTTGAACTTTGATTTATGTAGTCTTTTCTGGACAGTACTGCAGCCACCTGGTGTAGTAACATGGCGTTTTCCTGTGAGATGTACGATTTGCTGGTCAGTGACGACTTTGTTACAACACTGAGCCAAGAACTGAATAACAGGTACAGCTCGGAACTTAGCCTTTGCAAAAAATTATTTATATTGTGTCGCATATTTTCATATTTTATGTTTACTGCTTCATTACAGCTTTTCTTCTCTCATTTATTAGAATCTGGTGTCATCTCTGGCACCTGAAGAAATGCATGGTGTAGTTACAGATGTGCTAACTTACCTGGTAATCTATTTAATCGACAGCCTTCTACAGTGTCATCATCAAAAGATACTAAACTTCAGTTGACGATTGCTGGAACTGATATTGCGCCAAGATTCTCGAACTGTTAACAAGTCATGTAGCAATTTTTATGTGTTGATTTGTATGTACTAGATTTGTTTAATGTCATTTATATTATAGGTACAGAGGCTGGGAGTTGTTCAAGGCAGAAGATGCCAATCCTTTCTTAGAGCACGAGTTACTGGCTTGTCGTTTATCGTTAGTTCTCAAGGTGATGACTTCGTTATGCTTATTTAAAGCTCTGCTTGAATTAAAGCTTTCTTGAGGAAAATTTTGCTTGTACTAGTTCCACTTCAAATAAATTCTGCTTAAGGGACATTCAGTTTAATGCATATTTTGATTGCATGAGGTAAAATTTACCTGTAATAATGATCATTTTGATCGATGTAAATTTTGCAAAAGGTTATTGTGACAGTTAAATTTTACTTTGAGCAGATGTTCACTTCTGCTTATGGCAAGGTTTGCATGGCTTGTATTTCACAGTTGTTTTACAGATATAATATAATACTTTGTATCATAAGATAAGGTTACTTGATTGTTATTAATGAGGTATCGTATTTAGCACTAGTGTCTAATGCTAGACGCACAAACTAGTGGCTTGCCTATACCAGGCTGTAACGCAAGGTCAATACTCAAGCGGTCAGACCACTGTGACAGGTTTCACATGATATAATGTTTTGTATTGCATGGTATTATGTTATATTTCAGAGTCTGTTTCACATGACTTGAAGAGTTACATGAACTATTTTGTAGAGACAGGATTTTTCAAGTCAGTCTGAGAACCTGTTGACCTGGTTGTTACGTGAAGTCAACCGATTGCAATCGAATATGAGGAATCTTATGGAACTGGCCAAGTCATTTGAATCCGGTATTTGTCTTTTAGATGCACCAAATTCCTCTGACATTTGTTCTTTCTGAATTCAGTGGTAGGAACGGAAACGTCTGTCGACACCACTAAGTGGGAATAAGGACCCAGTTGACAAAGTGGGTGAATTAATCCATAGGAGGCATGTTGCGGTCTTCGCCGGATTAGACATCGTCGTGCTTGGCTGAGAAGAGCTTAGTCTCATTAAGTATGAATAGAAATAATGAACACTAAACGTTGTATAATATTTGTAGTAATTGTAATAAAGCTTCAAACAACAATCATAGTCTCAGCACATTAAATATCCTATATACTTAAAGTGGCGTTAATTACTATAATATTTTATATTTTATTGGCTTATCTGATCCCAGGGCGTACGACGTAGGATGTATCTTCATTGTTCATTCTTTGGTCGATATAGACAATTGGTAGGCGAATCTCCTCTTCACCATAAAGTCTCTTTCATGCGGCAAATGCGTAGAATTGTCGAAATGCAGAATTTCCTCACTCACAGAAAGAAACTTCTGCAAAGGCAACGTAAGTAATTCGTCGAAGCATAGAAAGCAATTCCAAACGACAAAACGAATGCAGTTCGATTCAAGTATTACCGGTAATGTTCAAATTCACAAGTCGAATGACTACCAATGGATTTCTTCGTACGAATCGCTTGGCAAACTGATCAGCGGCCGGAATGTCCTATCGCTTACTCACACGTTTGACTCAAAACGACGTAGCTTGACGTGAGAGTACTATAACTGTCTCCTACACACTCGAAGCTCTAAACTGCGATGATCTTAAACAAGAAAACGCCGATTTAGTCTCATATTAATCCGTGTGCTTGGTTTCAACATGACGCCACCTTTTTTTAAATTTCATTTTCCAACTCCCTCAACTACTGTCTTTTTTTTAAACCGTTGCTGACGCAGGGTTATGCAAGCGTTACGTCATTAATAACGTCATGAATTGCTTTGGGCATTAATTTCTTTAATATATATACTATCTAATCGCCACTTTGATTAACTAAACGCCACTGTAAATTAATTAGCTTAAATAATCTACTTATAATTAATTAAGTGTTATAAACAGTCAGTTTGAGAAGGCTGATACTCGCTACAAGGCAAGAGCGTCTCTTACTTACCCCAAGATGCTTATCTTTGGCAGATGGTATTCCTTAAAGGCAGCATTTCAGAGCCACAACAGGTTCTGTGTTGTATAATAAGATAGTTAATATGAGACAGTTTTAGTGAAAAGCCAATTTTAATTTGTTTTGTTTAAGAAGTCCTATTATGATTACAGGTGTTGCAGTTATTGGTGAATTTATGTCTTAAGATCAATTTGTATTAATATACACGATGAGCGTATAAAAAGCAAACCTATAGAAATACTATAATAATTTCTCCAATAATTTATACAATTCAATAAATTATGGCAAAATTTCAGTTTAATGATGATGAAGTGCTTATTTAACATTTATTAGTTGTAATGATGTGTGTTAAAAATGTCCTCAGTCGGCCTAAACGCTCCAAGGCGCGCTCGCCATTGAGTAATTGATGTATTGATTACAACCTGATCAAGTTTGTTCCACGTGCAAAACTTTTCTACGACATGTTTATCGATAAAATCTGAGTTGTGATGCAAGAAAAAGTTTACAAGACAAAGGTACATGATGTTGGAGAACTGGGTCAACGTATCATGCAGGCATGGGACGAATTTGATCAAGCTGTAAATAATGCAGCAATTACTCGGTGGCTAGCGCATCTTGGTTCGTGCATTGAAGCTAAAGGAGGGCATTTTTAACACGCATTATGACTAATAAATGTTAATAATGCGCTTCATGATCATTAAACTGAAGTTTTGCCATATTTGATTAAAATGTATATTGTATAAATTATTGGACAAATTGTTATAGTATTTCTAGAGGTTTGCTTTTTATTGTTCACTGTGTATTGTACTGTTTGGTATGTTCGTAATATATTTTGCAGATATCTTAGTCATCCTTGCAAACAGGAAAATGTTTGCTGGTCTTTGCGTTGTCGTCCACGTCAGTGATTTGCTGCTCAAGTGGACGAATGATGTGTTGACTAACGGACCATCTTCTACATCATCGCTGACTTCATCATCATCGTCTTCATCATTACCATCATCATTATCAGCGAAAGCATCAGCAGAATTAGAACTCGGAAAAGGACGATTGGAAACAATGCGGGACAGCCTTGTAAGTGCCACTTGTAAATTCTTTTCTTTATTTTATAATTTCTTCTATTTAGTTATTGTCATAGAGGAACAGATTACCCATCTGTGTTTATCGCACAAGGCATATATTTAGCACCGCTGCGTAATGATAACATGATGGTCTATATATGGCTTATGTCTGTAATCCAACAGTTGTGGTTTGAGCATGCAGAGCAAGCTTCGTGCAACAACCCTAGATAAATTCTTTAAAAACATTTTAATTTGTCACCAAGCAGTAGAATACAGTACTGTGAAATAAATGGAACGTCTACCTCTTCAATGCATCAGTAATGTGTACAGGATAATTCAATACAATACAACTGTAATTTGATATTGCCCTGAACTTACAATTAGTTCAGATGTGCACATACGACTCAATGGGACAATTGCAGTTATATTGAAAAGGTGCAATTGTGCATGAAGGACTTGCTCAAGGTTCTTATACAGTAACCAGGAACTCCTCGGGTGAGAATCGAACCCGCACTCTGACCGCTCCAACCAATTGGCCGCCATGCCTCCCCTGACGACTCTCTAGCCAAAGAGTAGAAATTGATAATTACCTCTCATCTGTGTTCCATTGTGGGCTGTGGAGGCATTACATACTGCTTAATAATGATGCATTAAAGACTTGATGATTGAATGTTGCCAGTTGATACAGAGTGGCTGATGTCTCCTCTGAGTATAAATGTGGAGCAAGTCCTCGATACGCAATTACCTAACACTGTCCGTTGATGTCTTGGGCGTTAAATAGTGGCACTCTATTAGTAGTGCGAGAATCCAAGTGCAGCGACCACCGTTGAATGAGAGATTGTTAAGTGTTTGATGACTCAGTTGTCATGTATCAGTCTTCAGGCACATTACTTGACTATTAATTAACTAATTATTCTGATCTTATTCTAGCCAAATTCAACAATTACTGTAGCTCTGTTATCTGATTGCATAAGGCATCATCAGTCTGACCAAAATACTGAACACACCGATCTAGCTAACTGTACGTGTAGCAGTGTAACTAGCTGATTACCCTGGTAGTTGTGACAGTTATTCCATGCATTATGCAGCAAGTATTCAAAGCTCTTTGTGATGCTAGATGTAAGTCCTGTAGTGAGTTACGTTAAATTAAAGAATACTGTGTTTAATGTTGTTGAGGTAATTCGTTTCTTGTTCATTTGTGTCTTTCTTGTAGATTAGGTTTATTGGTGAAGACAAAGCTGCAATTATTGAATGACATGTCTAGAGTCTGCAGCTCAGATGCTGGTCTTCAATATCAGTTCGTCAAACAGTTCCGCCAGCAGTTGTTACTAGGACTATAACTCAGCCTTCAGTTGATTTGGGGAGCTTTTGTTATATGACTCAGTTAACAATTGTAATCAGCAGCTCTTAATAGGAATTTATTGAGTCAGTAGTACTGTTGCTGTCAGCTCTTTTTGTGAATTGAACTCAGTCAGTCACTCCTTACTTTGTATACTTGCAGTCTCTTGCAGCTGTGACTAACTAGTTGTAATTGAACTGTGTCAGTGCTGTTTGTGACTTCCCTCTATTACTCTTTACAATTGGTGTTAGGAAATTAATTCTTGTACAGAAATGATTCATAGGATACTGCTGGGACGTTATTTCTTGGCCTCACATACCCTCATTATGCTATCAAACATGTAAAATCGATTGAAGAGTTTCAGAATATTTTATCATTGTCTGTCCGTCTGGCTGTCTATCTGAAATTTATCGAGAAGGTCTCTAATTGTTTTCATATATTAGTATTTCAATTTTTTTAGTTTAATTGGGGGATCAATAAGATATAGAGCTGTACCAATCCACCGATTATAGAGGTATCGGATATCGCCGATATTAAAAATTATTTTTTAAAACATTTTTAATATTATTTTCAGTCTTTAAGAGCAGAATGACGACAGCATCATCATTGGGTCTGTGAAGGACTGCATTCCGCTGCGTCCCCATAGCGTGTCTCGGCTTTGTCGAGCATAGCTACATCAGACCACACAGTAGGCATTGTGCTAGTATAAACCCGTGGGAAAGTGTTTTGCAGGAAAGTGTTGTGCAGAGTGAGTCGTAGTGCCTGCTTAATTATCCTGGGCACAGCTATGATCGTCATCTCTGCTGACGTGGTATTTTAGGCCAAAGAGTCGGGTCGTAAAAGTGGTTTGTTTGTGGAGGGAATGGCATCATTTGCATATTGTTTAGAAGAAGGCATCAGTTACATAGATATCTCTTTTCTCTCCGTCATGCAAGGTCGACGGCGGGCCTAATCTGAAATGCGTGCATAGGATTAGCCCCCAACTACATGGAGGAAGTATTATGCTTGTATCAAAACAATATGCAGTAGCAGTAGGTCTATCTTTTGGAACCGCACATCTAGGTAAACACTATGAAATAATCTGAGAAGTAATCGGCTATATAATCAGTATCGACAATTGAAGTAATTGGCAATAATCGGCATAGGCATAATTGGCAAAAAGTGATGTCTGTACAGCTCTAATAAAATAATGTTGTATCATGGAATTAACATTAATTTTAGTCAAAATGCTAATTTGTTTTTCCAAATTCCATATAAGACTGTTTTGCTCAGCTGCAAGTTATCAAGTATGCATGATCAATCAATGCAAATTGATTTATCGCCTCTTCATGAAATCTACTCCAAAGCGCTCCCAGTCAAACGACAGATTAAAGAGAAGAGAAGAAAGAAGATGAGGAGGTCCTAGGTAAAAGCCAGAGGCCCAGAGGAAGCCCATTCCATTTAGTAGGGCCCACAACAGAGAAGGCACGATGCTGCAGCATAGGCTGGGCTGTTAATATCGCGATAAAGTATCGCAATACTTGGTATCGCCGATAATTTTTCAGTATCCCAGCGAGTATCGTGATAGGTTTTTCTGGTATCGATTTGTATCGCGATACTTTTCTTTAGCCTGACAGCGATACTCAGTACCAATACTTTTTTTCATTGAAATTTGTATGATTTCTCAAGGAATATGAGAAGTTAATCGTTGCACTTAGAAAGTTGGTATGACCTATTTCGACTATAGGGACCGTCCACATATTACGTATGCAGCGAGGGTGGTTTCGAATTTCGGCGATTTTGCGGACGGGTGCGTAGGGTGAGGGGTCCCGAAAATTGTGTAAGCCTACCTACGCAAATATAACTATAATTATGACGTCTACATTACAGAATATTAAAATCAGAACTATAAACCCAATCACGGCCTATTATCCTGCTTAATCAATTGTATTTAACTTTAAACCTTTTTTAATGCAAGTACGTAAGCGTGTTGTTGGTATTTTATTTCTTCATAACAGTTAACAAATTTAAGCTGTTAAATATGATGCTTAAAAATAAATAACCTATGGCAAAATATAGATTTTATATATCTTATAGATTTTTTTAACTATTTGACCTTTGCAATGGAGGTGAGGGGTAGAGCTCAGATGTACGTACGCATGGGGAGGGGGTCCAAAAATGTACTCTGTGCACCAGGAGAGGGGTTCGAAAATCCGATTTTTTTGCGTAATATATGGATGGGCCCATAGACCAATAGATAGAATAATTTGTAAATATGGATATGACCGAAATAGGCCTATGTCCTTTTGCGATCAGTGATACGAGTTCTTGGCTAATTAATTTTAAGAGTGGTTGCGAAGTTAGTCGATATTGAAAATTAATATAATATGGGTAAGGAAACGAAGATTGCCAGTGCGATATCATAGCATTGTGTTCAAACAGATTTCCTGAAGGCTACTTCAAATGCATTGTGATTGACCCAAGCGATTCCATGTTAGATTCCCTATAATTATCTGTGCATGAATTATAATTCATGCTAAGAGCATATTGAGAAGTATTTGTAAAAGTATTGGTAATGGTATTGCACTACTTTTCAGTGTTGCGATACTTTTTATTAGGAAGTATTGGTGTTGCTATTGCAATACTTTTTCCAGTATTGTTAACAGCCCTGAGAATAGCAGTGCTTGAGAATGGAACGCTGAGAAGGCCCGACACAGCAGAGCGCAGCACTCTCCGAGTGGCGAGTGCTGGCAACAGTAGGGTGGCATAGCTCCTGAAGGTAAGCAGGCGCAGCCGCCACAAGACGGCGCCATACCAAGGAGTCGATTCGAACTGCAATGCGCTGCGGGAGGGTAAGCCAGTGCTAATAGGCAGAAAGATGGCCTGTCCTAGAAATGCCTGCTATGATCCTATCAGGTGTACCGCTGACCGGCAGGCCCGTGCTAGTTGCCCAATTCTGCCTCGTGTACTGTACTGTATATGGTGGAGCAGTAGTCAAGACGACAGTGAAGAAAGCATGAATGGCTGATAGAATTGTCATTTTCGAATGATGTGCTGGCCCTGGTGGAATTTGAACCAAAAAGCCATTTAAGCAGCATCCAGCAGTATGTCTGTCCTTTACATTGCCAATTAACACAATATAGCTGTCTAATTACGACGTGCACAATACGGAATATTAGAATCAGAACTGTAAACCCAATCAGACTATATAATATTTTATATTCATGCTTAGACGTACTCAATTTTATATAACAGTAAAACTTTTTAAAATGCTAAATTCGTTGGTATATGTATACCATCGGATTTATATGTGGCTTATATATATAAATAGTGAGATCTTTCGGATCGCTATATATATATGAAGTATTAGATATAAATATATAGATCTGATCGGTTGATTCTTCCATTGAGAGTTTCTGGAAAGGGATGAAATAAATTCCAGGTGCACATATCGTACACTTAAATATAGGCTACCCTACATAGGCCTATTGTTTTATGTGTAAGGTAAGTTGTAATGTAAATACAGTCCCTTTCAAGAACTTAATTGACTCTGACAAGTTAATCCGTCGTGGTTATTAATTTTTATTAGGGTATCAATTTCTCTTCATCTGGCAGTCACTTCTGGCATGTCAGTCTTTCTTCTATTCATTCTCTTTCACCTTCCCTTTGTTCCTCTCCCTTTTATTTTCCTTCTTCCCTCTATTCCTCCTGAGGCTGTTTTACATCCTCTTTCATTTTTTTTCTCAGCTCATAATTATTCATCTCTGGCTCCATTTCTTGTCGGTCTAGTTCTCTGGTCATGTACGTATTTTTGATCTACTGAAAGCGTCTGTCTGTCTGTCTGTCTGTATGTCTGTCAGGTCCTGCATTCATTATTGATGTAGGCCTACTTAACACGATTTTGATCTACTGAACACGTGTCTGTCTGTCTGTCTGTATGACCGTCCGTCTGTCTGTATTTTACTACATTCTGCCGTAGTCTATACTGTTTCTCTCCTACTGTTACACGTGTTCTCTTAGACCACGCAATGTTATAAGTAGTTTCTTTGGTCTGTGTCTGAGTGAGCGCTGATCGAATGGCATCCGATTTCCTTCTCAATGGATCATCATCGGCTGCTGAGATAGATTTCAGCCAACGTTAAATCATTGGTCCTTGGATGAAATTCTGATCAGCTCCACAGTCGGTCAAACATTCCATCTTCTCTGAAATTCCTAAATTCCTAAACCAAATTCGACCTTCCTCCGCATGAAGTCTCATTTCAGGGCAGTGTGCTGGCGTATCAGCTGTGTTTGGGGTTCGAATCTGGCATTTAAAAAATTGCAGTTGTACTGTCTTCCCATAGGAGAGTCTGTCCGTTGGGGGCGGGGGAGAAGAAGGGTGTGTGTGGAACCATTGTAGGGTATAGAGAAAGCAAGTGTGGGAGATGAGTGGTAGGGTCTACAGAGTTGATCCACTGTTGGATGGGTATTAATACATGGCTACCCGAGTGCGAATTATGAAGATTCCTAATGACAGGTTAGGATAAATATGATCGTAGGCCTACATGCTTGAAAGTTGAAACTAAAATGCTATTATGTTATAGGATTAGACTTCAGTCAGGCCTGAGTAAGGCTTTGGTTAGTACATCACGTTATATATGGCGTTCAGTTCGAATAATTATATAAGAAGCCGATGCACATTGAATCAGTTCTGGACTGTGTGTGCGTGCGTGTGTGTGTGTGTGTGTGTGTGTCTGTGTGCTTGATCACCGGCTCTGGTGTGGGTTGAGTTGCAGATACAGATTTTAATTGCGCGTATATAGGACAGATAGGAATATCTCATCAGAACAAATACGTCGATGGTTTCGAGGCGCAAATTAGAAATAGAATAACAGGCCGTATGTTCAAATTATTATCAACGGCGCATTATAGGCTAAGTTAGCAATGTAAAAGTTAGACATATATATCGGTCTACGCCTATAGGGCTGATCACCCCTCAACAAGTTTAGGGCGGAATTGACCGTAGGTATTTTCAGCTGCTATATTTTTTGTTCACTGGAACCGGCTGAAGTGGTCGTTTGAAAATGCAGCAAAGAAAATGGTAACCTCAAAGAGGCACTATATAATTACCACGGTAAGGTAAAGCTGCCGGTAAGCTTAGCTGGTCTTACGATACCCGATGTGGTTTGATTATTGCCGAAGGGCCGAGGCCTATGTATAGACTGCGTATGTGCGTAGGCCTATCGCTATGGTGTTATCTATATATAATTGTTTGCTTATATAACCAAGCTGTTGCTGCTGCTGGTGCTTGTGCTGTTGCTTCAGCTGGGATGCGGCCTGTTCTGCTGATAGCTGAAAGTCGTATGGACTCAACCACAACAGCCTTGAACGTAATGGCTTGTAGCAGCAGACATTAATGTGAATGGGATGCTTTAATTTGACCTATACACGTACTTCGATAGGCGACAATAATGTCTATTTATAAACCACAGTCAGAGGGCAATTATGGCTGGCAGAAGTAGGAAACAAAGACCCACGAGAATGGAGATGTTTAGGCCTAATGCAATGCCCTTCCTCGGACTACTACCCCTTTGAAACCCCATTTGATTTGAAGCAGCGCTCGTGAATAGGCTGGTGCTCGAGTGTCGAGTGGCGTACTACAAGTTACGATTGACAAAAACTGTATTAAATGATTGGCACTAGCAAGGTCTAGTTACAATCAAAGCCTCATTGGTAGGATATGTGTATACTCTATAGTTCTCTCTTTACCTTCAAGTCACCTTGACGGTTCCTTGATTGCGAG
Organism: Bimastos eiseni; assembly: GCA_959347315.1. Lineage (NCBI taxonomy): Eukaryota > Metazoa > Annelida > Clitellata > Crassiclitellata > Lumbricidae > Bimastos > Bimastos eiseni. Next base: position 38,139,602 of record OY365806.1, read on the forward strand.
ACAATTTGTCTTTTAGCTTCCTAGTCAGAGTCAGCCTTAGGCCCTTAGCCTGCTTGGCGCCTCGGGCGGAGTTTTTCAGGCGCCCATTTCAAAATGAGAAAATGGAAATATGTTACTGATTGTTAGTGCGCATCCATTAATTATGTCTAGACTTCAGATAGAATTAGTATATAATTTTTAGATTCAATAATCGAGAAAATAACAAACATTTACTGAATCCACCACAGACTGATTTGGAATCTAAATTGTTGTCAATAGTCGGAAGCAAAACAAAATACGGAATCTTTAGAAGCGTAGTCTAAGCTAACCATCGACGTCATCATTTGAAAGTTTCCTACTGTAATAAGAGCCTGCAAATATCGACCTTTCTCAGCTGTAATCAAAGTTTGTATAATTTTAATCAAATGATCTACAGTTTTGATATTTCGACGAACTGGCCAAGTACCACAATCTGATAATATGCGCCTATCTTTGTTTCTTGTGGCCTATCCTCAAACTTGTCATCACTAATCTTTTGTACATGAACTAGCCTATACCTCATCGTTATTTCCTCGCAGCACCATATCCTTTGACTCTGAACTGCAGTGCACCGCTTTCTTCAAGAACTGCCATTGGTTCAACCGGATCAGCATCTTCAGTGGGATAGTTGTGTCGGCAGTTGAACTGCATAAGCCACAGGTGGTTCTTCTGAGTTCAGTCTGTGTGACCGTCATGCCTTTTTGCATAAAAAATTTTTCCATGCTCAAAACTTTTTATTTTGGTCAAACTGTTGCTCTTTGTCTATTCTTAGTTTTCTGTATTCGTAGCCAAACGTTTACATGTAACTTTTACTCGGACACTACAGTTTTTTTTATATAAATTGCTATTTATTAAAAATCAAATTATTTTTTAAAGTTGTATTACTTTATTGTGTCATTTGTTTTCAAAAGATGATCGTCTTAGATGACAACAGATGATGTCAATTAGCGACGTAAATTAGCTGAATGCTTGAATGTACGGAGACAACGTAAGGAAAAAAATTAAAATTAAACAAAATAAGAAACAGGAAAAATGGTTGTAACAACAATGAAATATAAAACTGTTACAAGTGAGTCCTTTCGGCGCTCTAAATTGTCGGCGCTTTAACTTTTCGGCGCCCCAACTTCTTGGCGTCCCAACTTGTCGGCGCCCTGCGATGCCCGATCTCGCCACCCCCAAAGGCCGGCTCTGTTCCTAGTCGTGCACCAATACCTGCTGAGACCAGACATTACTACTCTTAAGAGTGCAGACCAACCTCAGCTCAGTAGGCGGCTTAACGTCATCACCTCTTTCTCCCACCCTCCCTCCCTGTCTGTCTTTCTCTGTTTCTCACTGTCTCTCTTTCTCCCAGGTGCAGTTGTACTGCATCATTGCTGTACGAGGGAACAGAAACTTCCAGAATCGAGTCGACTGTATACACCCTTCTTAGACGCTTTCGTCTCTCTCTCTCTCTCTCTCTCTCTTTCTCTGCGTCTCTCTGTCTATCACATGCTGTCTCTTACATGCTGTCTCTCTATGTCTCTCTCGTCGCTTCTTTCTCTTTCTCCCTGTGTTTCTGCATCAGCTTCTCTTCCTCACCTCTCCTCTTCCTTTCCCGCATCCTCCTCTTCATTCTCCTTCTCAACTTCCCTCTAATATCCTTTTCGCAAGGCTATGGCAAACGTTTGTAGGTTCATTGGATTGTGTATACGCACTCTGCTATTGATATATAGGCCTAAATATATATATGCGTACGAATGCAGATTTCGCAGACTATATATAATGCATCTATATATGTATGCATTATGTGTGCATGTAGGCATTTCCTAGGTTGTTTTGCTTGCTCTGTACGTTAAGTAGCCATTTTCCGGTTACAATAGCAACGATATCTGAGTTGCAGTGATGACGAGGTGAGTGTTATTTATAGAATGGTTGAAAATCTGCTTAATTAATACTTCCTTTGTTGTATTTAATTGGACCGACGTCTGCGTCGTTCAAAGACAGTTCTATGGCGCATAATTAGGGTAAATCAGGAGACACTGTATACTGTATATTGAACAGCATACGTCTTCCAGTGAATCGTATGCGTCTATGACGACGTTCACTGACTTTCCAAACACTTTATCTGCTTGTCCTTCTTTCTGATGTCTTTGGATGAGAGCCAACCCTCTCTGGAGAACAATCTGTAGCTCGAGTATTCCCGGCAACCTTGAGAATGATGGAGAGAGTCCTGGATAGAACATTATTGACGCAGACGTCGTGTTGCAACTATCCCCAGATGACGTGTTAAAACCAACCCCGCTAGTAGGTCTACATGGTTCTAGTATTTACTTCATTTTTTTGAAAATTACCAACTTCCAATGATATCGCTCACACAATCGTTACTTGAATAACAACTTGTCAACTCATGAGACAATCATTAAAAATAATAAATCAAGCATAATCCTATGAAAATGGTCATTTGTTATGTTTGCCACGCATTGCCTTTAAAGAGAAACTTCTCCATTGTGGTGCTAGAATCCTATAACCACGAATGGGTTTGAAGAGGCTTAATCGTTATAGAAATTCTCACAACTGAGGTGCTAGGATCCTATAAGCCAAATGGATTTCAAATGGCTTGATCGGTAGACCATAATATAGGCCTGCTGTTAGCCTTGTTGTCTATAGAAGCCGCCAGTTCGTATCTTCTGAATCAGATAGAGCCAGGCATGTACCATGTTAAGTCATCTCCGACAATACTTTACAGTTTTAAGTTTGTTCTAATGTATATTGTAATTGTACATTTTTGTGATGTAAGCATAATATTGTGTCCAGACATTATACAATGCATTGTAACTATTGTTAAGAGACAAGTTTATTATAGATATAGGGTGGCAATATTTCCTTGGTCGAAATGGCTGCCAAAAACATGACAATAGGATCCGGGACTAATATTGAAAGATATTTCCGATTTGTTCAGAGCGGAGGCCTACCCGATGGTTAACGACCCTGGACACGCTGGGAATAGCGTCGCAGCTGCTGCAGGGAAGTAAAGGCCGAGAAGAGTCATGTGATTTACTGGGCCGCTAACATCTTCTGGGCTGTGTGCTGCATCACCAAGTGGCGAGCGAAGTCCCTTATATCCCGTGTAGAAAATAGCCCAAATGAAGGTGGAAGGAGAAAACGTTTGCCACTGGGTTTACTGCAATGGCTAACGTGGCTTGACCATTTCAAACGACGAGCCAGGATTTGAAACCCGACCATAGGCCTAGATATGAACGGTAACGCATTCGCGATAACTTGAATAATGAACAGTGACACAGTCAACGGCAAACAATGGTTGACCAGTGGGCCGAATTCTACGTAGGCCTATGTGCGATGGGCCACCAGCGGTGACTTCTCTATCTAATATTGTGCTATTTGCTTACAGATAAACCTCTTGTTCGTTATCAACTATAATTCCATTTATAGACTAGCAAAGGCAGCGCTTTTTGAGACGATGAAGGCTTTTTTATAGACACTGCGTCGAAAACAAGTTCAACTAAGATGAGAGGCCCCCTACATCTCATTATTTACACTTTCGTTCCTCCTCACACGAGTCATTGTAGGAACGACTGTGGAAATTCATTCATTCATTCATTTCGAAAATTTATAAAAACCTACTCAGATGCGCTCAATGCTAAAGTTGATAAGCTAGCCACTACATGACTACTGCGTTACGTAGGATGAATTCCGATGAATGTACTTCTCTTATATGGTAGCACATTTGAGTTGTAAACTACCGGCCATGCGCCTGCAAAATGCCCAGGTGTGCGCATTTTCCCCCGTATATGGTTTTGCCCCACCTTCCTCTACATCTCATTATTTTACACTGTAGTCATTGTAGGAAAGACTGTAGCAATGCTAAAATTGCTAAGATAGCTACTACATGACTACTGCGTTATATATACGTGGATGAGTTCCGATGAACTCACTTCTCTTGTGTGGTAGCACCTCTGAGAAATAAACTACCGGCCATGCGCTTGCATATTCAACGTATCGCCTACTTGTGGTGGGAACAATCTTCTCAACCTTCTTACATTTGCCAGTCTTTGAATATCTAACCGCCAAGTTCAAGGCTCAAATAAAAAACCAAGTAAGGTTGCACATTTTTTAACGCCATCACAAGTCACGCAGTGGGCTAGCATCCACAGTTTTCCCTTGACCTTCGATCATTAACTCACGCTGTGACGCACTAAACCACTCTATGACTTCTACGTCACGCCATGAATTACTAAGTCACGTTGTGACTTTCTAAGTCATGATGCGGGTTAGATGCTGGTACAGGCGAGGCTTGCTGTCTCTTGAGAGCATTTACCGATAAGTTAGGGATCCGACGAAAGTAAGGAGTCCAAATCTAGCAGACGATTGAAACAAAATTGACTGGGACGAAGTGGCAGAATCCGTGTCTACTTAAAATACTGTTTCTTTATGCTAACTTTATTATCTTCGCTTGACAGACATTAGATAAAATTGTGTCGGTGTGGTTCTGCTAAATCGTCAAGCAGACGCCAAAGATGAATTACAGAATAGTAGTTGAAAGTGTAGCAGTCTCGCCCAAAATATGCACAAACCTATAGGTTACCATTTCATTTTTTAACCCACCCTAGGTTACAAAATGTCTAAACTATGCACAAACCTAGGTCCATGGTTCAAACACCAACCTATAGGTTACCACAATATTGAAAATCCGTCACAATTCATGCACAAACCTAAGCTCTAGGTTAAATCCCTAGGAATTTCCAAAAGTTTTCGATGAGTCAGCAGTTTCGTCGAAACCTATAACCTTGGTTAAAACCACCACCTATACTCCCTATAAGTCAAAAGCCAAGGGAATTTCCAAAGTTTTCGACGAGTCAGCAGTTTCGATGATGAGTCATCACGTGACCACTAAATCTTCATTATTAATCCAAGAATTAAAGGATTCAGGGTAACCCAACCACTTCACTAGCGATTTCTTCCCATGTTTCCTAGCAATCTTTTCGATTCTAAATATTTCTTGAGTACTTTTTTGTAGCTCCTGTTCGTAAAACGAGCCCTGTATTTCTTCTCCATTATAATCAGTAATCTTATAAGTTGGAGGATCCATGTATTGAATCTGGGATACTGTAAAGACTTCTTCCGTAAATCGAGGTGTGTACCCCTTTTCAAATATGTTCTTTTTCTTAGTTATTCTAACTTTATCACCGATTGAAAACCTAGGCACAATAGGTTCAGAAATCTGATCACCGTACAAATTCATAAAACAACCTTTTCGTTCACTTTCATACTAGCTTTAGCGGGCGTCATTTCAATAGAATTATGTCTTGTTTCATTATAATTACTAACCATATCGCCTAACACTTCGATATATCTCCTTGTTGAATTAGCTGTAAAGTACTTAAACATTTTCTCTCGCATAGTCCGGTTCCATCTCTCAACTACGCAGGATTTTTCTTCATTCTCAGTAGAGTACAACTCAACCAAATTTTTTACGTCTTTATTATAAAATTCTTTTCCTTTATCCACCCACACCTTACCCGGTTTTCTTCCACTCTCTAATATTTTCAAGAAGCCAAAAGCTGTAGATTTTCCACTCTTATCATATAACGGAACGATCCACCCGTACTTGGAAAACCCATCTATGATGGTTAATAGATATTTCACGCCATCGTTTTCTTTAGCGAATGCCTGCATATCGACTAAATCAGCAGCCCAAATTTCATCTATTCCACCAGCAAGCACCTTCCTTTTTCTAAAACGCCTTACTACAGGTTTATGCAATTCATTCGCTAATTGATTGGTCCATTTAAGATCGGGTTGTAATTTTAAGCTTTTTTTAAAACCTAACCCGAGACTAGCTTTAGTAGATAATATAGGTTTGACTATAGCCCTCTCTATTCTCTCCCGTAAGCTAGGATTAGGTATATTATTCAATTCATTATTAATTCCTCTGTCGGCGATATTCCTAGAAGCCGTATCCGCGTGCTGGTTGTAAGCTAAATCATGATAATATGCAGCGTTATCGACTCTATCAACGGGTTTCGACCAATCTTTAGGAGTTCCATCAGGATTCAATCTCAAATCTAGTCTAGTTCCTGGTCCTGTAAACTGATGTCCCGGCAAGTGCATCTCACCTGAAAATTTAGCCCACGGTAATTTAATACCGCTAGTTACTGAATTTAGAGACCCAACTAGATCCCCACCTTCGACAGCTTTCACGAATTGAGTCTTTGTTTTTCCACAAACATCACACGTGCCTCTAATCATCGACTTTCCATTCTTCGTTATAACATTTTCAATATTTTTGGTTTCAGTATGAGTTTTACACTTTACGCAATACATTTTAAATACAATTAGATATATTTAAATTGGAATTTTAATTTTTTTTGTCGTGGAACGACATATTATCCAAGAGATTCAATAGCCCTCTTTTACCTAGAAGTATAAGACGGTTAATCGTAGGAAAGTCTGGATGTGGTAAGACGACTTTATTGTTGAACCTGCTTCTAAGACCCGGATGGTTAGATTGCGACCATCTGCAAGTATTCGGAAGGTCTCTCTTTCAACCAGAGTATAAAATTCTGAAAAAAGCATTCGAGGAAAAAATGTCTAAAGAATCTATCGTCTGGTTATTTGATATTCAAGACGAGATCATGAGAAAAAATCTTTCACCAGCATTTGTCGTTGAGGAAATAGCAAAACAATTGGTTAAAAATCTGATATTTCTTCCCAGTTCTTTGAATCAGCAGAAGACGTGCCAGACCCGAGTGACTTGAACCGTGACAAGAAGAACCTGATGATTTTCGACGACTTACAGTTAGAAAAGCAAAATAAATGCGAGACTTATTACATCCGAGGGAGGCATAGCAACGTCGACTGTTTCTATCTAGCACAGAATTATTTCAAACTACCGAGACAGACAATTAGAGAGAATGCAAACTTTATCTGTTTGTTTCCTCAAGACTTGAAAAATATTGATCACATCTACAATGTCAGCACAGACACGTCTAAGGATAAGTTTAAGAAACCATGTCAAAGAGCCTGGAAGCAACTTCACGGCTTTGTTGTAATAGATCACTCTAGTAATAAGAATAACGGAAAGTACAGATGCGGTTTTGATGAATTCTACATTCCATTATAAATAAATCTTTGCTAATTTAAAAATGGAATCGATTCTACAAAAGATTGCAGACAACACCGAAAGGACTGCTCGTTACACAGAGCCAAAGTCATCGTTTTACATGTTATTAAGTGACAAGACTTCGCAAATAAGGACGCGGTTCAATCCGCTGATACAGTTTGATAAAGATAAAAAGTATGAAATGGCTCTTGTCAATCTGGAAACATATTTTTCATTCCCAAACATCGACGCGACTAACAATAGCATTTCGTATTCGCCGAATCGTGGAGGTATGTGGGCTACTATAACCATCCCTGAAGGCTGTTATGAAATTACAGACATTAACGAATACGTGCAGAGAAGCATGAAAGAAAACGAGCATTATGATATGGTTAACGAAGCATACAATATTAAGATGGGAGGAAACAACAATACGTTGAAGACAGTTTTGCATATAGCGGAGAATTACAAAGTTGATTTTTATGCGTATAACTCTATCGGAAAAGTCCTCGGTTTCAATAGGTGGCGATATACCGAGGGATATCAAGAATCAGAGAATATAGTAGACATAATGAGTGTTACTAATCTGAGAGTAACGAGCGATGTCATCGGAGCATCCTATAGCAACGGAAATACAGATAACATTATCTATTCCTTCTTCCCGAATGTAGGGCCTGGCTATAAGATAATTGAAACGCCGAGAAATTTGATCCATCTTCCAATCACTATATTCACGATTTCGACAATGGATACGACTCTCACCGATCAGAATAGTAAACTAATTAATCTGCGAGGTGAGGAATTAACGATACGGTTTCATACTAGAGAAGCTTAACAGTTTTTTGTAGTTTTATATAAAATAAGTCGATACACGAACGTCAAAGTCAATATTTCAGAAGGACAAAAAGATAAAATAAAAAGATCGCTACAAGCGGAAACAGGTGTTAGTATTGGATTAAAGCCCAGCGATTTAAACGGAGAGCATGTGTTAGCTCTTATCCAAGCACAACTCAATAAACTAGCTAAAGCGTATCAGGATGGGAAAGGCGTGACTATAAAAATGAGTAAAATACAATTGATACATAACGCTAAAGTCGAAGGCGTCTTTATCGGCGCAATTTTACCTTTTCTTGCAACTGCCGGCAAATTCCTATTATCTAGCGTATTACTGAGCTTAGCATCGGGTGAATTAACTGGAATAGGTGCGGCGGCTGGTTCTAAAGTCCTTGATAAAGTCACCGGAACGGGTGGGGCTATATATGTCAATAGTCGAGGTAAAAACTACAAGATAGTGCAACAAGGGCAGGGTCTATACGTGAAGCCATACCAAGGATCTGGATTAAACGCGTAGGAGAAGGTCTGTAGCTGAAAAGAGGTGATGGGTTTATAAATGGGGAAGGACTTATCTTAGGACCAGATTCACCATTTAAAAAATTCCGCTTCTCGGATTGTTACTTTAAAAAATATTGTATATATATATAAAATGTCTCTATTTCCAATTCATAAAATGGGGTGGACGAAACCAAAAATTGTTCCAGAAGTAAGAACTCAACCGAGATCCGTCAGATGGAAGGTGTGTGAAGGCATGTGGAATGTCAAGTATAGACCGCAAAGACAAATGGGCATTCTAAGGTGGGAATTTTTTGCTCAAGAAGCGATAACTATTCATTCACAAGAGACGGTTGTTTTACCGTTAGGCTTGGGTGTCCGATTGACGAAAGGATCGTGTAAAATTTCGCTCCATCCGGAATTTATAGAAGCGGGGTGTCGCCTGTTAAGCGATACCGTTACTGGATTCGCGGAAGAAATTTTACTCGATATTAAGAATTTTTCGAGATCTTGGGACTGTCACCATAAACGAAGGAGACTCATTATGTTATGTGAATTACGAATAAAATTGAATTCCATTTAAAAAATATTCTTTGATATTATCAAATGGAGTTGAACAAAGCAGACACTTATCGCCTTCAGAAAATATCGGAAATTCAACAGGAAATCTTACGAGAACGTGAAAAGAGAGAAATAATCTGTAAAAAATATCAAAAGGGTGTTAAAGTTGTTGAAGCGTTGGGAGGTTTGTTAACCCTTATGTCTTCGGGACTCAGCGTGTTAGGTGTAATTTTTCTAAGTTCCGTCGTAGCCGCACCCACCGCTACTGTCGTGGTATCTTTATCCGCTGGAGCACTATCTCTGATATCCACCTAAGTCCGCCGAATATTATCGCTGCGAAATGAAAAGCATGCAAAGATCATGACTATAGCTGAAGGGAAACTCAATTCGATCAGCGAACATGTTTCAAAAGCCCTAGATGATAATAATATCTCAGACTTGGAATATTCTGTTATTCTAAGTGAATTCGAGAAATTTAATAAGATAAAGTAAGAGGTTAGGAGTAAAACCAATATCAACATAGATGAAGCGACGAAACACTTAGCAAAACGAATTGAATACAAAGTGAACGTTTATTTACGTTTTACGTTTTAACGTTAAAATATTATGTTTCCAACATAAAAATGTCGTTTCTAAAAATTCAGGACCCAGCCAAACGAGACTTTATCGTTGAGAATTTTCTCAAGATGAAGCAAAATATTAGACAAGACTCGTTATCTGAGAAATTAGTGGATATTGGATTTCAGCGGGAATCGATAAAGGCGTACAAACCCATAATCGACTCGCAGTCTGGCCTATCTAAAAAATTAGGCGCGATTGAGGAAGGCACTACGGCGACTTCTACAGGTCTTCGAGCATTGCCGGCATCGCCATCGACATCGTTGAAACGATTCAATTCCCACAATATCCTTCAATAGACGTGTTGGCGGACGATCCCGTTTCAGATATTAGGGCCTTGGAATTAGGTGATATTGCCACAAAATATTTAAAAGAATACGCTGCGAATAAAAATTTGACGGACACGACCTTCGGAATACACTCTAGAGATGGGCTTTTTTTCATCGGAAACTATCCAATTTCAATCGACGGAGACGATATATCTATTGGTAATAACGCCTACAAGGGAACACCAGGGCTATGGGAATTGATGACGATGAAGGAACCAAACGAGTCGAAATACAGTCAAAACGATCTGGACGTGTACTTAAAAATTCTTGAATCGACGGGCGCCTTGTATGTACCTAATAATCCGAATAAGCCCAAATCGTCTAGAGGCCTAAAATATAATAAAATCATTGGGCCATTGCTCTCGATGCGGAAAGGGAGGTTCTCAACGGGCGAAGGGGTCGTAGTTCTTCCACAAGACCCAGATGCGCTAATGGATATGTTGGAACTACGAATGGCTGGCTTCAAAGCGGGAAATACAGGATTAGGAAAAGAGATAGTCGGTATCTGCGATGAGTTTTTTAGGCAAAATGTGATAAATGTGTTATGCTATTAAAATTTAATGATGCAATTATAAAATGATTGTCATAACTAAGAGAAGATTTGCTAAAAGATACGTCGTAGGAGGCGCTGGAATATTTGACACGATATCAGGATTTATCAAAAGAATGTTATCCTCGAATGCTGCAAGACAGGTAGCATCAACTGCATTAAGTGACGGGAAAGAAGCTGCGACGGAGATTGGGAAAAAGGCCATAGATGTTGGAAAGACCGTTGCTATTAATGCTGGAGAGCGATTGGTTGATAAAGCAGCGGCAAAAATATTTACACCACAACCGCCTGTACTTTGCCAACGGAGCGAGGATTTGTTAAAGGGGTTAATAACTCCCCATGGAAATACGAAACTTAGTCAAAAGAGTAAGGAAACGTTACAGAATTTAATATATCCCCACCCTTCGGCGAATATAAATAATTCACTGTCTGGTAACGGCGTTGCCATATCGATCCGAGATGTGGTGCGTGGATCTGGAATTAAGTTTGCTTAAAATAAAATCTTGTTATATTAAAAAATGCAGTAATATATTCTAAGATTTACTGAAAATACTATTATAGACGAGGGAATTGAAAGATATGAATTTCATGAATATGAACCAGCGGCGGGGGCGAATCTTAACACTGGGGAAATTCGCATAAATATCGAACTTCAAGATATCTTCAGCCATCCCTCCGAGTCATACCTGCTATTTGAAGGTAAACTGACTAAAGCGGATGGAACCTTTTACGTTGATGTCGACGCTGCAGCTTTAGCCAGCAACGGCCTCATGCATCTCTTCAGTCAAATGTCGTATTCCTCATCGAATCAAGAAATAGAAAGCGTGTTTCATCTCGGACCAGCCACAACTATGCTGGACTTGCTGAAATATCCCAACGACTTTGCTCTTGCTCAAGGACTTAACCAATTATGGACTAAAGACACACCCGCAACTGCTGTTATAAACGATAACACGGGTTTCGCGATAAGACATGCGTATCTCATTAGGAAACCAACTGCAAAAAGGGTACATCGTGCCTCTGAAGCACATTTTTGGATTCTGTGAGGATTATGAGAAGGTAGTCTACGGTTTGAAGCAGACTTTAACTCTCGTTCGCAAACCTGACAGCGATGCTATTTTTGGGCAAATGCGGTAGCGGCCGGCAAAGTCAACCTCAGTAAAGTTTCATGGTTTATGCCGCACGTTCAAGCGTCTGACATGAAAAGAGTGCAGCTGTATAAAACGTTCGAAGCAAAGGCAACGTTACCAGTAGCCTATCGGCCCATCTTTGCGATACTATAACGGTTCTTGTATCTACCACGTTTAGTTGGCGACTTAGTGTAAAGACAGCGCCAGAAAAACCCAGGTACAACATAGTTGGATTTCAAACGAATCGAAGCGACAATCAAGAGGCTAATCCATCAATTTTCGATCATTGCGATAACAAGAACATGCATGTGATGATGAACCAGCCAGGACAGATATCCAGTGGTCGACTACAACCTCTCATTCCCGAATCAGCAATTTTCTAGAGCTTACAGAGACGCGGCGATCTTTAGCGAAAAATTCTACGGAATGGACCAGTTGGTAACTCAGAGCAACACCACTCCGGCTGGCTACAAAGACTTATACCCGCTATTCGTTTTCGATGTGAGTAAGCAATCTCAACGGCTAAAGTCATCAGTTGTCGATATCCAGATCAAGGCTACTTTCAATGCTGCGATCCCTGCTTGAACTGAAGCTTATGCAGTCGTCATTTCAGATAAATTGTTAAACTTCCAATCAGAAGGTCAGAAGATGAATGTAGTGATGTAGTATATTAAATAAAATATTTTCTATTATAAAAAGAACATGAAATTCCCAGAACTGAAATCGCTAATGAAGGAACATGGGCTAGTAGGCTCGAGTTATATAAAAAAAACTGAAATTATAAGTGTGGTCGTCGAGAAAGAAATAATTCCAGAGATGAAGAAACCAGAGAAAGAGCAAAAGGAGATCGATCCAAGGTACATGTATCTTAGAGAGATAAGAAGGAATCCAATAGCTGCTGATATCTTAGACTTGGAAACGGGTGAAGTTGTACAGTATCCATCATTGTTCAAAGCGGCAAGAGCACATAAGACAATCTGTAAAATTATAAAGAACTTTCATGGAAGAGTATGGAGAAAAAAAATGAGATTAAGATCCGATCTAAATATAATAAATAATATTTAAAATAAGAACTCGTAAATTTTTAGATTTCGAAACTTTAGAAGAAGATGTTGCTTACACAGTCAAAACGAAGCAGTATCTATACGGCACGGTAGGTTATTTCTTCCTAACTACAGTAGAGGCACCGGACGGGACAGAGTATTACATGAGCATATGTGAGGGGCCATTGCATGACAAGTTGGAAAAGAATATCCTATATAAGACATATACTTTCATGAAAACGAGGATAGAAGCGGAACCAGAATACATCATACCGTATATCGTGGTATCTGGAGATAACGAAGTTGTTGAATTTGTAGTTTAAATTCTCATTGAGAATAGTCATTGAAAATCTTAGTCATCGTACACGAATAACTGCATCACGCTTAATCCAGGCTTGCCCGGTTCAGCTTGTTTACAGTACAACATGTAAGATGTGTATTTTCCTACGGAATCGATTAAAAATTCTTGATAAGTATTTCCTAAATAAGTAGGATTAAGTGCAGTGTATCAAATATTCCAACTTCCTGAGTTGTTGTCTCCTTCTATCCTCCAATCATAAATCCTTTCGGTGGATTTATTCCTTTCTTTCAATCCAATCTTCCAGATTCTTACAGCTGTTGGACACTTGATAGTTAAAAAGACTGTCGACGTTAGACACCCATTCACCTTCGTCTTTGAACGCATTGAAGGCTTTGTTATTTTGAAATTCAGAAGTGGCGCTCGCTTCAAAACCATGATTACTAGTATTCGAAGTTAATCTAAGAACGCAACTGACATGAAATTTTTCTTCCTAGTGTGATATCAGTAAGAGTAGGAATCCACTGTAACAACCCAATACCCGGCCATTCCGCCCCATCGCTCGTGGATATAATATGAAATCGCCAGTAAACGTAATTAGACGATGCTGGAAATTAAAATTTGTTCAAAACTCCTGCATCGAGGACATCCGTTTTAGGACTTAGAATATCTTTAAATATTATTCCATCATTACTCGCTTGAACTTTCCATCTAGTAATACGTGTTTTTAATACTGTGCTGGCAATGATGTAGAAACCCGACATAGACAAAGGAACGGGATATTTAATCTGTAACCAAACATCAGTTACTGTATCGGCTATCCAACATTCGGGGGCATGACAAGCATTTTGAAGCGCTTTCCACGGTTGAAAGTTATACCCAGCCGCTATGCGATATTAGCTAGCACTAGCTTCGTAAGTAAAACCGTTTATCGTCGTTACATTCGAAGTCATGGTAGGTGCTACAGTCACGTATAGTCTCGCGTTATCAGTGTTATTCGTTTTCATTTGGCTGAATAGAGTTTCGACTTGACCAAAACTCGCGGCCTGGCTAGCTAAGATTGGTGGATGAATGTCAGTCGGTAGACCTTTTATCATATTACCATTCATATTTAAATCACCATCTATATCGTTCGTTTCATCTCGTTGTAGAAAGGTATTACTCGCTTTGGATAGAGTAACACCTCCAGACACTATTCTTTGAGTTGATCCAGTATCAGTTCGTCCAAATTTATCGACAGGCATGTTTCTAAATAGGTGATATTATTTAATGCAATTCGTTTATGACTTCTTGAAATTTACAACCATCGTTGATCGTCTTCTTCAGTACGTACAACCATAAATAACCGTAATACACTTGACCGTTGGGTTGTATTCGCTCACTGTTGCAAAACAGCGGTCTTTATAGATATTTTATCAAATCTGTAGGAGGAGGCAGTCCATAGCTGTCGAAATAAATTTTATCATCAGCACGCTTGATCCAACACGTCCAATGCGTTCCCTTACCGTTAGAATCGTCTAGATTAAGGATGCCGCACTCGTTCGCTCTTGGCCTCATCGGTAACTCGTCTCTTAGAAAAACTCCTCTGAAATCATTTATATTTAATATACTCGCCGCTTCGATTAGATCCACATTCGACAAAGCAATATTGGTGAATAAGCAGTCCTTGTAGTCTTCGTGAGTGATAGATTTCTTGACGACATTCTTCTTCACGCCTTTACATTTCTTGTGGTCTGCACCAGCCATCTTGTACGAATGCAACTTTGATCTTAAGCCTACAAACTCTTCGATCCAGTTTACCAGCTGCTTCATCTTTGAACATGCCAATGACCTTTTTATTGATGCCAGTTTCTATACCAGAGGGGTGGTCTTTAGGATAGTCGCTAGTGTCGAACCTACTTCTAATGTCGGGAGCTATATCGGCGTAGTCTTCGGTCTTAATTTCATAGGCTAAAGAATCTGTATCTGTAAAAAGTAACTTTGCTCTATCTTTATACTTTTTCTTGATGTAATTATAATGAAAATCGTACATTATAGTTTTTAATCAAGTCTAAAATACACATACCAAGATATATGGGCTTGTTGTAACATAGCTTCGCTCGTTTCATATGAATGGCATTTAGGTTTTCTTCAAGATAGTTCGAGTGTCGTATTTGGTTCTTGCTGCTAGTTTGGGGCTTGCTTCTCGCTGGAAACCAGTTTCATGTCTACGCGAGCCTCTATGTTTTCACATATATTTTGCCAAACACACTATTGTTCATTAGTTTGAAAAAGTCTTTCTCGAAATCATTGGTGACTCTGGTCCTTAAGTTGGTATTTAAATCGATATACTTTTTCAGCCAGGCACTTTCTTCAAATTTTATTTCACGATGAATTTTCGCTATCTTCAAGCCTAGGCTCTCATACAGTTTTAAATTTTCGTAGTGTGTTATGTACTTTAATTTATCACACAGGTTTGGTTTAAGTTTTGGAACATCCGATTCTTTAACCTTAACACTTTCTGGAGCAAGAGGATAGTCGATGGGAAGATCGTGCAAATCTCTCGGATATTCCAAGTCCACTTCTAATATACATGGTGTTGTACTCCAATCGTTTAGCTTATCATTACCCATTCACTGGAACCCATGAGTTGGTAGATTCTTACACATTGCCCATCCGTACAGGTTGTTCGCGTCTAAATAGGCTAAAAATGTTGAAGGCTTGCTATCGTCAAACGATGGTATGTACTTATTGTTTGCCTAAACATAACGGTGCGAAATGGTGTTAGCACCTCCCCTTATCCCATGCTTAACCATCAGTATCATATCATAATCGCTCAACAACTCCAACTTTACTCCTGTCAACTTCAATGCAGCGTCCCATGCAAGACCTGGTGAAGTATAATACCAGGCGGGATCTAGACCATAGTTCTCACAACACACATCTCTAAAATTCTCAAATACACCAGCAAGCAGGAGAACATCGCTCACGTTATATAAGTCGTGGTATTCTCTAAACGTTTTGAATCCAAATTCATTCCATACTATCTGTGCATGGTTATAGCCTTTTTCACTGATGCCAGAGTCGTTAAGTCTTGAATAGAATGCTGACTTTGGTGGTAGTTCTGTTTCGTTCGGTCGATCGACGGAATCAACATAGTCGTAAGGATAGACACCTTTTCTAAGTAGGAAGTCGACCTGATTAGCAGAATAGTGCTTGCTTAGATTCTTACACTGGTCTTTGCTCAGGTTCCTCGATAAAGAGTCAAGACTCGATGCCATAAATCTAAAACTATCGATCAAACGTAATTCTCGTTTAACATGTACTTCCTTATTTTCTTTATTTACAAACTTATCAACTACAACTTCTCTGCCAAATGAGATGTACTTTTCTTCGTTGCTAGGGATGCAGTTAATCTTTTCGTTATCATCACCTCGTAATTTCTTGACGAATAGGTGGCTGTCATAACCGGATAGATTATGAAACAATACTGGAAAAAACTTGGGGACTTTATAATTTAGATTACAAATTTTATGAGCGGCGCCTCTGTATTTTCCAGTTAAATGGCAATGGTCTCTAATTCTTTCTTTACCCAGTTCGCCTTCTCATATGTGACAAACGATAGCGGAATCGAATAGCGCCTGTTCTTTCTATCCGAATATCATTCTCTTTGGAAATTTAAATCGATCATAAATATCTTTTATATTATCTATAAGAGTGTCTATAAATATCTGAGCTACATGATCGTCTTCGCTCTTTGCTGTGAAAGTTATGGTAGCTTGTGAATGTAGGTCATCGTCAAAACATTTTTTATAGTAGTAGAAAGATCGTGGGACGTGTTTTTCATATCTGTTGGTGTAAGACATGCTGGGATCTGGTTGACAAGTGTCTATAGGTTTAATGAAAGATTCAAAATCGGCAAACACGACAAAGGGGACTCTTATCTTTCTATAATAATGTTTAAAACTCAACATAGTTCCTGGTTCTGGAAGTTCTATCTTTTGAGTGGCATGTTGGGAGCAGTACTCGGTGTGTTTGTGTAGCGAATCTTTTCTACTAAATCCGATTAAGCATCTTTTACAATGGTACATCAAAGCACTGGTGTTTTCTGTTTGTACCGCCATCAGTCTGTTAAAGTTCTTTATCCAACAATAATGCTTCTTTTCTCCATCAGAAATGAGTAGCAGATCTACACACTTATCGTTCTCATGCTCTGATAAATATAGCGGGAATAGACGGACATCTTTCTCGAAACCAAAGACATTAATACTAATATTATTATTGCTCTCAAACTTATTTATAACATTATCATCTGCAGCTACTGGGAATTCGATACCAGACCAATCAAGTTCCTCAGATTGTGTTTTTAATACATTCGTGATTCTGTCTGAATTCTTATCAGCCGGGTTTAAGGCTCTCGTTACGCACCACTTGAAGCATTCTTCGTCTTCGTTCTTCATATTGACAATACCCTTTTTACTAGCTAGACATTTCGGTAGTGGAATGTATGAACTACCTTTCAGCGGTTTATATGCAACCGTATTGATATCTAATTTTGTAACCGCTCTAAGTCTCCAGTTACTACCTCGCATCTGGAAGGCGGCCATTGATTCTAAGATTTTATCCCTCGCATTATTAAATATTTCGCTCGGGTTGGTAGAGTTTAAAACAACTTCGGTCCTAGAGACGAAAGGAAAATCTGTGGAATCTACTTGTCTGTTTTCATATCTACATGCTCCATTGTGCAGGTAAGGACAAAATTGATCTTAATCTGACGATTTTTTGTCAACAAGTCTACCGCCTGTGTTCCAATGGTGTTAAGAAAAGATGTGGCGTAAATTCCGTTTGCGCCTTCGACCGTGTATTGTTTCGTGAAGCCCTTGATGGCTGCGGCCGTCTCACCTATTTTGAGTGTTCTCATATGAATTTGACTGAACATAGAATTCACTTTGGCTTTTAGTGCTTCTAACTTTTCATTCACCTTTCTCTTTGGTTCTTCAGGTATATGCCCTTCGATCCACTTTGCGAATGTATTAATCGCTGATTTAGTTTTGTCGCATACTTCTCGCGCTGTCGTGGCTGGTACGGGTTCGAGTGTTTGGATTCGAATGTCAGGAACGGGTGCATCAAGCAAACTAGCGTTGGCTGAGGCTGCGTTCGCTGTAATTTTACTAATCAAATCCGCTCTACGCAATCTCGCATAACCTACCAAACCGCTCTGTTTAGCAATTTTTCGTGATTCAATAACATTTTTCTTTGAGTATTCCATTTTATATTGGGGTGACATGTCTTTAAGTAGAACTGTGAAAATATTTTCTGGTCTATTCGTTTTATATACAGAAGATTTTTTGTAGTTGAACTGCTGACTTGTCGAAAACTTTGGAAATTCCCTTGGCTTTTGACTTATAGGAGTATAGGTGGTGGTTTTAACCAAGGTTATAGGTTTCGACGAAACTGCTGACTCATCGAAAACTTTTGGAAATTCCTAGGGATTTAACCTAGAGCTTAGGTTTGTGCATGAATTGTGACGGATTTTCAATATTGTGGTAACCTATAGGTCGGTGTTTGAACCATGGACCTAGGATTGTGCATGAATTATGTCGGATTTGCAATATTGTGGTAACCTATAGGTCGGTGTTTGAACCATGGACCTAGGATTGTGCATATTTTAGACATTTTGTAACCTAGGGTGGGTTAAAAAATGAAATGGTAACCTATAGGTTAGCGTTTGACCAAGAGCTTAGGTTTGCGCATATTTTGGGCCAGACTGCTACACTTTCAACTACTCAGAATCATCACAGCGCTTTCCCAGCATTAAATAAACTTAACAGTGTAACTGGACAGACAATATTAGATTATACTGCATCAATTATTTAGCAGACGATTGTTCTGAATGAATTTAATATGTTGTACTTCACATCCCTTTGTAATAGCAACAGTAAGCGATCTCCTCTCTCAGCAGCAGCAGGGACCGGGGTAGCGGCGGGCGCAAACGCAGGCAGCGTGAGCGTTGAGAGCTACCCATGCATCGTTGACGACCGTTACTACCTGCGCCGAATGAAGGAAATCCTACAGGACGGTCTACCGAAGCCAAGTCCACCTGGGCGACCGGACCGCGTCTCTGGCCACGTCTTCATCGGAAACCAACGGAACGCCGATGACACAACTGGCCTCCGATCAGACGGCATCGACCACGTCCTCAGCTGCGCTGCCTCTCGTCGATCGACCGATTCGCCCTATGACGGGGACTCTGGCATCATAGACTACTTCCTGATCCCAGCTGAGGACCGCGAGGATTTCGACATCACCCGGTTCTTCGACGCAGCCTTCCTCTTCCTCGACCGCGTCAAAAGACGACGGGGAAAGGTCCTCGTGCATTGCAACATGGGCGTCAACAGGAGTGGCGCCGTCGTTGCCGCCTACCTCATGGTCGACGAGAAACGCAACCTTCTCGACGTCGTCAGTTACCTGAAAGGAAAACGGAAGCTCGTCCTGTCTAACAAGGGCTTTCGACGGCAACTCATCCAATTCGCTCGCAATCGCGGTCTTCTTGATCCAGTAATCGACACTGTCATGAGAATCTCATACATGGACGACGGAAAGAAGGGAACCTGCGAGGCAGACGGAGACGAAGAGAGACGATTAGCAAAGCGACAAGACAGAGACAAGATGGCGGACAGTGAGGCAGTCGAAGGGAAAGGCTCTCTGCGGAAGTTAATGCACGAACTGGAGGAAGAGTTGAAGAACGGAAACAGTGACGTAGATAAGGTGATCAAAGGGGAAAGAAAGCGAAACAGGAACGAAAAGGGGCCAGAAACGACAGAATACGAATTGGTACAAAATGGCGACGACGGTTCGTCGCGCCATCTCGCAATTGCGGACAGAAGCGGTGGAATGATTTCGACGAGGTTAGTGACGAACGCAGGGCTATCGAGGAAGTTCAGCTCGTCTGTTCAGTACTGGCCGGCAGTAGCTGATCCCGTCCGTGCTTCGACTCCGTCCACTTCGACCACCAACATCATTGCAAACGGTGAAGTGGCGGACGAGAAAGTGGCAGTGACGAAAAAGAGGAGGTCACTTAGAACAAGAAACGACGTCGAGAAATCGAACCCTGAACATCAGAAGACGTCGAGCGTCTTCTGCACCCTGCGCCCCAAACCGAAGAGGAACATTGAGGTTCGAAAGCGTAGCGATCTGGCGGATAATGTTAGTAAACTCGAGATCAACGATGCGCATCCGACTAACCGATTTAACGAGTTTCCACCGATGGATTTTCCGAGCAGTTCGACACATTTCGCCGAAGGGGAGCTGCTGTCGTCAACGGTTACTCTGCGGACCCGCTGTCTGTCAAGTACGGCAGTCGACCGTCCTTCTTCTCACGCCGGGTCTTCTCAAACAGACTTCAACGGATTTCTCGTTCTACTCGGGAAGAAGATCGTACACGCCAAGTCGTCTTCGCACTGGAATCTGACAATGCAAGACAGGGAACCAGCGGAAAATCTGCTTACGGCAGAAACGCGTCAAAGTCGCGTGATCACGAGATCTCGAACAAATCTAAACGATGTTCCTTTGTCTGTTTCTTCGTTTTTAAGTCCTTCGTGGCAGTCAGTGGAAAAAATTTCGTCCACGACTAGAAATACCAATGTATATGTCACTCGCAAGCATAAAACGGATACATTTTTTGCAAACAATTAACTGCAATATGTCTAAACTTATGGAAATTATTATCAGTTATAGGCGTAGGTAGTATTTTCAAATTATATATGGTGTCTCCTACGTACCACTTATGTCTAGTAAATGATCATTAACCTTATCTCACCTTTCATTATCCATATTAACATGTAGGCTACTATAGAAATTGTGCTAGATTTAGTTTCAGGTTTTGATAAAAGCGTTTATATTTCGGTAATCAAACGTCTGGCAGCAGTGAAAGGCCACGTTAAAATAGTAAGCGAATACTAAGTGTAAGTTTATGTAGCACCTCCTTTAAAACACTCATCAGGAATTTTCTCTAGCTATCTGACAAAATAAGTTTACAATCAAGTATGAATGTGTTCTTATCGCTTGGAAAATTATGAGAAATGACAAGAAGCTCGAGATGTTGTTCGATGACAGACTTGATCAGAATCAAGGACCGAGTCCCCGACCGACAAAGACGAAGCTATGTTGTGCATTTGTTGTGGGAGTATGGGACAACCAAATTATGATACCATGTCTGTACTGTAGAGCGACGAGATTTGCTGCGAAGCGCAGACCTACTGTCACTACACTGTCCGGAAATAAAGGAACCCATAATGATAATATGAAAACAAATAGTAAATGATTGTCGATTTTTAAAATTCCAAAGCTGTTTTGATCCTGACATATTTATCCACATTTTTGGACGTCCAGCTTAAAAAGTACGTAATGGTGACGTCTTTAAGTTATAAAGTTAATGCATGGGAGGAATTTGATCAGCTTGTCATTGATGCTTCTATAAGGACAAGGACAAGGACGCACGCGTCTTGAAGCTTGTGTTGAGGCCAAAGGTGAACACTTTGAACACAACTTATAGTCTAATGTTATTCGAATACAAGAATAAATTGCAATTAACTTTACGACGGTTATCGGTAACATATTACAGTTAAAAATTGCGCCGATTAATTTTAGGTCGTCATTAATACTTAAATTTCTATGCAAAAAAGTTGTTATGACGTAACTATTTCATAACACAAATTATCACATTTTATGCAGTATTAAATAAATATGTCAGGATTAGAACGGTTTTGGAATTTTAAAAATCGACGAATATTTACTATTTATTTTCATATTATCATTAGGAGTCCATTTATTTCCGGACACAGTGCATACGATGGTGTTATGCAAACTTATCATTACAGCTCACCAATGCAATGCTATCACACACCATTAATCTGCGGATTTTTACATTTTGACAACATTTTGGATACCAGCCAGTGTTGGGCACGAGACCAAAACCTCGAGACCAAGATCGAGAGGTCCAAGACCAAGACCGAAACCCGGTGGTCCGAGACCTAGACCGAGGTCGATTGTCCAAGACCAAGACCAAGACCGATACCTTCTTTTTATAAACAATTCAATTTACTAAGACGCAAAAACGGAATAACACGCTTAACTTTATTGCTGAAGAATACTAATCTTAATAATTGCCCAGAAAACAGTTTTAACAGCCAGTTTTCGCGGGTTCAGTCCTTGGCTTCGGCCTGAGAATACCATGAATTACAGTATACGATAGGTAAATACTTTAAGACATCTGAACAAGTAGATTAACGTTCCGTTTGAATGGTGAACTTGTACTCGGAATTGTAGGTTAACAGTGGTCTGGCCGAGCATATAATTATTTGATTGCTCTGATACGGCAAATGAGCAAAATCGCTAATCTAAGACGGAGAACAAGCCAAGACCGTTCCTTTAAGACCAAGACCAAGACCGACGCATTCGAGACCAAGACCGAGACGAAGGCCGATGGTCCAAGACCAAGACCCATGCATTCAAGACCAAGACCGCAGTTTTCCGGTCTCGAGACTGTCTCGAGACCAAGACCGCGGTCTCGAGACCACATCCCTGATACCAGCTGTGCTTCTTTCACACCTGCTGGTTGTCACTCTAAAGTTTTGGAATTATACCTAGACCGTCCCTTCAAGAACAAAACAAAAACAGACACAGGTAGGCCAATATCGAAATTAATTCAAATTATTAATGATGTACCTCTGCCATATAATTTAATTTGCCAGAACATAAATGAAGCGAGAATATTACAATAAAACTAAGAAAATTGAGTATATTTATATAGACCTATAGACCTATATAATTCAGAGTCTACAAGAAGTTCAAGATTTATGAATAATGAATAACGTAATCTTGAGACACTAGATCACAACAATCTATTACTTTTGGCGGTTGATCGAGAACATAGATTTTTAGCTTGGGTCTTTTCTCCCTATTGTACCTTGTATATAATTATAACCTTGTTTAATCATAGTGTTCCAGTTGAGGTCAATAAAAAGAATTGTGTCTGAGTTTTGTGTGGGGTCCCTATTTTGTGAAACATACCTAAGAACGCCGCTGAGTAGATATCTTGCAGGGGCGCTATATCAAGTATTTTTGATTGATTGATTTTTGGTTGATCGATTGAAAAAAGATTTAAATAATGTTTAAGATATTGCTGAAGACATTGTCCAATCGAAGCTCGATTACTGCAACTTCTTTTTCCTCAGCACTGAATCCACACAACTCAAGCGTCGACATGTTATCCAAAATTTGCTGCCACTATAGAACGCCCAATCAACATCATCTCACTCTTAACTTCAAATTGCTCCATGGATTGGCCAAAACCCCTTGGCAAACCTATTGCTAACTCACAACTACTTACAATACTCCATGTACAAATATCTTCACGGACTCTTCCCCATCCAACAAACCCGCTCTACCCGATCCTCCGTCTGTCTAAGTGTTTTTCGATCCCCGATCACTTCTCATCTCAAGTTCTGCAGCCGAGTCATATCCAGCGCTGCATCACGTCTCTGGAATGATCCACCTTCTCCAGAATTCCGCACTTCATCCACCATCATTGCCAATCAATAACGCACCATCATCTGCCTCAGGATCTTCTATCCATCACTCCACGGGCTCTCCACTCTAAATACCAACTACCAACATAAATGATACAACACGAATAGCTACTCTGCATGCTCAGACCCTGTGAAAACTGGATTCGTACCTTCTTCGGAATGCCCTTCGGACAACCCCTATGACTTGATGCAGCACTCGTGAATAAACCGATACCCTGCGCTTGGCTTTCGAGTGGCGTTTTAGAAGTTTGGAGATCACGATTACGATATATCGATATCCGCGCGCGCAAAACCTCGCCGTTAAAAGTTGCGACTTATGGGAGGATCGATGATAATATAACAATAATAAATATAGGACCAATATTTATACAGGACTATTAATTAAAAAAACTCTCATCTAAGCACACAATTATTTATAGACCCCATTTGGCCACTGTTTGTAGGCATGCTGGCAGGAATAGAATGAGTTGCATGTAATCATCAGTCTCCAATGTTCATTCTCTTCGACAACTGAGCTAAATCGCCAAGACTCCAGTTAAGTTTAGCAAAGAGATCCCTAATAAACAGTTATTAAATTCGATCTTTTGTCTTCCCTAATTTACTCTTTCATCGTAGGCCTATGTATCCAGTAGCGTAGCGAGGCAAAGGCCGCCTGGGGCGAAGGTACAAAGCCTCCCGTCTTTTATTTCCATCACTTTATTCTTGTGCATACCCAGGGATATGCATAAGGGGAGATAGGCATAAGACGCCTGTTGTGAGCGTTATCATTATACATTATGATTATTCTATTCAGTATTCAATTCATAATACAGTTAGTAACAGCATCAGCATGCACTGTCAAAACTAAAACTGTTAGACTAATTAAAATGCGTTATCAATTGATATAAAAATAAGAAAATAGAGTAAGATAGTATTAAAAATTAATAAAATAGACCATTTAAAGCAAACAAAAAAGCAAGCCTCACAATAATGTTAGTAAACGTCTTGCAGGCTATTTCGAAAATGATAAAAGGTCCCCATAAAAGTAAGCAAAACAATAAAATGTATTCCTTTTCTCTGCATATTGAAAAGAAAGGCCTAAATAATGCCATTTAATTGTGATGGGACTATAGTAAGCATAGTAATTTGAATAGACTAGTAACTGGTAACTTATCATACAGATTACGGATGCAGTACGGCTTCATACTTTCATTCCCACTAAACTAAGATATTACACAGCATGGATATAGGCTGTAATCACTTGGCACGGTGCAGTCCTGCTTCCTGGATACTTCCGCTGCTAGACACAGCCAATTTAATCTAATTAACGTTCAAAAGTAAACAAATCACAAAATAAATTAATATGCTTCTATTTACAACTAAAGTTATTGTAAACATATTTAGCAGTGAGTTGAAATCAAGTCTGGATGAAAATAATAAATATAAAAACAGCGCTGATGAACAGCGCAGTTGTTGGCTGCAAGTTTGTATTATATTAATCGCAAGAGGACGCTACTTAAGTTAATTCTCCATTACTTTCGCACCTATCGAATGAAATAAATTTAGTAATAATAATAATTATGTCTAAATTCTATTTTGCGCCATGCCTATCAGAACCGGCTCCTGGCATAGGCAACATATGAAGCCGCCCAGGACGCCAAATTTGAGAGCGCCGAATTTTAGAAATAATGCGGTTATGTTCTAAGCGATAAACTTTACGACGATAAAAAATGTTTATTCAATCTCTTTATACCTCATTGAATCTCCCGCTCATTTCCTATTAATTATCCTATTCCAGAATAGTCTATATGTTTTGGCAAAAAATCATTTTCATGTACCCCGTGCAGTTTGTGTCTGACCCCATATTTCCTCACATCTTACTGTTTATGCAGCGGGGGTGGGGCGCTCTTATATAGATGACTGCCTAGGGCGCAAAATTTAATTACCTGAGAACTGCTCTGATGTCTATAAACACTAGGTGCCATTCGACCGTTTCGATGGTACTCAGGTTTTTCCTATGTGTTAGTTTTAAATCGAGAAAAAGCTAAAATGCATTGTGCCAAGGTTAGACAAGAGCAACAATAATCTTGAAGAAGGCAACTTATATAACAAAATTTCTGTAAATTTTTACAGAAAATGCCGCCCTTAAGACAAGTGCCGTATAGGGCTGTTCGCCCCACTCGCCCCCCGTCGCTACGCCATTGTATGTATCTACTTCTTTGGTATAGGCCTACGGCCCTTTTGGCGTCAACCTTTTGTACATCTTCAGGAAAGTTGTAAACATTGGTGGATAATTAAAGCACATTCGAGCAGACTCTGCCTAAACCGAGATTTGTCAGACATCACGACGAAATGGTATAGCATTCGATGTAAGGTCATACAACATTAGAGGGAGAGAAGGACGAGTCCATTTTATCCGATCACGGTGTAGGCCTATACATATTGGAAAAGGTCCATGCTACATGTATATTAAGCTAATATACAGAGTATTGCTGTAAAAGTCATGTTTGCGCACAAACATATGTCGGCCGTTGTCCATAGACGGTAAGAGTGCAGTAGTTTCCGAAGGGAAACTTCTGAGGCTATATTCAGTAAGGGAGAGGAAATAATGAATGTGTTTCATTTGTGTTGACAGCATCGACTCGAGGACAATATATCACAGATCCCAAGAGGGGCTTCTTTTGACCCGGTCCTTTTCAAGATAGATGTTAATAATTGTGTGCCGTGCATGGAGCCAGTCCAGATATTCGTCATGTGATGCCCAACATATTATGTAGCCTCTTCGTTAAGGAGACCAGATACGATATTATCGGGTCATATTCTACTGCCTCCCGTCACCATATTCTTTGCAACTATTCGTTACAGTTTTGGTGCCACTTCCAAGCCTGAATCGAGCAGGGGTGTGACGCTAATATTATGACATTGCTCAGAGCGTTGGTAAACCTAAACTATATTGTTCTAAGCCATCTTCATTTCCGCAATTGACATCTATCCGAAACTGCCAATCTTTCTCAGCCTCTGATAGGATCTGCCAAACAGCGGATATTTCTGTCTAGCTATGTGTAATAAATATATATACGTCACATAATACGTGTGTGTGTATGTGCGCGTGTGTGACCACGAAAATTTCCGAGCAATTTATGTTTAACCGGGAGAAAGATAATATTAACCTTTCTGACTCCGCTTGAGCAAATATACGGCTGAAATTCCCGATTCGAAAGATGGGCAAATCAGCCAAAAAGCTGTACGTAGGCTGAATACATGCCTACGTCAGAGCGTTGGTATGAAATCTAAGGGCCCATCCATATATTACGTACCCAAAAAAAATCGGATTTTCGAACCCCCTCCCCTGTTGCACCACGTACATTTCGTGGACCCCTCCCCATGCGTACGTACATTTGAGCTCTACCCCCCATTGCAAGGGCTAAATAGCTGAAAACATCTATAAGACATTGATTTTACCACAGGCCATTTATTTTTGCTAAGCATCATATTTAACAGCTTAAATTTGTTAACAGTTAGGAAGGATTAAAACACTAGCAAACTTGCATTTAAAACCGTTTCAATGCTACATAACATTTATTAAGCAGAAATAAAGTGTGTGATTAGGTTCACAGTTCTGATTTTCATATTCTATATTGTGAACGTCATAATTAGACAATTACATTTGCGTACGCAAATTTTTTCGGGACCCCTCCCCCACCATGCGCACCCAATGACAAAATGGCCGAAATTTGAAACCCCCCCTCCCGATCGCTACTTACGTAATACGTGGACGGCCCCCAACGTCGTAAACATGATGACATAATTATTTGCCTGCATATACAGGCCTGTATGCACACACGCATGCACATAATATCATTTGTAGGCTTATACGTTATGGGTGCGCAGAACCTGGCACGCCGCGACAAAGGATGGTTTTGATGTGGGAAGGCAAAGGGAAACGGTTGTCTGGTGGAAGAAGCGTGGATTAGTCGATGTCTATCGATCCACAATACATCGATCGATCAACGAATTGGCTCCTATTCTGTAGAAGCATCGGACAATGACCGTCGCTGTGTATGACGCTGCACGCAGCTTCTGTACATAGCCTCTGTACACAGACTCTCTACAGAGACTCTAGACTCTGTACACAGCCTCAGTACACAGACTCTATACGCAGACTCTGTACACAGATGCTAATAGGTTGCGCACGTTCCTCTTAGACTGTCACTAATTCTACCACTGTTCGCCTTCTGACAGTGCCAGTCCTAAGCCCGGATGAAAGAGGGATATGACGCTAATGATCTATGAGATCACAGTGTCGTTAAAATGAAGAGCTCTCACAGTCGAGACTGTCACAATCCAACGAACTTGGTCAAGTTGTTTGGTCGCAACTTCTTTGTTTCGTCGCAATTTTGTCAGAGGCTCTATATACAGTATAGATTGAAAACGGAATTTACTGCAATGCATACTAAGTACGGGGAACGGAAAAAAGCCCCCTCGGACAAAAGCCTCCGGATATAAGCCCCCCGGACAGAGCCCCCCGATTTTGGGTAGGACATTTGCCACAGGACAAAAGCCCCTCTAGTGTGAAGTATGAACGGATGATGAAAAGTTATATATTTAACTGCCATTATGTAAAATACCTGAAAACAAGCAACTAATTATCGTGTCGTATAGGAGACACAGTGAGTTCAGTTCTGAATCTTTATTTATCTTGCTAGACGCATAAATACTGCAAACAGTCCGCGACACGCCTTAGTAAGCGGTGAAGGTCGCCGGCTAGTAAGCAGCTAAGCCTACAGTTGTTTATCAAACTGTCAGTGACACGCGATAATCATATCCCGTTAATAAGAGAGAGTGGGTGAATACCTCTATACAGATGATAATCTAAGAATATAAGCGGTGAAGATCAGCTAGTAAGTATGCCAAGTTACAGTTGATGACAGTCAGCCAGTGACACGCGATTATCATCTCTCTGAGAGTGGGTGAAGACCCCTATAGTTGAAAATCTCAGAAATGTGTGCCTATAAAACGAAGACTTATAACATGCACACCTCATATTACGAACCATTTGGTCTTCAAATTTTGCAGGTATTGTAACCAAAGCAATATGTCAATCCGCTAAAAATAGATATTTTGCAGGTTTAGTAACAAATAGCCTACATGGACACATCCATGCACACGTACATATTGTGCATACAACCATGCATCATATGCAGACACATACAAGCATGCATGTATAACTTGTGCGAGCTAATGGTCACACCGGAAGGCTTTTGTCCTAGTTGGGAGGGGCTTTTGTCCGGGGGCTTTTGTTTTCTGGCGGTTTTTGTCCTACACTCACTAAGTACACAGTGATGTCTATGACGGAAGGTTTCATACATTCATCGAGATAATGTCTGGTATCAGTGCGTAGTTACAGACACTATGGTGGTCGAAATACACTCGGGATATACATGTAATTCTCTGGGCTAAAAAAGAGCAGCAATGGTAACAGTAATCGTATAGTAACTTCTGCTGTGCCGGTGTCTACCGCAGAAGGCATCCCCCGATGGCGCACCAAAACCAAACAATAAACAGGTTACTAACGAGAAGATCAACAGCAACAGCTCAAACTGTGTCGGTCTATGCCAGACCCATAACTATGAATTTCACCAGACACGACTCCTGCCTGTGTGGGTGTGTTCGTTTGTCTCTACGTGTGTTGCATGTATTATGTCTGCGCGTATTTGTCTTAATCTGTTTGTCTGTCCGTCTGCATGTCTGTCTGTCTGTCTGCAGCTGGCGTCAGAAGTGTGTTCCACTATGTCGCAATGTGACACAAAATGAAGCTTAAAAATGTCGAGCACGATGGCGTGTACTCGTACAAGCAATCATTCGTTGAAAGGAAAAGTATCTGAGTCAACTCAGTCCGCCATCATTTGTACCTGACCGGCGATTCGTCCGAACAGATGCTCAGAACTTTTTGACGAGTTCCAGGCTTTACACTAACCAATGTACGTACCATTTGCCCCATAATGTTACCAGAAAATAATTTTAAAAATAGAATGATTGGGTTAATGGTCATGAAGACTTGTTGGCAGACTTTACAAACTGGGTCTGTTTGAAGAATGTCGACATATTTGCTTGGGAGAATTCTTGGAAATGTAGGCCCTACACACTCTTCTGTAGCTACCGTGTTCATTTTTCAGTGAGCGAGATCCCTTGTGTTCCACCACTGCCCTTTGGAATGGACGTCACTCTTGCCCAGATCCCGTGTGTATACGGAACGTGGGATCCTCATATTCGAATATCTGAAAATTCCGTCATCGGAAGACAATGTGCAGTGAACGTATGCACGCACTGACCGTATTAATATGCGAAGAAGTTCGGTCTCTGGTCGCCTTATAAGTATGCATGGTGTAATGAATCGTCTGCTCAAGTGATTGAACGTCTTTGGTCATCGAAATCCCAGCAAATTATTATATCAAGCAATCTAGCAAACGGCTTTATACGCAGAGACTAAGAAAATGAAGGTGCTGAGGAGTCCAGGTCCATGACTACTCAGTATTGACTTGAGGCGTTCATCTGCAAGCATACATTGCTGCAGGGATTGCATTTTTTGTGTCTAAACTGTAAAGGTTTTTTGTCTAAACTGTACATTTTTTGTGTCTAAACTGCAAAACCCCTTACGTACATGTAGGTCATCGATGTCGGTATACATGCAATTCTGCTTGTTGCTATCTTAACGCTTATCATTATCAACTATCTATTGTTCTTTGATGGTCCATAAAGAAAGCAAGTAAGTCGCAAGAAACATTTCATTAGAACAATCGACTGACAAAGAGCAAGAGGAGAAGGAGCCAAACCCTCAAGGGACCGTCGACCCGCTATAGCGGGGTCATCCCTTACGTACATGTAGGTTATCGATGTCGGTATACATGCCTTACTTTGAGGTTTTTTAAGAAGAAAAAGACAGTATTTATTAGTTACCTGGTTATAGCTAAACAACTGCTTACAATATTTAAATGGACGAAATAGCACTCACATGTCACAAGACTCACAAATATTGATGTTCAAAATCACAGACATCGTTTTCCAAGATGATAACGTGCGATGCAAATTTGTTGGTACTGTCTGCAAATAAGGAAAAAAACTGGAGGCGTCTCGAACCATAAAGCAAGTCATTGATAAAGATTAAAACAAGAAGAGACCTAGGATCAAACTTTGAGGCATACAAATATCTAGTTAATTTAGCACTTGATATATGACCGTTACAGTAGGCTTATACATATTGGTGTGACAATGGTGTCTATCAGCTAAAATGACTTTGAAAGTAAACCAAGCTAAGGTCAACCATTGAAAATCCAGGTTAGTCAATTTAGATAATAACAAGATATAATTTACCATTTTAACATGTCAGAAGCTTTAGCAATATCAATGAAGATGCCTATTGAACATTCGCTGCGGTCAAATGCAGCAGATATGTTTTCTTAACTGTACGATTTATAGTGGCATCAGAGTGGAGTGACCAGGTTTTAAGTCATATTGGAAGGATAAAAAATGTTGTCTTCATTAATGTTGTGGGCGTGAAGACACGACTAAACAGACATACATAATTGTAGGAGAGCTTTACATGTAGAGGCGTGTGCGATTATAGAGGTGCTACATGAAATTGCGGTTACAATGCATGGAAATAGGGCTGCATCTGTATAGGCGCAGAGATAACAGCACAAGAATTCCTTTGAGAAATGCAATGTCGCTACAATGTATACCATCATTCTAAGCGGATTAATATAATGTTATACATTATGCAATAGTATAGACATCAACGGTCATTGCTGCCGTAACACCAACTGACTGACTGGCCGACTGACTGTACTACTCCGTTTGAGCAACTATATATGGCTGATATACCCGGTTTGAATAGATGGGCAAACCACCTTTAAAGCTAAAGGCCTACGTATGTGCTTATAACATTTGAGCGTTGGTATAACATCTTCTAACGTCGTAAACAGGATAATACAATTATTTACATGAGTGTGTGTATATATATATATACGGCTGACTGATTTATCAACTGATTAACAGCTGACTGACTGATTTACTTACTGGTCAGCCGACTGACCGACCAATTGCCTGACTGACTGATACGCTGTACAGCGTAGACAGATGCGTCATAATCCATTATCGTCTGTTCTGTTGTTGTATGACCTATACCCAACCAGTTCTGCGTTCTGCTCTTGCTCTTCGTTCCACAATGATTGGCCCTTACATAATTATACATACCCGAAATTTATTTATTTATTCATTTATTATATATGTATATATTATGCATGTATAGTTGTATGCATATAATTAGGTTCTGGTCATTCATACTTTGACAATAATATAAGATACATGTAGACGGCGTCCGGAACAAATTGCATCCGCGCATTTATGTCGCGTATGAGTACAGTGTATGTCTATAATATACCATGCTAGATATGACCATATGCATACACAGACACGCAGTCACGCACAAACACACAGACACACAGACACACAGACACACAGACACACAGACACACACACACACACACACACACACACACACACCCACACACACACACACACACACACACACACTGAAGCTTTGTAAATCTTACAAAAGTTCATGGAATTAGGTCTTCCAGTTTTTCGATCGTTTTCGATTTTTTTATCGAGCATGCATACGCTTCAACCGATTATACAAAATTCGTCTTCCTACTTAGAGCCCATAGTGGGGATTGTCTAAGCTAGATAGGCCTTCTCAAAAATCTTCTATAAAATACACAGAAAAGAGCTATGCACATAAACAATAGCCTTGCATTTACATATGTATTTTCATATATTATAATCATATATATATATATATAGTGTGAATTCATGCATACATGTACATAGATTGTATGATCTGCCTATTGTGTAACGAGTTTCGGAGAACAAGAAGATGACTTAAAGGCCCCACTGTGACAACCTAATCTCATCTACTCATTTGACAAGGAAAAGAGTAAGGGTAATTAGTGGGAGATAGTCATATAGAGTTACAATTTCGGCCAAGTTGATTCACAGATTCTATCACTGGAACGAAGGAGGCTATTTGCCTAAACAACGCTTACGCAACAGTACAGCTTTCGTGTTGCCTGAACTGGAAGACAACGGACAACCGCATCTGCTTAACTTATACAGAAGAGTCCAGTCGATGTTGCCTTCATTTAGACACCGTCCTATAAACACTAGCCATCCACTTCAAACAAGACCTTCCCATGTCTGCAATCAGCAGGCACTGTTGAGCCAGAAGCCTCTTCAATATGAAGACGCGATTGGGTGGAAGTAATTGTGCAATGTGTGCAGATCTACAAAAGGCGGCTCTTCGCCAGATAACAATATTGTGGCTTACATGCTATACATTTGCCATACACCAGCTGATGTGTCGCAAGACTTTCAACCAAATAAGAAGGCACGCACACACAGGCCAACACACATGCATAAAAAATACATAAACAGATACCAAGTGTTTTTAACCATAACCATAACCAAGGGTTTTTATTGGTCTGTAAAGTAAATGAACACAGTAATTGCATCACACACAAGAAAACTAAGTGCAGTACAGTAAAATATAACAGCTTAACAAAATTATGTAAGAGACGGATCAATAAGGAAAAAGAAAGCAGAACCATAAGGGACCCCAGGGATCCTGCTAGCCGGGCCTACCTGTAGACAGCAAAGTTTAAATAACAGCAGGTCAACCAAATATAGGAATTATAATATTTTAACTAGCTAACTAAGTTGCTGCAGGCACACGCACCCGTAAATAACATTAATAGCTAATTAGTGTAAATGATTAAGGAGACTAAATTTACCAAGTTAAAGTAGGAAATAGATGTTCTTTGAGTTGTTTCTTAAACATACTAAAATTGTGGGATTGTCATATTTCAATAGGCGTCTTATTCCATTCAACGGGACCCACATATCTGATGGAAAATAGACGAGTGTTCCTTCTACAAACAATTGGTCTATAATTACATGATGAACGAACATTGAAAGGATTAGCAGACGATATTTGAACAAATTGATT
This sequence comes from Bimastos eiseni, assembly GCA_959347315.1. NCBI lineage: Eukaryota > Metazoa > Annelida > Clitellata > Crassiclitellata > Lumbricidae > Bimastos > Bimastos eiseni. The sequence goes on from OY365806.1 coordinate 38,173,187, forward strand.
AGAGAAGATTGGCGGTAATAAATTATTAACAAATTTATACATAGGCCTAATTCTTTGGATTGGAGCAATGTAATTTGGTGAAGACTTAAAATACCAGAATTAATAAACAAGTCGTTGGAGGACCAATGACGAATCATATAGGGACCAAAGATTACTCGGATGGCTCTTTTTTTGGAGCATAGCTAGAGGAATTAGCCTTGATGGGTAATCATAAGCCCATATTAAATTACATCAAGAGAGGTAGGGATGAATCATGGTATAGTATAAGTTAAGCAGGATATTGGTTGGAAGGAGATAGGCGAATCTAGGTATAATGCCTATGTTTATTGCAATTGTTGATGCATATTGGCAATGTGCTCCTTCCACGATAGAAATTCATCGATTATAATGCCAAGAAATTTGGTAGTGGTAACTTTAGGAATCGGAATGCCATTAATAAAAAGCTGACCATCAGTAGGCGGAGGGTATTTGCGGTGCGATCTAAATAAAATAAAGTTAATCTTAGAAACATTTAATGATAGCTTATTAGTAAGAAACCAGTCATTAATAAGAGACAAATCTTTGTTCATAAGTTTAATGAAGGCATCATAAGATTTTTTCGAGGCTAAAGTAGTAGTATCGTAGGCAAGAAGGAGGAAGTGGAGCAAGGGAGAGGCATTCGGTAAGTCATTAATAAAAATCAAGAAGACATACATTCATACCTACATACATACATACATACATACATGAAAGCACATACAACTCATGCATATATACATACATACATACATACATACATACATACATATACATACATACATGCATGCATGCATACATACATACATACATACATACATACATACATACATACATACATACAAACATACATACATACATACATACATACATATATACATAAATACCTACATACATACATACATACATACATAAATACATACATTCCTACATACATACATACATACATGCATACATAGATATATACATGTATACATGCATACATGGTTTACATGCGTACATGCTTACATGAGTACATGCATACATATATACATATATACATACATACATACATACATACATGCATACATAGATATATACATGTATACATGCATACATGGTTTACATGCGTACATGCTTACATGAGTACATGCATACATATATACATATATACATACATACATACATACATACATGCATACATATATACATACAAAGATACTTGCATACATACATACATACATACGTCCACATGCACCAAAACATGCATGCATACACATAAACATGTATACATGCTTAGCATATGGGTGGACACCGCACTTAACGATAGACAGTCCGTCATAGACTTAAGAATAATATTATTCTCAGTCGTATAATACGTTGTTTCCCTTTCTTCGTCGATGGGTCCATCCTCCTCCGTGACAACGTCAAGGCGGTTGTCAACCGCGTAGACTAATCCCAGGCGTAAATCGTCGTCAGGGCTTAATTCTACCCTATTCACCCAAACCCATTCACGCAGAGGGCAATTGAAAGTCAAAATGGGTGATATGTTGTTACCCACTGTTTGAGAGCTGTTGGGAACACGTCTAGCCTTTGATCGCAACTTTATATCGCGCCACTATAATAAAAACCCTCCAGATTACAGGCATTACATTACATAGCATAATAAATTACAGTGCATTTCATTACACAATGCACCCATTATGATGATTTCTATCGTGCAGTCACAATTATGGCCCTCTTCTGTTGATATCGACCGAAAGAAGTTTATAGCCCTACGTGTGATTGCGTGCACCAACTCATAATATATAACTCGTTGATTAAACGCAATTGGCCCATAAGTAGGTCACGGCTTTGTGCTCTTTGACAGACAAACTATGTCTCTTCAACACTAGTGTCAGCCTCTTGTAAGACATTATTAGTTTATTACTGTTATCGTGAATTCAAATGTAAGGTTATATGATGCAAAACAAAGAAACGTCTTCTATAAGGTATGGGTCCGAATTCTCCATCTGCTATCAGGATGTAATTTATATGGAGCCAGGTTATGCCGTATCATAGAGTACACACTCAGACGATCGCGCAACGCAGCGGAAACGCTATGCCAGCTCCTCCCATAAAACGCAAATAACAAATAGGCGGCCACTGGCATTGGCCGGATGAGTATGCACCTATGCAGCAGCCGAGAGCTGAGCAGCGCGTGGCCCAATGGTCTAGTGAGAGAGAAACAGAGACAGAGAAACATAGAAACAGACAGACAGACAGAGAGACAGAGAGGGCACGGCGACCGACCAGTACACAGTCTCCCTGACGGTAAAAATTCTTCAGACGTGGTTTATCCATTATCTGTTTGGACAACGTTCTGCGTATCTCCTCTCGCTCTCTTCGCCGATAGGCGTCGCTGGTCTTGATACCAAGTTGCCGTTCGGGTGGTCACGTGTGTACACAGCTTCCGGTCCGCCTTGCTTTCTGCACTTCCGTCAGGTAAAGAAATTGCTCATACGTTGCAGATGATGTAATGGTCCTCGATTAGAGTGTAGGCCTAAGTGATGGTGCATGCGCGTATCTGAATATGATTGCGCTGCATAAACAGCAGAATTTCAAAAGGTATCAAGAAGGTAATAGAAGAAAAACAAGGAACGAAAATCGCTGGAGACTAGGACCCTCGTCACGTGAATACAAGATGATCTGTTTCTAGGTGAGGACTGACTGCAGTCTACGCAGCTGTTTATAAGCTAATTTACAAAAAAGCTAAATGAATTTAAAAAGAGTGAGACCTAAGTCACCTAACCATCAATTTCAAAAGTCTGCCAGAATCACTTGGTCACATTAATTTGGTCATGTGCTTTCTCACAGTACATGGTTCGTATTAAACTTTCTAACAGATGCTCGTGTAGCGAAATTCTATACTGCGATAATTTCTCAGCCTAATCTCAGGATGGGCTCGATAGCTGGACTCGACGATAGTAAGCATTGCTAGATTTCTCCCCATAGCTTTCATGCAATCCTTCCCCAAACATAATCACCCATTCCATCCTCAATGCTATTCATGAATTCCTTCCCCAAGGATAATCACCCATTCCATCCTCAATGATAATCATGCATTTCTTCTTCAAGGGTAATCACCTATTCCATCCTAAATGCTAATCATGAATTCCTTCCCTAAGGATAATCACCCATTCCATCCTAAATGCTAATCATGAATTCCTTCCCCAAGGATAATCACCCATTCCATCCTAAATGCTAATCATGAATTCCTTCCCCAAGGATAATCACCCATTCCATCCTAAATGCTAATCATGAATTCCTTCCCCAAGGATAATCACCCATTCCATCCTAAATGATAATCATGCATTTCTTCTTCAAGGGTAATCACCCATTCCATCCTAAATGCTAATCATGAATTCCTTCCCCAAGGATAATCACCCATTCCATCCTAAATGCTAATCATGAATTCCTTCCCCAAGGATAATCACCCATTCCATCCTAAATGCTAAACATGAATTCCTTCCCAATGCTAAACATAAGATCCTTCCCAAGGTCAGGGCCATTCCTCTTTCCCGTACACAAGTAGTGCGTACGTCCTTGGAGCCAATGGATCTTTCGATGGAAGTTCATAAACGACATCAATATGAAAATTTCTAAAACCTGTTTTGGTCGTCGAGACATTTGACCGCTTCCTGTTGTCAGTATAGATTGATCTTCTCCAGTCGTCACACACATTTTGATTGACGTTTGAAGGCCATGAAAGTGTTACTGTGTTACTGATGGCTGCTTGCAACTTCTGCTTATAACAACAACAACCTGATATATTATTTAGAGCACAGCTGATTCTTATTATAGCTCCTCCGTAATTCTACAGTGTTACTGTAATATCCTGTCGCTTTGTGTCTATGGAAAGAAATCATCTGGCGTCGCATGTATCTCCGGTTGTGCAGCTATTCCAAACGAAAATCTTCTTGATATATATATATCATATATTGAATATATGTATGCATAATATACATGACGTTGTTTTTCTTCTATACGATTGATCGCCATATATAAACCTGTCTGCTGAGAACCTTGAGCTTGCACATTCCGTCATGCTAAGCCTCGCAGCAGCTGCAGTCTAATCCATGCACTGTAGCTCAAGCTCTTCTGCAACCTTCCACTGAAGGCCATGATGGCATACCATGCATTTTTATTGCGCTTTAAACAGTGCGCATACATGTTTATGCATATTCATGCAAAATCAGGTTTCACACCGCGACAGTATACATGCAGCTGAATAGAAAATTAGTTACAGCTGCACAGCTGCCGCTGTAATGTCCTGACGCTTTACATTCAGACCTTTATATACCTAAAACAACTTCAACTTCAGTATAGGAAACAACACAACACGCAATTATATATAAATCATCTGAATGTAGACAGTTAAACTATATTACTATTCATTTGGTTAATGAAATGATTCGCTGCAGAGATCCGTTACCTGTTCGCAATCGTAATTATAACCTCCAAACTTCGAAAGTGCCACTTGAAAGCCAATCGCAAGGCACCAGCTTATTCACGAGCGCTGTACCAAATCAGAAGGGTTGTTCAAAAAAAAGTCCGTTGGAGTAAGCGGAGGCGAAGTAACTGTCAAGGAGGATGTCCTTTTAGTCGAAGATTGACCGGTGCAATATCAAGTAAAGAGTCTGGGTAAGAGTTCCTGAAAAGGTAAGACTTGAGTTTAGAATGAATAGCCCGTGGTGTGATGGACAGAGGAGCTTGAGGCAGGTGATGTTGGATGATGGGCGGTGATGATGGAGGAACCGATAAAATGCAGAATTCAGGAGGCAAATCGTTCCAGGGACGTGGTGCGGCGTTGTATATATGGCTCGGTCGGAAGACTTATTATTATTATTAAATTTGTAACGCGCACAAGGTCACACCTAAATGTGAATCTGAGGCGCCGAAAGTCAGTCGCCAGGAGAAGATGCAATTAGATTTCCAAATCCTTGAAAGCCAAAGAGAAATAGTGAGTTTTGAGTCGCTTTTTGAAGGAAGGAAGTGAATTTGAGCTATGAAGAGAGAGTGGAGGTCGATTCCATTCCCTATGAGCAGAGACATGAAATGCACGAGAGCCCATAACTGTTCTGCGTCGTGGTTCAACTAAAAGACCTGTACTTGATGATCGTCAGCAACGAGGAGGAATGTAAGGAGTTAGCAGAGCATGAATATAGGTAGGTGTACTGGTGATGATGGTTTTGTAGGTCAAACAAGCTAACTTAAATTTGATTTTAAATTCAACAGGAAGCCAATGCAGCTGGTGGAGTAGGGCAGAGGAGCATGTTCGTAGTGGGACACGTAGCACTACTCGAGCTAATGTATTTTGGATACGTTGAAGTCTTTTGAGTTCACGGTCTGAGAGACCGACAAAAAGTGAATTAGCATAATCGAGGCGAGAGGAGACAAGTGAGCAGGCTATAGTTTCAAACATATTTTGAGTTAGAGCCGACCTTATGTGACGTATTGCCCTGATGTGGTAAAAACAAGATTTACAAAGGCTTGTTATGTGAGGTCAAAACGTGAGCTTGCTGTCGAGGGTAACCCCAAGTGTTTTAACAGAGTCTGAAAGCGGCACAGCCGTGCCAGCCAGTTCAATGCTAGAGAGCATAGGGAAAGAACACAAGCGTTGACATGAGCCAAAGACAATTGCTTCAGACTTGTCTGGGTTTATGGCCAAACCATTGAAACAGAACCATGCATCTATGGATGAGAGGCAGTCTTCCAGTTTTAGTTTACCAGACTGATCAGTGTGTGACAGAGCAATATGGAGCTGAGTATCATCTGCATACTGTTGTAATTGAATTCCAAAGTGTTTAGCTATACGACTGATTGGGGAAGTAAAGACTGTAAATAATAAAGGGCCGAGGACAGATCCTTGTGGCACTCCAGCAGTGCAAAGTGTGGGCTCCGACCGAGCAGATCCAATGCCCACCTGCTGATTGCGGTCAACCAGGTATGAAGCTAACCAGTGTAAGGCAGTCCCAGAGACACCTAAGCTTTTTGCAAGTCTTGCCAGGAGTAACTGGTGGTCTACAGTGTCAAAGGCTGCACTAAGGTCAAGACACATAGAGAGGCAGGCTTTACCATTGTCAATAGATGAGTAGATATACAATGGTAAGGACTTGAGGTTAGAAGTAAGGGTGAGATAAGAGGACGTTCGGGTAGAGCGGGTTAATTGGCTGGACGGTGAAGAGTTCGCGAAGTTCGAAATTCGAGGTTCGCGATATTTTGGCTGGGAGTATTGAATGGAGTTGTAAGTTAGCGATAGGACTTTGAAACGAATGCATGTGCTCTCAATGACGTGTTCGAATGGGTGTCGACTCCTTTGAGGTCCCTGTCTTCGTTCACCGTTTTCAAAATGCGTTTTCTCAGTAAGGGCTTGATATTTTTTAATGATATTCTGTCAGTGCATACACAAGTCAAATGTAAGATATTGGCACAAATTTGGCTCTGATCCGGTTAGTGGTTGCAATTGTATATTATAAGAATTGATGAGGACCAGTTTCTCGGAAAAAAACTGCCATGCATACAGTTTGTTCATCACAATACAACTTTAAGCAATATATTGGGCCTAGTAGACCATAACGCAATATTGTTACATAATAGATCTTACAAATGTAGGCTAATTGTGTACAGTATTTTTATTAAACCTGCTTAATGATAGCACTTACTCTATACGGCATAGACTGAATCATTCGATCGCCACGCAAGTTGGAAGCGACGTTTGAGCTGCTTAATGCTCTTTATAAACTCTGAGATACTAAACACTCCACAAGTTCTCAATAGGAGAGAGATCCAGAGAGTTTTGGCGGCTAATCCCTAGGCTTTATGCGTGACGGGAGTTTGTAGTCTAGCCACTTCGTCGTCACAGCTAATGTGTGGCAGCGTGCTTCACCTGCTGAAATACTCCCAACAAATAACTTTTGTTGCATAACACTGCCGTTGTCTGTTGAACGTTGGCTTTGCGTATTGTTCGAGAATGTTTGTATAATGTAGTAGGCCTACTGCGAGTTCAGTCTGGTACCATTTAGCGCAAAGTGAAGGCTTATTTGACCCCTGGCCGTCATCCCACCCCCACAGCCACACCCTCACTGACGGACTAAACTTCAATTGTGGAGCAGAAGGAACGTTTTTCTTTTGTGAATCGAAAACTGCATCATTTAATGGATTCGGTACATAAAACACCTTGAACGGCGACTCAACAAAACATTAAACCAGTCTTCTGCAGTCTAGTATCGATGCTCCTATTTTTACTCAACTAAGCGACGTGAATGATGATGACGTCACATACATGCACGAGCCAGAAATGCACCTCGCGCGCCTGAGTGTACGCTGTCACGTCATTTAACCCACGTTCGACTTAACATTTTCAGGGTTATTTAACATGTGAGTCCAGTATATGCTTGAAAAATATTTAAGAGATCGGAATAATTTTGACCGAAATATTTAAGTTTGAAAACGGTAAACGAACTTTTGTGTGGTCCTATAGATATAATGCATAAATATAATGACAGCATAAAAGTGCCTTATATTATACTTATGCATGTATGCAAGCATGCATAGCATGCATGCATGTATGTACTATGTTTGTACGTGACTATGCATGCAGGCATGCTTGTTTGCGTCTGTGAACGCTATACATTTAATAACTTGCAGATTGATTTCATGGTGAACCTGAATCTGCATCGAGTTTGTGTTGAGAAATATAAATTTTGTGACAGAAAATGTCTGCTACCGGCAACGGGGTGTGGAGGACACACTGTAGTAATGACACTGATTGCAATCTAGACCTGAATAATTCTCAACTTACTACTGTCTACAGATTTGACCACACAGATTCCTTTTTCTGTATAGCAACCGGAATAATGCAAATGTCGTAACTATTACAGCGACAGGTTTCATAAAAATGTCACAGATTTTTACGCAGCGCCACTTTGAAGCTAAGTATAGGGCACCCGGTTCTTCATGAGCGCTGCTTCGAGTCAGGTGGGTTGTCAAAAAGGTATGCTGAAAGGATGCCAGAGGGTCAAGATCAAGCGATGGGAAGAGGGGGTGGCGTTTAGGTCGAGAATTGGAATGTAGAGAATCATCGTATGATTCAGGGTGGAAATTTATTGAAGGGGTTTTCTTTCAGTTTTGGTGTACAGTCCGTGGGGAGATAGATAGAGGAGCCTGAAGCACATAAATGAATGTGGTTAGCACTCTTCACGCTCTGTCTGTCCTCGTGTCTGTCTGAGACCGTCTATCAACACCTTCAACACCCACTCTATTCAAGTCTACATATCACTGCAGTCTCCAGATCCATCACACTCGCACACCGTGCAGGAACTGTTTCCGTTACTGTGTCACTCGTCGAATCGCTGCTTCTGCATTCTTCTTCATACGCAGAGTGACTGGTAGAGAGACACAGAGACACAGGATATACAGGCAGACAAACGCAGTATATACACTTAGACACACATAGACTTAAAGAGAGAAGGCTCATTTGGCGAACAGTTAAACAGTTAGGTGTATGCATACACACACCCAACTATAACATACAACCTATACTGGCAACACGCATACATACACCCAACTGTATGCATACATACTCCCAAGGAACAGAGAAATTCGAGGCAGAAGACATTTCCGGGAAGCTCTTTATAGCCGGTTCATCACAATTAAGAAATCATTGCCAGCCTATGAACACCAGAGGGTATGGCAAGCACAATTATTATAGGCGACCGTAGCCACACTTACAGTAATTAGACACTCATCAGTTTATGCCTACAGCTTTACATTATTCATGACCTACATGTACTTGATCTAGGTCCAAAATAAGTCTACATATTGCTTGTGCAGACTTATACATATTATATGTTTGTGTGTGTATCTATGCTGTACAAATGGCATATATATTACGTGCATATATAAAGTGTGACTATATATATAAATTATATATATTTACGATCCTAGGCCTATATCGGAGTTGGCAGCCGTTTAAACGAATCTGGACATTAGATTATCCCAAGTCAGCAGTTGATACACTATAGCCTCGAGTATCCTGCATAGTCGTTGACTCTGTAGAGTGTAGACCCATGGCATGCACGTGCTAAGTCAATGCAGCTCTGTGAGACAACTATATATGACTGGCATTGTTAATGTATAGATTTCATCGCAGAAACCATCCATAAACGATGCACGACGTCTGTATTCGACCTTCATGGCTATCCATCCATCATCTGCCCATCCATTATGTAATCAATCGATCCATCCAGCCACTCATCTGTCCATCTATGTACTCATTTATCCATCCATAAATTTATCCATCCATTCATCCATTCATCCATCCACTCACTTTAAAAATGACTGTCTGTCTCTGTCTGAAACTTTGTCCACATCTGGCTATTTGTGATGCCTTCCTCTTCTTTTACGTTCTTTCCGTCTGCACGACTTCTCACGCATGCTCGTCTGTCTGCTAGGCCTGGCTATTTTCGGTTTTGTTATATTATACAGTTGGTCCGATAAATGTTAATACCATTTTCGAAGCATTTCCTTCGGATGAAAGAATTAGTCATAAAATATTACAGGCTTGGATGCCTAACAGTACGGCTTCTCACAATGCAGCAAGTCCCTGAAACAAATACACACGAGGGACAGTGAAGGGAGGGACGAATGGAGGAGGGAAGGATGGAGGGAGGAGGGAAGGATGGAGGGAGGAGGGAAGGATGGAGGGAGGATGGCGTGCGCAATGGGCCATTACGTCGTCGTCCAGCGTCGTTGCTACTGCCCCTTCGAAGTGGACGCTACGAATGGCATCGATCCCTCCTCAGCAGGTTCATCCAAAGATCCGGGTCGACCTATGCTCATCGGGACGTTTTCCGGCCATTCGATTGGTCCATTGGACCATCAATAGCGAGAGCCTGACGGGACTAAAACCGACAGCAATTCATTTGAACGCAGCAGAATCCATGCATTCAAGAAGACGCCATTTTGTTACTTGACGTCTGTTGCCACCCGCTGGGATTGTACAGCAATGAATGCCCGACGATGGAATCATCCGTCATTTACCTAATAATGACATTACCCATACTCATATACATATATACATACATATATATATATATTTATCATACGGCGGTGGTCGTCCATTTGGAGTCTGTATAATGTCAATGTATACGTTAGCCAATCCCAGGACGGTAAAGTTAAGTTCCCATGCCCCACTTTCTATTCTCTGCCCCTTCCCCTCCCTTCTCCTCTCCTTCTCTTTCCTTTCCCCCCACTCCTGCGCTCCTCCCGTTCAGCTTCCCTCCTTTCTTCCCCATTCCCATCCCGCAAAATCCCTTCCCTCCTTTCTCTATATTCCCATCCCCTTTCCCTCTATCTCTAGGCGCTATATCAAGTCTGATTGATGATGATGATGACGAAGACGACGATGGTAACGATGATGACAGTGATGATGACGACGACAACGACAACGATAATAATAATAATAATAATAAATTATACTAATAGTAATAATAATAATAGTAATAATAATAATAATAATAATTCCTCTACCAGCGCATCTCGATGACTATTCAACGCTACAACACAGTTGCTTTCAAGGGAACTTTCGCTGCTCAGGAGTCCAACGAGCAGGGCTACTCCGGAGCGGACGACATCGCTATTAATTTACATTGAAGACCCTGATAATAAATCTAATAATAATAATAATCATAATCATAATAATAATAATATATATTTTCTTATATTACTAAAGAGATTTTTCAGGATTGTAAATCAAAATGTTTAACCTATGCAACTGGAAACCAGAATTAACTCCATAATTTTCACCGTTAAACAGCTATAACATCCCACGACGTCATAATACGTATTGCCGTAGCAACGCAGTAAAGACGTTCATTTTTGACGTTTGACACCGAATTTGTAGACATCTGGCTCCATTCAACCCACTTCATGTATCTTCATTCCCTTCCCCTTCTGTTATCCATGTATCTTAACAACACAGACCCGTCACGACCCGCTCCGAGTCGGAAGACCATATCACGCAGTTAAATGGCTTCTTCATGCAACAAACAAACCCAGATCGTTGACTCACAAGACGGACCAAGGCCCAAACAAACGGGAATTTGCGGAGCCGGCCAAAATGAATGGAAACTGCACAACAAGAATGGCCTCGTGCACAGACATGGACCCAGAGACAATCCGTGCCCAGGTTCTCACAAACCACCAATTGGTCCCCATGTCCTGACAGAGGACCCTCCCGATAGAAGGACAAAACTGCCAGCAACATCTCTGGGTACAAATGAGATAAATGTAGTCAATTCCACTCCTCATCCATGCATTACTGCCAGCCTGATGAAACACATACCCAAAACAGCCAGACCAGGTTTGAGAGCCTTGTTAACCACAATTATAAAAAGGATTCTCCGAGGTCCATGCACCTTGACCCAATGGCGGCAGCTTTTCGCCTTTGGTGCACTGACATTAGCCAAGCCCACAAGAGGAGGCAGACGCCATAACATGATCATAAAAATCAAACAATGATCTAGCGATTTCCTGGCCAGAAGCTCCAAGGACATTGACTAGCTCTTTATCGGACAAGAGGGATCAGAACAGAGAAAGAAAGTAGGAAAATTAGTGGAACAAACGAGGGACTCAGCCGTGGCCTCTAAATTGGAAGATCGGAATATCTGAGCAGCAGCTAGGATTCTGAGCTCGGACGACAACCCAGTCCCAATTAACGAGACCACATGGGAGGAACTCAAAATAAAACATCCGCACCCAACTCAAAACCAGGAGCCAGTGCCCGGGCCACCGGCTGCCGCCCCGCTTCAGATGACCGAGGAGAACGTATTCAGATGCATTCGCAACTTCCCGGCGGGATCGGACGGGGGCCAGACGGCCTACGCCCCCAGCACATCCTAGAGTTAATATGCCAACCAGACTCTGGCCATCTCTGCTAGCCGCCATTACGGCTCTGATAAACTTGCATCTCGCAGGAGAAGGCCCTTCTTGGATTCGAACAACCCTTTTCGGCGGAACTCTCTTCGCCCTTAGGAAAAGCAGTGGAGGTCTGAGACCCATTGTCATTGGTTACTATTGGCGCAGACTGACTGCCAATACTCGGCCCTTTCCTAAATCGAACAAACTGCGAGATCATTTCGACTTCTTCTATCCAGAGAGACTTCGAACCACTAAGACAGTTCAGATGGACTAACCCTTCAGAGGCCACACTCCTAGGCGCACCTCTGTCAACGGATACGGCCTTGAAGAACACTTTGAAAGCGCGCACAGTGGAACTAATGCACGTGATGCAAAAACTAACGTCCATCGCCAAGCGTGACTCCCTCATCTTGCTCCGATACTCGCTGGGTGCGACCCGACTATTGTATACCATCAGAAGCTGCCCATGCCAAGGCCACAAAGGACTGGAGGAGTATGACAAGGTCTTGAGGGTTGGCCTCACTGAGGTGCTCAATCTTGTTCTCACCGACGTGGCATGGCTCCAAGCCACCCTGCCCATCAAAAGAGGAGGGCTGGGCATCCGATCAGAATTTCGCTGGCACTTCCAGCCTTCTTGGCATCGGCCGCAGCCACTGATATACTCCAGACAAGAATTCTGCGAGGAACGCCCAAAAAGTACCCTGACCTGGAGATCCTTCAGGCCAAATGGAGGGAAACCAGCGGAATACCGGAGCCAGAAGAAGCTTGGGCTCACAAACAGTCAAGATTGGAGGGCCCTTTGATCGAGCTCGGAGTGGCAGACTTCACCACCAGAATGCTTGATTCCCAGAATCAGGCACATCTTAGAGCAGTGACAGCACCTCACGCAGGCCACTGGCTCTTAGCCCTATCGATTACCAACTGCGGGCTGAGACTTGACGATGAGTCCCTGAGGGTGGCGATGGGTTACAGACTTGGGTTACCAGTCTGTTAACCTCATTGCTGCCATGTGGTGCCCTGGTCGAGGGCATCACGGTCTCTCATGTGGCCTGGGACGCTGGCACAGACACAATACGCCGAGCTTGCCTCCACGTACACGTACGTCTTCACACCGGTGGCATTCGAAACCTTTGGCCCCATCAATTCCGAAGGCCAAAGCTTCCTTTCAGAACTGGAACACAAACTGAGCGCCGTCACTGGGGAGCAGAGGGAGACGACTTTCCTCTACCAGCGCATCTCGATGACTATTCAACGCTATAATGCAGTTGCTTTCAAGGGAACTTTCGCAGCTCATGAGTCCAACGAGCAGGGCTACTCCGTACGACATCACCATTAATTTACATTGAAGACCCTGATGAAATATTATGATGATAATAATATTAGAAATAATAATAATACTACTAATAAAAATAATAATAATAGCAATAATAATAATAATAATAATAATAATAATAATAATTTTCGTCATATCGGCTGAAGAATCGCAGTATGATTAGGGTACAATTAGCGTTTAACGAATGATCACAAAGTTATTACCGGAGTCTAATTTAACTTACGGCAGCCATGCATAGCGTTATTGACATGCTATCTAATTTGACAAATGCTGCCGCCTAGTGAATGGAAAGACTTGTCCGCTGTTACTTCCTACTGCTTTTCAAGCCAGTTCCCCTCCCAGTCTACGGCCCTCCAATGGCTCAACAATAGGCGTTTGCAATAGGCCTGCATTCGCGGAATTGTTGTTAAAGCTTGTATTAATCTTTATAATAAGAATATGCTGGGACCAATAGGAAATGATTAGTAGAGAGACTATTCGAGCGGTTAGTTTTATCCAATAATGCAGTTTTCTAATAAACTTAATGTGTTTCCTTTTAAGAAAAAAACTATGCATAAGAAAAAAACCTATGCAACGAGGCACTGACATGGAAGCCATAAAATTCCACACAGCCTCGAAATATCAGTTTCCGTTGAGCTACACTGGTTTATGTATAGGCCTATATGCCAGGGTCTGAGAGCAGAATTCTCTCGAGTATACACACAGCACACACGCGTCAAAAACACAGACACACGCTCACACGCACTGGCACACACACTGGCACACACACACATACACACGCACGCACACACACGCATACATACACACAAACAAACACAGAGACCCACGCACACACACACACCACGCAGGCATAGAAATAAAAGCATGCGGGGTAGAATTTACACATGCATAGTGTAAGGTCTGCAGGTTTGGCTTAAACCATTGGTTTGCCACGAAGCGACGAAGAATGTCGGAATGTATCTGGCAGACGAGATCCATCTTCCTCTCAAACAAACTATAAATAGATCCACTGATAAATTCCTCTTTTAGGTCTATCAGCCACCGCAAGTACGCGCGTAGTAAAATATTTTTGTGATCACTTTGAGTTGCTGCCATTTGTATATCTGCATGGCTGTCTGACAGCGTCTGTGACACGTGACATATGCAGTGCAGAGGACTTACTGTGAGCCCAGAATCTTCATCCCTTGGACTAGAGCAAGTAATCGAGATGCATGAAATATTGGAGACACGAAGTCAAGCCAGGTTGCGAAGAATAAGCTATACGATGCGATTGAGGAGTTTTATTGAGTCAGGACATCATAGTTCTGGCCGACAACAAAGAAGCAGACGATAGGTTCATCGACCTCAGACTTCAGACCACAGACTAATGAACAACATTTCTAAACTGTCGTGCATAGACCGGGAGCGGATTTTGTTGCATATGTTGAAGCCTGTACATTAAAGCGAGATATATGAAGCGAGGGAATACCTCCAAAGCAAGAAGACCTGTGACGTTATACTTCACCGTGCTCAGTGATAGTTGTCCTTCTCGTCTGTGCTCGTCACTGACTGCAAAATGACGGAAGTTATTACATCGTTAGCCAGACCAGAGTCCATTATCTATTGGGATACCTTCAGTAACTGTTTATATCTCTACTCATGAGTGTGTCAATAAGTATTGGGTAGAGCAAGATTTCGCTGAGGGAATAACTGATCAATTGACCCACACGTCATCGCATATACACGTAAGTAGCGAGGTAAAGGGCAATACTGGGCCACTCTGCGCTTTGCCCTGTCACGGGACTGCCTATGACGTCATTCATTGTCTTCTGTGACCTGTACTTTGTATCTCGGTCATGACCCTTGGACTTTGTGGGCTGGCCAAACCTAATTTCCTTTGTTTGAGGCCATTCTAAACCTTCTTCAGATATATTCCACCCATCGGCTGTTCTCTTAGGTATCAAAGGTATGCATCCGTTGCTATCGGCTTTCTTACCAATTTACTTACTTACCATTGGCATGTGTCTGGGCGTATTCCAACCATAGTCTTTTCTTACATTCCAGCCATTGGATTTCTGTCTCACTTATCTACCTACTTACTCATCACATGCTTTTGCTTAATACATTCCACCCATCGGCTTTTATACATGCCAACTACTGGTTTTCTTACTCACTTACTTACTTACTTACTCACCACATGCTTCTGCTTGGTATATTCCACTCATCGGCCTTTTTAGCATTCCAACTAATCGTTTTCTTACTCACTTACTTAGCAAAAATATATTCCAATACAGAACAGTTTAAATGCTTCAAACTTCAATTCCCTACATAGGCCTGTACCTATGTTTTTATACCTTCTTCAACTCAAAAAATTCCTACGTTTCGAAATCAAACTCCAATATACAAGAGCTTCAATGCATGAAACTACTGATTTCTACCTTTTCATTTATTTTTAACACCCTATGCAATCCAAGAATTCCTTAAACTCCAACATCAGACTCCAATATACAAGAGCTTCAATGCATTAAACTTCTGTTTTCTACATTTTGACACACTTTTACATCCTCATCAATTCAAGAATTCCTTAAACTTCAACAACAAACTCGAATACACAACAGCTTCAATGCACCAAATTTCTGTTTTATATACTTTTTACATCCACTTTAATCTAACAATTCCTTCAACTTCAACACCAAACTCCAATACACAACAGCTTCAATGCATCAAATATCTGTTTTATACATTTCTACATTCCATTCATTCTAACAATTGTTTAAACTCCACCACCAAACTCCAATACACACAATTGCTTAAACCTTACATTCTCAATGTATTAAGCCTCAAGTTTTTGGCTTCTTACACGAAAATTCCTAAATTTATGCATCTCTCACAGATATTCAACCACTATCACACCTAAAACTTCTAGTTTTCAATTATATAAAGTTTCTTGCGTTCGCTCCAGTTCTACAAAATCCTCCCATATACCAAATGTTCAAACTGTTTTATTGACAAAATTTGTAAATATTCGAAGATGACATCACTGTTATCATTATTACCATTATTTTTTCATTAATTTTCTTACTTTTATTGTTATTTGAAATATCTATTGCCATTATTTATTTTATTATTATATTTATTAATTTGATTTATTTTTTAAAAATTATTTTTATTAATTTTGATTATTTTGATTATCTTTATTATTAAATTTTTAAAATTTTTATTCTTATAATTATTATTCTTATAATTATTAATCATAAGTTCAAGAGAATGGAATTTAGGGTTGGCACAGCCCCCTTGCCTAATGGTATGGTTGCCGCCACCATTCTAGGGTTAGACCACGTGTATTCGGGCGTAAAAAAAGATCACAAATTCAGGTATCGTCCCGGTTCAAAGGTCGAATCATAACACTCGCTAGCCCCACTACTATACGATGGGCACGGGTTATTGAGATAAGTACAGTACAAAGATTGCCTGCGCTGAAAAACACAATGGGTGATTGGCAGGCCGTTAACAGGTGATGTATACAATGACTATTGATAAGGCACCAGATGGTCAGTCCAAAGGTCACCATCTGTTAGGGCACAGACCCCATTGTCTATTGTTAAGGGGTGCGCGCTGCCGTCATTCTGGTAGAGAAAAGCCTGTTGGGCTACAGCCGTGGGTTACTTCACCCAACAGGAGTGCTGTACTGGCTTCCACTCCAGTCAGCTAGGTTTGCTCTGGCTATAGGCTAGGTTTAGAATGGCCTCAGACAATGGAAATTAGGTTTGGCCAGCCCACAAAGTCCAAGGGTCATGACCTAGATACAAATTACAGGTCACAGAAGACAATGGATGACGTCATAGGCAGTCACGTGACAGGGCAAAGCGCAGAGTGGCCCAGTATTGCCCTTCGCCTCACTACTACGCAGGCCTACTCACCTACACATACTAGTGTCTCTGGTTCAGAATGTTAACTTACCGTTCAGCGTTACATGAGTTAGAAGTTTGACAATTCAATTTACGAGACCAGTTGTCAGGTCCAGCTCTAGACATCTGGCGGCGTTTTTTAATTTAAGTATTGATATTATATATTTTAGCATAATATATGAATTAATTACCTCTTTCATTCGTCAAAAAAAATCAATAAATATAAATATATAAATTTAGAGTAAATATATATAATAGTTCGGTGCTTGGGCTTTAAAGTCGTAATATAATGCCTAGTAGTTGATGCCAAAATTATAAAGCGCCACTCGACAGCCAAACGCAGGGTACCAGACCAGCTTAATCACGAGTATTGCACTGAGTAAGAGCGGTTGTCCAAAAAGGTGACCTAAAGAGGATCGAGTGCGTTTGCTAGACGATCAGGACGATTGAGATCCTCTTAATGCCTGTGGCGGTTAAGTCGAGTGTTGGGGGTCAGATGAGTCGGGCAATGAATTGACCTACTCTAAGAGGCGAAACTTCAGTTTTGAATGGAAGGCCCAAAGACAGTTGGGAGATAAAGACTGGGTCAGTTGATTGGGTTCATACACGTAGTCATTAAATTCAGGCGGAGGAACCTCAGCTTGTGCTGACATACATGCAATTATGCGAAAAACGCGAGTCTTCAGCGTTGCGTGCAGAAGCTATAGACCATAGTGGATGGAGCGCATGGAGCGATGCGCGGAACAAAATGCTGAAGATATAATGCCTGATTCATTGTGATTTGGATCGGGCTTAGTGTATCATGCAGAAGGAAGACCACAAAATTACTTCAGCAGAGTTGCATAAATTGTAGGCCTATGTCGAAAACGTTAACTAAAGGAATTCTCGCTGTGAAGTTGAACAAATATTGAGGTCAAAATGTCAATGTTATAATAGTGAAAGGTCTTTGGACCAACTAACTTCTGCCTACATGTAATTGCCTCAGACTTACACCTTATCAACCCCCTCAATATCCTGTTCAAGTTTGGTGATGACACGTATACTTTTTTGCAGGTCCTCCAGATCAGGACTTTTCCAACTTGACGCTCTCGTGCGTAGTTTTTCGTGGTGCCTCTTTCTAAAATGAGAAATTGACTAAAACGTATCAATTCTTATAACCTACTCCCATGGGCTCATATTCATATATGTCAGTCTGTGCTCTTGCTTGCTTGTCTGCGTTTATACGTTGTCTGCCTGGGGCATACTATATAGCCTAAATGCCTTCGTGCATGCCTGTCTTACTGTAATATGAGGTGCAATATCATTTAAATTCTATATAAAATTATATATATTTATCCTATGTCAAAAATATGATAAACCTATCAATTCTACGCATAGTTCTTAGTTTTCATATTGTTTTTCGTGTGTAGACTGCGAGGGAAGACCATGTCTTCTCAGGATGACAGATACGCGGAACTCATGCGTGACATCCTGCTCGCTGAACCATATCGCGGCGTCTGTAAGGAGCCGACACACTTGCTCGACCACATCTACATCGGCAGCCAGTCGAATGCCGAAAGTCTGCGGCTGCTGCGTGAGTTGCGCATCACACACGTGCTAAACTGCGCCGGTTACAAGGGACCACGCCCGGTCCCTAACGCATCGCCCTACGAGGGTCTAGGCATCGACTACTACGAGTTCCAGGCTGAAGATACGGACAGTTACGACATCTGTCGACATTTTCCGGAGGCGTTCCGCTACCTGGACCATGCCAAGCGTCACGGCGGAACCGTTCTGGTCCACTGCGCGCTTGGCATCAACCGCAGCGCGGCCGTCTGTCTCGGATACATGATGACTCACTCGAAGATCCCGTTGTTACGGGCGACCAAGATTCTGAAGGACAAGAGAAGGATTGCTCTGGCCAATCGTGGCTTCCAACGCCAGCTCGTTCGATTTGCCCGATCGCGGGGGCTTCTAGACCGACTGGAACCGGAGAGAGATGGACAGGAGGAACGGGAAGAAAGGTCGTCGTCGTGGAGTGACGGAAATAGAATAACGGCCTTACTAAGTTCAGCGAAGATCGATCTCTTAAGAGATAGTGGAGGAGGAGGAAGCAGCAGGAGGTCTGACCGATTGCTGTCTCTAGACTCATCGTCGCCGCTGAAGATCCTTCCTCCCCGCTACCAGGTGGCGCCGCCGCGACGCATTTCAAACGGTCCTCTGTCACCACGCAGTTCCGGCATCGACGACGCCAGATGGGGGCGCGATCATCGCCTCTGTCAACAGACTATAAATGGCGTTTCAACGGCAGACGACTTCCTCAACTACTCATTTGGTGGCTGCGCGATTAACGGCGGTCGCAGCCGGTCCTCCGCAGTCGACAGACAGGTGGTCAGAAGCAGAAGAGCCCAGTCAAGCCCTAGAACAATCAACGGCGTCAGACCCCTTTCTCCCATGAATTACCGTAGACTCGAAACTGAGTCGTACAGCGGCCCACGAGCCTTCGAGTTTCGATATCAGTGAAACTGCTATCACAATTTAAACTTTGATTACAATTTAAACTTGTGCAATGGTTGCAATTCTAATTTAAGTAGGTCTTTGATGGTAGGCCTAATCATACTTTTGAAAGTTTGCTCGCTATTTATTCTTGCTTTATTGCTCTAAACTGAAGAAATAACCCAATTTCATTTATCGCAACCTAGAAATGAAGCAGAGAGCATTGTACCAAGCCACCAATCTAGGCCTACTTACTCTTAATTGAGTCGAGGTTAGTAATCGTAATCTTTCATCGACTTTCAATTCCTAAAACGCTACCTAGAGCTAAACACAGAGAACGAGCTCCATTAACTGCATCAACTCAAAATGGGTTGTTAAAATAATCCTCTAATAATCTTAAGCTCAACCACTGCAATAAAAGGCAAATGATGATCCACCGTCGCGGGAAGCGCCTCCTCCCCTTTCAAGAGAGGTTGCGCAAAGTGTGTCATCAATGAACATCCTTGGTGTCACACTAATAGTCGACATGCAGGTCACCGTCCATGTCAACATGCTTTTGCCCTGAGAGAGCTCAGGACTCATGGGCTGCCAACTCACCCCCTCCATGTTGTATCCAGGGCGACAACGGTTGCGAAGATCATGTACGGCGCCCCCGCCAGATGGGGTTACGCGCAAGCGACCGTACACGAATAGAAAAATTCCTCTGCCGAATGAGGAGAGCAGATTACTTTCCGGAGGGATATGAGGTCTCGTGCGATCGGTCGAGACTAGCAGCACACACGTTCGGAGATCGATATTCCCCATGTCGCTAAAAGTCGTTAATGATGTTAGACCTAAGCCACATAAATTCTCACTGTCTGTTAAGGATGACGGACATTGCATGAATCGATGGTGGAAGCGTTTCAAAGTAAAGCGCATGGATCGAATGCGGCGGAGTTCATAAATTATGCACGAAACAGCTGTGTGCAACTTGTGCAAGATTGTGTGCGAGAGGTTGGAATTGGGATTAGAGAAAGAGGGTTGTGGAACAAAGCTAGGCCTAATAATCCCTAACGCACAGCCGTCACATCGACTCGGAATTTGCTTGGATTTATTTATATTAATTTATTACCGAAACTTGATACAGCCCTTCTTCCAGCATTTCTTGCTCAGAAATGCACACACAAACACACACACGCATACGCACACGCACACGCTCACGCTTACGCACACAAGCCTCAACGGCGCAATTGCAGCTGTACTGCAGAGCAATGGTGCGCGATGGACTTGCTCAAGGTCCCTACACAGTGGCTCCCCGGACGAGGGTCGAACCCGCTCGCTCAGCGCACGCTGAACGTTACGGGCTGACCGCTCTAACGGATCAGCCACTAATGGATAGGTAGGCCTACATGGAATGGTCGGGAAGTTTCTTTACATCTGTATGATCTTGGAGGTAAGTAAAAGCTGTCGTGTAAAGTGGTCACAAATTGAGTCACGTCAGAGAGACTAGCCTAACACTAGCGCTCTATCAGAATAAGTCCGCAATATCAGGGGAAGACTAGTTATAAATGAGAAAAGATATTCCACTAATGATTTAATATAAGCAATTCGAAACTATACAAAAGTAATACGATGAATCATATCTAACATGATGCGTTAAAGTGTTCGTAAGAAATGCCTTTCAGCAATATAACTAAGAATGCTCAACTATACATTGTATCTGAGAATGCCAGATTGATACATTACGTTGCGTAGTAGCTGTTTAGCGTTGTCGTTCGGTCGATGCAGTTATGTGACAATCGTTTACGATATTGACTATTGAAATGACTAAGCAATATATTAGCTGTAGCGATCTGGAGCCATGACATTACCAGAAGTCGAATGCTAGCCTCCAGCTGTCCTGGTCTGCGCTCCGGCCGTCGTCATCCAGCCTTGGTTCTTCCTCCATCAGGGCCAGCAACGAACGACCGAGTTTTGGGGCTTACACTAACTTAAATACTCTGTCTTAGGCTAGGAGCCGGTCCTTGCAGTGGAAAGTTCGGCGCTGTATAAGTGTTGACCGATGATGGAATGATCAGCATTGCAATAGCTAAAACTGATCTAATGATTGACAGATGAAATGACAACTAATAATACATGGAGGTTGGCTTAATTGTCAATACAGAATAATTTATAAACTAGTAATGGCCATCAGTGTTCATGATACTTAAATGTTCAGATATAGAGTATTGTAGTAAAGATTTTATAACTAGTTGAATATCGCATGGTTACACTACCATGCCAGAAGCCTCTATTTAAAACCGCTTCATTGCGATGTGACAAAGTACGTAAGGCATTATTATTGCAGTGGTTTTAAGCGCGAATAACAAACTCATCCATTGTAATGAAAATAGAAAGTTACTAGCTACCATTGCAACCAGTAAGGCTCTAACAATCAATAATATTTTAGGGCTAAAATCTGAAAGTTTTTTTATTTGTAATTACTGCAGACTTTTACAGTCTTATTTGTAATTTTTTTATCGTTACAAGCACCAGGTTTTCTACACACTGACGTTGATCATTCGTCCGTAAACAGTATAAATTTTGAGACGCTCCTTGCAAGCTCTTTAGTTTAATATAAATAAGTAACAAAAATAAGCAAATTTTATTATTTTATAATGTGGCAAATTGACTGTTTACATTTTTTATGTTTTGAATGCTCAGAATGGTAGGCGTAGGCCAACTGAGGCGAAAGTATACACTCTAGTAGAGGAAAATTGGATATTCTAAAACAGAACCAATCAGCATCGAGCATTCTTGTCACGTGACTTTCTTGTCGCAACGACTCGGTACGTCACGCATCGACCCACATGTGATATACCAAGCGTGACGTCATGCACGTATTTATAGATCACAGCGTACACGATGGGAATCTTTTGTTCCAAACTCATCGGCACGTACATTATGGGACAGAACAAAAGCCGCGTATAATGCATTAACATATGGCCCACGTAAATTATGGGACAGGACAAACACCGCACTTAATACGTTATCTTCCATTCCGTGCGCGACAGTACATAAAATCTACGAAAAGTCCAATTCAGTGATAGATGAAGTCTCAAAGTGGGCAGAAGGATACATCCTCAAAGAATAAAAGAGAAAGGTGAGTGAGAAGCTAGAAGCATTGAAAACAGAAGTATTCGGCAAAACTAGTAAACATAATTTTGAGATTCAACAGACGGCGTCAGCCATTAAGAACTTCACAAAACAGTACAATATTACTGGGGCTGAAAGAATAGACGCCACGTCTTTTATTGACATCGTTCGACAGCATGTTGTTAGCCTGTTGTCAGGAAATCGGCAGACAAAAGTCAATATGGTTCTCACATTTATAACGGAGCGTATAGACATGAAAACCGGGAAGGTGGATTCTTGCAATTTTCCATTCGTCTCTAAGACTGAAGTAGTTTTCGACGCAACCGACCCGAAAGAAACATTTAATAATGGGAGAGACAAAATCCTTTAGTCTATGGCTAGCTTCCAGATGCGTGGGAGTAACTGGAGACTCAGAGCGGTTGTGAAATTGGATATCAACACGGTTGTTTATAAACCGTTTAAAGGTAGTTCTTACATTCAACTACCGGAAGTTTTAGCGAATAAAAAGGCTATTGTTAATATGAGGAAAGAAGACGACGAATGCTTCATGTGGTGTATTACGACAGCGTTAAACCCAACCAAAGACAACCCTCAAAGAATTACGAAAGAATTGATAAAACAATCCGAGGAGTTTAATTGGAACGGCATCGATTTCCCAGTCGCTGCAGATGCCAACGTGATAAATGAGTTCGAGAAGAACAACAATGTTAGGATTAACGTTTGCGGATACGAAAGCGGTGTATTCCCGATTTATGTGCCGAAGAAGCCGCAGGAAACGCCAGAAGTCAACCTATTGCTCATTTGTGACGGAGAAAAGAGGCATTATTGCTGCATAAAGAAATTTGACAGACTGATGGCCGTACGAACTGAAAACTCCGTCCATTCAATACATCGTTGTAAAAGATCTTTTACCGGTTACAGAAAGATAGAGTCGTTGAGTAGATAGGATAGCAGAACAACGCTCAAAGAATTGAACTTCCAAAACCGGAAACTACGTTAAGTTTCAAAAATTGTTATAGAAAGATGAGAGTTCCTTTTATCGTGTACGCAGATTCGAATCTTTCATCAAACCAATCGACACGTGTCAACCGGATCCTCACGTGTGATACACGAACAGGTACCAAAAACATACCACCAGCTCCTTTTTGTTATTACATGAATTGCTATGACGATGGCTTGTATTTGCAAGATCCCGTGACTTTCACAGCAGAGTGCGAAGATGTCGCTCAAATATTCGTAGATATTCTTACGAGGAATATAAGAGAAATATACCATCGATTCAAATTTTCCAAGGATATGATATTCGGAGAGCAAAAGAAGAGACACTATACGACTCAACTACCGATTGTCATATCTGTTGAGGTGAGTTGGGAAAAGATCAAGTAAGAGATCATTGTCATCTGACCGGTAAATTCAGAGGCGCCGCTCACAAAAGTGCAATCTAAAATATAAAGTTCCAAAGTTTATCCCGGTGGTATTTCCCAACCTATCCGGATACGATAGCCACCTATTCATTAAGAAGTTACGAGGTAACAATAACGAAAATATTACCTGCATTGCCTGCAACTAAGAAAAGTATATAGCGTTTAGAAGAGAGGTTGTAGTTGATAAGTTTGCAAATAAAGAAAACAAAGAAATCATCGCTAAGCGCACATATCGCTTTATAAGCGCACATATCGCTTTATAAGCGCACATAGAGCTTTATCGATAGTTTTAGATTCATGGCATCGAGTCTCGACGCTTTATCGAGGAACCTGAGTAAAGATCAGTGTTAGAATCTTAGCGAGTTTTACGATGGCAATCGGGGTTGAATCTCTTGCTTCGAAAAGGAGTTTATCCTTACGATTACGTTGATTCCGTCGAACGATTGAACGAAACAGAATTGCCACCAAAGTCGGCATTCTATTCAAAACTTAACGAATCGGACATTAGTAACAAAGATTACGAGCACGCACGGTATGGAAAGAATTCGGATTCAAGACGTTGAATATCACGATCTATACAATGTCTCCGATGTTCTGCTGCTCGCCGACGTATTAGAGAATTTTAGAGACGTTTTCGGCGAGCACTACGGATAGATCAAACTTGGTATTATACATCACCAGGCCTTGCTTGGGACGCCTCTTTTAAAATGACCGGTGTTAACTTGCAGTTGTTGAGCGATTACGACATGATCCTTATGATAAAGAACGGGATTAAATGAGGAATAAGCCCTATTTCGAATCGTTACGGGAGAGCAAACAGCAAGTACATGGAAGAAGCGTTTGACTTGAGTAAACCATCATTTACCTATTTAGACGAAACAACCTGTACGGATGGGCTATGAGTAAGAGCTTACCGACTCACGGCTTCGAGTGGATGAACGACGATGAGTTAAACGATTGGATCGCGACGCCGTGTATATTAGAAGTCGATATAGAATATTCCGACGAGTTACACGATCTTCACAACGACTATCATCTAGCTCCAGAGAACATTACGCCTGAATCATCAAGCGACTCTAAACTCATTCCGTACTTGAACGATAAAGAAAAGTAGGTAGTGCATCACGAAAACTTGAAGCTGTACGAAAGCTTAGGTTTGAAGGTAAGCAAAATTCATCTAGGGATACAATTCGAAGAAAGCGCTTGGTTGACAAAGTACATCGATCTGAATACCGAGTTGCGAACAAAAGCCGCCAACGATTTTGAGAAAGATTTTTCAAACTGATGAAATAATAGCGTGTTTGGGAAGATTTGTGAAAATATCCATAATCGTGTAGACATGAAGGTGGTATGTGACGAGAAGAAAGTCATCATGCAAGCGGCGAAACCGAATTACGATAGGCGAACCATTTTCGACGAGAATCTAATTTCCATTCACATGAAAAGAATGAACTTGCATTGCGACAAACCGATATATCTAGGTATGTGTATCCTCAATTTGTGCAAAATGTTGATGTACGACTTTCACTACAGTTACAACAAGTAGAAATACCGCCATAAAGCTAGATTGCTTTTTACGGATACGGATTCGCTGGCTTACAAAGTCAAAACCGAGGACTTTTACGCGGATATCGCAGATGATGTTCGAAATAGATTCGATACCAGCGATTATCCCAGAGACCGGAATCAACAAGAAAGTCATCGGTATGTTAAAAGATAAAGCCGGTGGAAAACATATCGAAGAGTTTATCGGTTTGAGATCGAAGCTATGTTCGTACAGAATGGCTGATGAGGAGGACCATAAGAAACGTAAAAAGGTTAAGAAGAGCGTCGTCAAGAGGACGGTTACTCACAACGATTACATGGACTGTCTGTTCACTAGAAGAGAACGATCGAGAAAAATGAGCGTCATATGGTCGCATCTTCACGACGTCTATACCGAAGAAGTGAACAAAGTCTCGGATGATGATAACCGAGTAATCCAGGAAGTTGGCATACGGTCATTACTCGCTGCGCTCATAATGAAAAGACCCACTAAATATAAACTGAGTTTTAACAGTGACAAAATAATCGATGTTTTCGGTGTGTCGTTACCAAATATTTCCTTGTCAAATGTACCGCCGATCGACGCTGTGAAGCTGTTAAAGATTCGTCATTTTAGAGGGGTCTTCCTATTGGACGAGTTGCTAAAGACTCAACCGAGAGAGAACTAGCGCGGTATCCTTAATCTAGACGATTCCAGTCGGAAAGGAACTCATTGGACGTGTTGAATGAAACGTGCCAACGACAAGAACTATTTCGACAGCTGCGGATTAAGTCCTCCGAACGAACTGTTGCGGTATTTACGCAGGCCCGTGCTTTACAACAGCGAACGAATACAGCCCGATGGCTAAGTGTTTTGTGGACATTTGTGTTTGTGTGTGTTAAAGCGTACGACTACACGTTCTGGAGATTCAGGATCAATGCTACGAATGACATCAGGAGTACCTTGGCATCGGAATGTTTCAATGGATTTCTACTCTTACAGATAAACGGGTAGCAGGAAAATGTCACATCGGTTATGTGCCGATGTTAACGTCTAATACGAGTAATTTCGGTTTCGAAACGGCCGCGAATTCGGAGCACAATACAAACAAGGCGTTTAATGCCTTCAGAGACGATGGAGAATGGGTATCTGTCGGTTACAGAAACGCCTTTCTAGAAATCACGTGTCCAACGGCTGTGAGAATTTGGAAGATCGGATTGAGAGGGAGGAACATAAATACCGACAGAATGTCCGACTGGAAGATAGAGGCACCGATTAATGGTGGATTCTATGATACTTTGTATCACGCTTTGGATATGTATTTAGGTAACACTTTCAGGAATTTTTGATCGACTCAGTTGGGAAATATCGGAAATATAGGTTGTCTTGCGTAAGCGCAGAAACGAGTAGGCCGGGCTTAAGCACCATGCAGTTTTTCCTGTACGACGACTGAGCTTTTCTTGATTTTCAATGAGAGTCATCATTGAAAATCTAAACTTCGAGATCGATATCATCGCTCTCCCCCGATACCAAGATATACGGCACGTTATATTCCGGTTCCGTTTCTATCTTAGTTCTCGTAAACGTGAACGTCTTGTTCCGTCCGGACACTCTATTCGCTTCTAGCTTTTCGCGAATTGGCATATCCCACGAGCCCTAGTATACGCTCATGAATACTCCGACTCATCCGGAGCCTCTACCGTAATCAAGGAGAAATAGCCCGTCGAGCTGTAAAGATACTGTATCGTTTTAACCATGTAAACGACGTCTTCTTCTAAAGTTGTAAACTCTAATTATTTGCGAGTACTCAGTTTATGTATAGCAAGAATAAATTTTAAGACGTCAATTGGAAGAGCGATGGTCGTAATGGGCATAACATATATTTTGATCTCGCATCTTTTTCTCCATACTTTCTCGTTGTAAGTCCTCATCGTTTTTGCGCTGGTCTTATGCGCTCTAGCCGCTTTGTACATCGACAGGTACGCAACGACTTCATTAGTGTCTTTGTCTAACATTTCTATGCTAATCGGATTGTTCCGGATTCCTTTAAGATAAGAGTATTTTTCGCTTTTATCCGTGTTCACAGTTTCAAGCTTCTCTGTCGGTAGTTCTGCTTCGGGCAGATGTCATTTTTCAACAAAATCGGGATCATTTCGGGTTTGTTCAAGTAGGAAGCACCCACGAGCTTATGTTGCTTCAATAGCGATTTCAGTTTTGAGAGTTTCACATTTTATAATATGAAAATCTTTTTCTTAAACCATTTTGGTAAATACGCCTGCCTCACGCCAGAGAGTTTCGCTAAAACACCACGTTCATTTTCTGTCCATCCGATTGAAAGCTTAACATTTTGTCCGAAATGACGTAAGATTCCGTTCCAGCAGGGACAGCGACATTTAAAGTAGCCTTAATCTGGATATCGACGACCGATGACTTTAACCGCTTCAATTGTTTGCTTTGGTCGAAAACGAACAGCGGGAAAAGATCTTTATGATCGGCCGGTGTATCGAGTAGATCCATTCCATAGTATTGCTCGCTAAACGTCACCGCATCTCTGTACGCTCTCGAAAACTGTTGATTCGAGAAAGAGAGGTTGTAGTCGACCGCCGGATATCTTTCCTGGTTCATCATCGCGTACATGTTTATGAGATCGCAATGATCGAAAATCGATGGAATCGGCCCTTGATCGCCGCTCCGATTCGTCTGAAATCCGACGAAGATATATCTCGGTTTTTTAGGAGCCGTCTTAATGCCTACACGCCAACTGAACGCAGTCGTTTGAGTAAGCTATATGGTTTTGCATTGATGAGTGCGATAGGCTAAGGGCACCGTCGATTTTGCTTCGATCGTTTTATACAGCTGCACTCTTTCCATGTCCGACGGAGTCACGTGCGGCATGAACCACGAGATTTTGTCAATGTTTACTTTTCCGGCATCGACTCCACCAATGCATTAGGATCTACTGGGATAACGTCGACTCCTTTGTCAGTCGCGATGCCTTATGTCTTTGCATCCCATAACGGTTTAATTATATTTCTATATTTCTATACTTTCTGCTCTTGGACGATTTAGGTCTCTTCGGATTAACCGGTTGTCTGATGGCGTTGGTCGATTCAAGTATCTCCTCGTACTCTTCGAGATCGTTTTGACCGCATACCGACTTGTTTGGACTCTTCATCGTTAATAACTCCCAGAGCCCCGGAGTTCCCGAGTACGTCGAATCACCCATCGTTATATAATCTCCTTGAATCAAAATTGGACTGTCTCCGATGAAAAACTTTCCGCCTCTAGAGTTTATACCGAAAGTAGTATCCGTCGACTTTTTGTTCGAGGCGTATTCTTTTAAATACCTTGTCACGATATCTCCTAATTCTAGAGTTCTGATATCCGAAACGGGATCATCGTCGTACGCTTCTATTGATGGGTACCTGGGAAATTGGACAGCTTTTATCGATGACGATAGCGATGCTGATAACGCCCGGAGAGCTTCTGCAGTTGACGCTGAGCTTTGTTTATATTGCTAGCTCTTTGTAAATTTCAGACTGAGAGTCGATGATGGGTTTGTACGTCTTTTAAAATTCACGCTGTAGCCCCATATCCCCCAATTTCTCAGATACAAAGTCTTGTTTTATATTCTTTTTCAATTCGTTGTACTGTTCAACGATAAAGTCTCGTTTCGCGGGATCTGTGATTTTCAGAAACGATAATTTTTAATTTGGTAGCATCATGTTTTAATACAAACTTAGAACGTAAAACTAAACGTAAAACTCAACTCAAGGTAGAACCCAACGTGGAACCCAACGAAGAACTCAACGTAGAACCCAACGTAGAACTCAACATAGAATGTAAACCGTTGAACCTTTTTCAGCGCGCTAAATGTATCGAGTTCGCATAGTATTAACAAATATTCCTCGTTTGAGATACTTCCGTCTTCTAAGGCTTTCGAAACGACCCCGTCATCGGTGCTGCGATTCCCGTACCTAGCAATCCGACCCCGTCAGAGCGAGTGCTACCGTGGTTATTGATAGACTGTTTTTCAACACGTTGATTATTTGTACGCCTCTGCGGAACTTTTTACTCAACGCCGCTCATTTATCGCGTACTCGAGTTATCGCTTCTCGAATTTCGGTGATTTTTGAAAGTCGATACTAATGCGCGAGTGAGTCGACTTCGTATCGAAAAGCATGGTTTCTCGCGTTAACTCTTTCCATCTTTTTTTCTAATTAGTCGATACATTTTCTTAAGTATTAATCGAAGTAATTAACGAGATAATTAACGTAGCAAAGAGGGTCTCTTTCGATTATGGTAACTGCCGAATCCGAGTTGTTTTAAATCGTAATCGTGAAATCGCCAACGGTTTCAGCAAAGGTTCCGTCATGAAATGAATGACGCATCTGACTGTTTTGATATTCTGTCTCAACGAAACCAGGCACACTCCTCTAGACATAAGCACTCCTAATCCTAGCGCTAGCGTGATCGTCTCTCTAGGCTGAATCGTAATTTCATTATGAGCAAATATCTCCCGTCTTTGTCCTCCGTGTGGCCTATAGGGCTTGTGTACCACTTTTGCTTTTGGTCTCCAATCCGGATGATTTCTAACCGAACTTGGACGAGCGGGTTCTGTAAACCCCATTTTGTGTATTGGCCGTGACATTTTATTTATAGGAAATTAAGTTTTATAGCAACCACCCGAGAATCGGAATGTTTTGGAACGGCGAATTAGGACCGAGTATAAGTCCTCTTCCTACATTTTGAACCCAGGACGATTACGGATATAAATTCCTTATCGCTCGTTATCCTTAAACTCGTTATACTAATTATATCGACCAAGTTCTCTGATTCGTAGTAACCCGACGTGTATCTTTGGCTACTGAACCCGAGCATCGTTCTGATAGAGTTCGCAGTCGAGAAATCGGTCACGTAATTCTCCGCCAGGTGCAAAGCAGTCCTTAGCGTATTGTTGTTAGCTGCCAACCCAATAGTGTGACTATCGCTTTGAATGTCGTAATTTTCATCTTCTTTCTTTCATAACTCTCTGCACGTATTCGTTTATATCCGTGATTTCGTAACAGCCTTCGTTTCTGCACCATCCTGAGAATATCTTAAGTTGCTGTTTCGTCGCGTCGGTATTAGGCCAAGAATAGTACGTTTCGAGATTGACTAGAGCCATTTCATACTTTTTGTTTTTGTTGAGTTCGACCAACGGATTGAATCGAGTCATTATACGCGTAATCTTTTCGCTCAACAAAATGTCAAAACTTTGGCTTCCTGTTACGAGTCGTCCTTTCCGTATTGTCAACAATCTTTTGAAGAAGAGATTCGATTGCTTTTATTATACTCTTTTTAATCATTTATGAGGATATGTAAAATTCGTCGAAACCGCATCTATACATTCCCTTTTTCTTTTCACTCGTTTGATCAATCACTACAAATTCGTGAGGAAGTTTCTACGCTGTCTCGCATAGTTTTTTAAATTCCTCCTCAGGCATGTCCATACTCACGTGATCGTTATAGATGTGATTAATATTTTTCAGGTCTTGAGGAAACAAACAGATAAAGTTTGCATTCTCTCTGATCGTCTGTCTAGGCAGTTTGAAATAGTTCTGTGCGAGGTAAAAGCAATCCACGTTGCTATGCCTACCTCTAATATAATACGTCTCGCAATTTTTTGTTTTTCTAACTGCAAATAGTCGAAAATCATCCGGTTCTTGTTTTCACGATTCAACTCTCTCGGGTCTGGTACGTCTTCCGACGATTCGAAGAACTTGCAAACCATATCCGATTTTTTTATCTAACTGTTTAGCCATTTCCTCAACGATGCATGCCGGAGATACGCTGTGTCTCATGATCCGGTCTTGACAACCGAATAATTAGATGATCCATTTTTTGCTAGTTTTTCTTCGAATGCCTTCTTGAGAATGTTATACTCTGGTTGAAAGAGTGATCTTCCGAATACTTGTAGCTTATCGTTGTCTAACCTTCCAGGTCTAAGAAGTAAAATAAGCAGCAGAGTCGTCTTACCGCATCCAGATTTTCCTACGATCAGTCCTCTTATACTTCTCGGTTACAGAGGATTATCGAATCTTTTCGATAACGAATCTTTCCACGATAAATCTTTCACTTCCATCGTAGTCGTTTTAAATATAAATAACATTGTATTTAAAAAAGAATGTTCTGCGTTAAATGTGAGACACAAACCGATACTAGAAATATTCAGTGCATCTTTAGCAAAATGGACGTCCAATGCTCCGATATCCGTGCGCCGTGTGCGTAATAACAAAGACCCAATTCGTGAAAGCAGCAAAAGGCGGCGATCTAGTTGGGTCTCTAAACTCAATCACTCGTAATATTAAATTGCCTTGGGTTAAATTTCCCGGTGAAATGCATCTTCCCGGTCACTCCTTTACTGGACCTGGAACTAGACTGAATTTGAGATTGAACCCCGACACGAATCGAAAAGATTGGTCGAAACCAGTTGATAGAATCGATAACGTCGCGTATAGACACGATTTAGCTTACGATCGGTATTCCGACACAGCGTCTAGGAATGTCGCCGATAAAGCGATGATAAGCAAATTAAACAACATTCCTAATCCTAGCGTACGAGAACTAATCGAGCGTACTATAGTCAAACCTATCCTGGCTACCAAATCGAGTCTCGGGTTAGGAGTCTCCGATTAAAAAAAAACTTCAAAATTACAAGAAAAAAGTCTCCGTTGAAATGGACCGATCAACTCGCTGAAGAATTACACAAGCCCGTTGTACGGCAATTTAGAAAAAGGAAGGTGTACGTTGGAGGCATCGTTCCGTTAAAAGATAAAGCGGAAAAGGGTTCGCTAAGATACTCGCGAGCACCGGAGAAAACCGGAAAAACTTTGGGTAGATAAAGGTAAAGGATTTTACAATAAAGACTTTAAGAAACTGATCGAGTTATATTCTACCGAGAACGAAGAAAATTCGTGCGTCGTCGAACGATGGAATCGAACGATGCGAGAAAAGATGTTTAAATACTTTTCGGCTAATTCGACAAGAAGATATATCAACGTGTTAGATATTATGGTGAACAGTGGTAACGAAACTAGACATTCTTCCATTAAAATGACGCCCGCTTAAGCCAGCATGAAAGAAAACGAATTGGCCGTCTGGATGAATTTATATTTCCGCGAAACTCCTGAACCCATCAAAGCTAAATTCTCGATTGGTGATAAGGTAAGAATAACCAATAAAAAGACGACCTTTCAAAAGAGCTATATACCTAGATGGATCGAAGAAGTCTTTACAATTATTAAAATTCAATACACGGATATTCCAACTTATAAGATTGCTGATTACAACAGTGAAGAAATACAGGGCTAGTCGCTGATTAAATGGCTCGGTTACCCAGATTCGTTTAAATCCTGGCTCGATAACGAAGACTTGACGACGTTGTGATAACTTGCGCGCGCGTGATTACCAATCATCGAAACCATTGGAAAAAACACGATGTTTACGTCTCGGCCTACGCCCTTGTGTGCGCTGTTCAAGAAAATATTTTCAGAGCTGTCTATATAAACGTATAAACGAACTTCATATCTTTAAACCGAAAAGAAAATCAAATTTTGTGAGGTCAAATGTCATATGACGTCATAAGATCACGGCATCGAAACCATAAGAAGTAATCCAATGTTTACGTCTCAACGTACGTCCTTGTGTACACGCTCACACTTGGTCGGTCTCGCTTGGTCGGTCGTCGATACCACGGGAAAGTACCCGTAGTTTACGCCGCGATCTATAAATACGCGTAAGACGTCACGCTTGGTCGATCACGTCTGGGTCGATGTGTTACGTACCGAGTCATCGCGACAAAAAAGTCACGTGACAAGAATGCTCGACGCTGATTGGTTCTGTTTTAGAATATCCAATTTTTCTCTGCTCACTCTCGCTTCACAACCTTGACGCGTAGGCTAGTGCAACGGCGCGAAAGTAGGCCTATTTATATATAAATGTTGCCTCCGTGGAGTTGAGCCTACTTTTTTAAACGGACAATTTCTTGAGCGCCGTAACACCTATGGGCTACTGACATATATGGTTGAGTAGAATAACTATAGTGCATGAAATAGAAGACAATGTCCATAGCCCATAGGCCGTGACGCTTATGGCCTATGGACATAGGCCTATATGGTAGCCTGTGGTCAATTCTAGTTTGGAAAGCTGAATTTAAGGTAGAGGAGGTTGGAATGTAGCTGTTTAGAAATTATACTATTAATACTAACCACAACGAGTAATTGAGTAAATGGAGGAGGAGAAGCGTAGTCATGATCGTATACGACGTATAGGCTAGGCTAGGCGGCCTACTGCCAAATTCTAAATCGCCGCTGCAAACTGGAAACAGTCTGCTTACGTCTTGAAATATCGGTAGGCCCCAATTTACAAAAAGTACTCATTTATTCTGATTAGGTCCGTAAATAATTAATTTCGGAAAACGGTAATTAATGAAAGCATAAAATGTTACTCTTCGCGATCTCTGTTACTCTACTTTGAGTGTAGCGGCTCGCCGCTCTCTCCGCTCTACTGTCGCCAAAGGTGTGTGTGTGTGTTGATTTTTTTAACGACACCGTTCCATATCGAAGCTGATTTGGTGTGGCCCTCTTCCTTTCTCCAGGCTTGGGACTGGCACTGTCAAAGTCCGAACAGTGGAGGAATTTGTCGCCAAAGGTCTACTCAGACAAGATCCACTCAGACTCCTTTTATACTCGCCTTAAAACTGTTCTTTTAGCCGCGCCGGGGAAGGGAACGCTCCTGAGTAGTAGCCTCGAATTGGCGTTATGTAAATCTTCGCAATGAATGAACGAATGAAAACGATTTAGCGCCACACAACATTTATTAGTCACTCAATATTATTAATAAAAATGGTCTTGAGTCGTAGATTACAACTAAATCATACCGCATTCATTGCAGTTTGAAGTGATGTAGATGACAGCTCGAAGCGACTATAGTTCGGATTCCTATTCGTCAGAATAGGCTATAGTATAGGCAGCAGAAGCTTATAGGCCTATTATAAGCTACTGCTGTCTCTGAAAATGCTAATGTAGGCCTAGTTGTATTTTTACGTGCATTCTCAGTCACAGGACCCACAGAATGGAACAGTCTCCTAACTACAGTCAGTCAAGCCACATCCGTTAAATTATTTAAGACAAAAATGAAGATCTACTTATTCTCCCTGATCTATGACTAAGAATGCAGCACAGTGCGCTTTTATGCAAGACTTGACTTGTAAAATCGCGTTAAAATGCCTAGTTGTGTTGTATTGCATTGAAAGCATTGAAATGGCGTTTGCATTTGTTGAGTCGGTTAAAGGCAAACGACTGTTAGCGTACGAAGAATACATTATATCAATTGGAAAGAAAATGTGAAAAGAAGGAGATTTGGAAGTGTTCAGATCGTTCGCGTAAAGGTCGCTGCCATACTGCTAACAGGGAGATGGTGAAGGCGCCATCTGAACATTCACACGCATCCTCATCCTGGCAACTCGAGAGGGTTCGCGTCAGAGTACAACCATCAAGCGACGTGCCGAAGAGTCGGAAGTACCAACTAGAGCAGTGGTTCAATCAGGGTTGGGGAACTTGAGTTCATCGGCCCAACTTAAGCGGTTTTACCTACAATCGAAACAATCAAACGCAATATGCGGAGATACCGACGACCTGAAATTTATCGCCGAATGTCAAGTTTGGTTTGCGGGCGTCACGTTTAAAGTGAATCCTGCCGAACACACCCAGTTGTTACTTACTTTGTTACTTTGTTACTTACAAATCATGGAACTCGCAATGGAATAAACATCCCGTGCGTGTTCGCTCTACTGCCAAACAAGCAGAAGGCGACGTAGGCCAATACACAGGTCTATTGCTATCAATGCTATGTTGAGGAAACTATCAGAGCTCGAACCGCGTCTACAGCCGACAACAGCTAGTAGGCCTACTGTCATCACAGATTTCGAGAAGGCAGCAATTAACGCTTATACGACGGTGTATAATGCCCAGATTCATGGTTGCCATTTCAGGCAATGTATTTGGCGAAAAGTACAAAAGCTTGGATACGCTGTCCAATACAACAATGAGCCAGACTTTGCTATGCACACGCCACATACGAATGCTCGTAGCTATATAGCAAAGATAGTAGAGTCGTAGACTAAGATGTAACACTTCCTATCTCTCTTGTGTATCTGAATGTTCATTGTTCACGTAACCTACCTTGGAATCGATTGTCGTTGCCAAGATACCACTAAGATACCACTATACCTTTCGCTACGTGGCGCGGCTGGCGTGACGTTAGCGAATGGTTTAGTGGATTGTGTGCTTTGACCACCACATAGACCAAATACACGGCGAGATAGCAAGTGTCATATCTTAGTCTACGACTCTACCATCTTCGGCTATAGTATATATATTACCAACCGCTGACAAGATTTCAGCGCATGACGAATTAACAAGACTTTACACATTTCCAGATTTTCTCCTCAATTACTTTGAGGACACGTTTATTTCCCATCCCACTCTCCCACGTTTGATCGCGAAACTACAGAAACAGCAAAATATGAACGTCGAATGTCTTATTGCCGGTGAAGATCCTCCTATGAAGAAAAAGAAATATCGTGACCTGAAACGCCCTTTGCGGAGCGTTGTTTCTGATTGCGGTTGTAGACACAGCATAAACTTATAAGACCACGCCAGGAACTTAACCATTGACTTGACAATCGTGTTTAAAATTTCCTTTGCTTAATAAGTGACAATCGTGTTTCAAATTTCCTTTGATTTATTATTGACAATCGTGTTTATAAGACACTTATAAGACAACACCAGGAACTTATTCATTGACTTGACAATCGTGTTTCAAATTTCCTTTGCTTAATAAGTGACAAACGTATTTAAAATTTCATTTGCTTGATAAGTGATAATCGTGTTTCAAATTTCATTTGCTTGATAAGTGACAATTGTGTCTAAAATTTCTGTTCTTTTCATTATATATCATAAAATATTCACGGCGAAATCATTTCGCCGAAATGTCCTGACTCCTGTGGCAAATTGTCTGCGGCGTACTTACTGTCCGCGACAAACTATACTGCAGCATACTGCCGGGACGGTCAACCCATGCACTACCCGTAACATCTGGCAACATCTTGCCGTTCAAGTGTACAATTAGAGGTACGGACAGATCAATAGTGGTTTTTAAAGCTTCGACAGTCGGTTCACGAAACTAAAGTTTTGTTTCCTGACTTGCTGAATAGTCTTGCTTTCCTGACTTGCTGAAAGTTAAGTTAGAGAATTATGTCCAAGGTTCTTGGAAGTCTCAGCCAGAATAAAGGTTGCAGTACACTTGCTGGCATTGGCTTGATCAAGTGCAGCACTTAACTCTGTTGTACCAATAAGCACAGACTCCCCATTTAGTAGCCGGTAATACTTGATGAACAGAGAGTGGACTCAACCTCAGCAGCCATATGGTCCATTCAGTTTTGAACTTAATTCATCATCTGACTGAACTGTGAAGTTTTCTATTTTCTCCTTCTTTACTTTGTTGATGATCCTCACGTTTCAGTCTCTTCACCTAGTTGTCCTCTCTTCCAGCTGATGTGACCCGCATTGGTCTTCTAATAAAAACCAGTTTATCCAAATCTTCAACCATATCAGTTTTATTAGCTATATGGGTCTCAGTCCTGCGATTAATGTTCTTCTTTTGTTTCTGCCATCGGCTAAACATGTCTTTCAACTTCTCAATGAAATTCCTCTCAAATGTCTGGATACTGCCATTGACCAAAATAAATGTGAAGAACTTCATGTACAACATACGGTGAACTGTCTCTGATTGCCATACAAACAAATTTGGACAGATGAAAATTGATTAATCAGCAAGTCAGAAAAGCATAATGTTGAAAAAAATGCATGGAAACAGACAGGTACGAAAGATTGCAATATGACAGAAACTTTACTTGCGTTGAGTTACCAGTAAATATCGACATTAAGGGTCTAAATGTTACACTGTGATTCTACTGCACAGTTGTAACGTCAGAGGGTACCACCTGTAGCGATGTTCCTATTAAAACCCACATTTCTTATGTATTATTAACATTATAATATGCAGTCAATGTTAATTAGTTAAAATTAATTCAGAGTTAATTAATGCCAGCCTATAAATATAATGTAAAGGCGCTATAAGATTAAATTAGAGTCCTTAGTAACAGTGTTGTTGGGGGAGAACTGGTCGTCGGCAATTTGACATTCAGGAGGCAATGTTAAAAGGTCTGATTTTGGCCATCGGTCGTCTGCTGGGGACTGTACGGCGAAAATGCGTCATCCGGGTTGCGTGAGTTTGCAATAAAATGTTCAGTGTGTCTGGTGCTGAGAAAAAGTCAACACGTAATTCTCAAGTTGCGAACTCTCAAAGAAGTTTTAGGAGTTCGGATAGTTATTTGACCCTGGTTCGTCTAGAACTGCTGAGGGGTGCGAATGGTGTAGTGGCGAACAGTACTGTGATCGTCGAGTAATGATGGATGTATTCTCCGTGTGTAATCAGGAGTTATTTTCATTCTCGAACTATCGGTCATGTGCGGTGGAATGCAGAAACTCTTTTCACGTTAGTATAGTTGGACTAAGAAACTAATATCAGCATATATAGTGTGTCTCTTCTGACATACTTGTCAACGGAATCGAGGCTACGCAAGTATCACATTTGTCCGATTCATCATTTGGACGTGACGAATGCGAGTGGAGTACGGCACAGAAGCATTTGAGGTGAAGAGGCTAGAGGCAACAATCATCCGAGAAGAAGCAATCGACAGAATTTATGCAAAGAAAGAATCCGAATGAACACTACAGAAATCCACTGCAGATCTGCTTCATTCCCGTGGGAGGTAGATATCTGACCTAAGAAGCGCTATTAGCTAATCAAGGCTGGCTAGGTAGTCATAAGTTAGATTAGTTCATAATCAATCTATATCTTAGAATTCTATTTAAATATTTTGCTGATTTTGACTGTTTTTGCAATATAATTGACGATGAAAGTTTGCAGTAGTTATTGATTAATTAATACTCAATTGAACTCATGAATATGTATATGAAGAGGCGTAATGGCCAAACCAAGGCAGAATAAGTTGAACTGTGTATATGCATCGTTACAGCAACATTTTATAAATGGTTCATATTTTTTTACGCAGGTCGTATCTGAATGCGATGATAGTTAAATCAAGACGTACAAAATGATCTAAAGTCTATAGAGCGTTTGCACAGTGACGTAACAGACTAATTTTCATATGGCATCTGCCATTTTGGCTTTCACCCAACTGTTTATTGACGTTGGATACGGCACATTTAAAAGCGGTGAATATGGTTTTCTGTGCAATGGGTGGCTGGGTGCGGCAACCGTAGTGAGAAGGATAAAGGATCGTTTTGCAGAATTCCTAAAATACGAGAGCATAAAGGCCCAGAAGAACGTGCCCCGAGCGAAGAGCGACCGTGACTTTGGCTAAAAGCTCTAGCCAGAGATGACCTAACCGATACGTTACTGAATAGTGAACAGATCTGCTGGAAACATTTCGTGAATTCATTCATTCATTACAGAGATTTATATAGCGCCCCTTCCAGGCTACTACTCAGGATGGCTTTTGACTCCAGCACGGTTAAAAAGAACAGTTTTAAGGCGAGTATAAAATGAGTCTGAGTGGACCCTTGGCGACAACCGACACGCCAACGGGAGCATGTTCCAGAGCGAGGGGCCAACCACTGAGAAGGCACGATTCTGTTTAGTAGTTGTACTGGCAAATGGGACAATGAACATGTGTCGCTCAGTAGAGTGAAGAGAGCGGCGACTCAGTACACTCGCAGTGGAGTAACAGAGATCGCGTAGATAGGCAGGGGCGATACATAGCAAGGACCGCCATACCAAAGAGATGATACGGTACGAGATTCACTGTTGAAGGGGAAGCCAGTGAATCACATCGAGCATATAGCCGGAAACATGACCAAATTTAGGAATGCGTCCAACAAGACGTGCAGCAGAACGCAGGACCCGCCCCTGCACCGCAAACGCCCAGCTGGGAGGCCTGCATAGAGTGAGCAACAGTAATCCCGTCGTGCAATAATGAAGGCGTGAACATGGGTATCTGGGGCGTCTGGAGTTAGCTAGCGGGAAACAGTTGGAAGGTGACGCAACTGGTACTATGAATCACGGCAAAGACGGTGAATATGAGAAGCAAAGGTGAACTCTAGGTCAAACGTGACTCCAAGGTCACGGACAACAGAGGATAAGGCAAAGAGAAGGGGAAAGCAGCAGTAACGGCAGTCAAATCAAGCTTCAATAGCTGCTGGCGAGTGCCCACCCAGATAAATTTGGTTTTTTTCGTTTTGAGTCGCAGGTGATTTGTCGCCATCCAAGTCTCGAGGGCATCCAGTGTTTGGCTCATTGCCCGAAGAGCAGTAGAGACATTAGAAGAGAAGCCATGCAATGTAAGTATACTTGGACGTCATCAGCGTACAGGTGACCCAGCACACAGTGACATTAAGATCAGAAGCAATCTCAGCTCTGTAGATGACATACAGAAGGGGACCCAGCCCAGATCCCTGAGGAACGCCATAAGGGGCAGGGACCCACGTGGACCTGAAAGACCCATGAACAACAAAAATGGAGAGCTTCCTGACAAATGACGCCAACCAGCTAAGAAAGTTACCTGACAGTCCAAATGAAATCTCTAGCCGCTGAAGCAAGATCAACAATGCCAAAAGCGGCCCTGAGGTCAAACAAAGCCAGTTGAGTATGCTGCGAATTATCAATAGCCCCATAAATGTCGGAGAGGAGCCAGAGTAACAGCGTCTCGGTAATAACCCTTCCAAAAGTCTGATTGGCGTTCCGGAAGCAACTTATTTAGCTCTAAGTAAGTAGTGAGCTGGTAGGTAGGCATATATAATCACAATATACCGATGCGTTTTACTGCTTTTTCTCAGTTTTCATTTTGAGAAACTGAAAATTTCAGTTTATGCATATGCATTGCTTATGTATAGAATACAGTGGGTAAACATATTTAATAAGTATTATCTGCATAAGCAGTGTGCTTAATGCAATGGATCTGATCATGTGGGGAATTTTGGGGTTGGCCTCCATCTAAGGTTAGCCTGTATGATGGTATTAAACACGATATTGGTCGGTGTAAATTATGATTTAGACATTAACTATGAGGTAATTATATCGGTAGACCAAACGATTATGGGCCATGCTCTAAATGCTGTAAGTTTTAAAATGAACTGTTTTCATTGATTATCCAACTAATGTCAATGATTACCCAACAACTATTTTGCGTTTTGACATGAAAAGTTTTCCAGGTAAGGCAGCCTCGCCATGGCATGTTCAATCCATCGACTGGGTGCCAACACTTCATCTCGGTCACCAGAAGTTCGATGCGACAGCAGCCGCCAAGAAACGCTGTGAGAGATAAGATAGACTACGGGATAGAAAGCAACAGTTAAGGTCTTCATCTACATGTATGCACAAATTATTTAGGCAAACATTAAATATTGTGATTATGAGCTAGTTATAATAATACCCGTAGTATATAGCCGAAAATTGTAGTGTAACCATTTTCAGGGTTCATATTATTACTTTAACTTAATATGCTTTCACAAAACAATAGATATGCAGCTGGAATTTTTCCGATTGGAAAGCTCACACAGTTTTGTCAATCCGATGTTTATCTGCAATACAGCTATGTGGCATACAATTGACATTGTTATTTAGACGTTCTTACGTATGCAAGCATATGATATTATGTACATAGCATATAACTACTGCCCCTTAACCTCTTTCTCCTCTTGTAAATACTTAAATATGCATTAGACTATGCTATAACTACCAGGCTAACAAGCGGACAAGACGGCATTAGTCATGAGGAGAGGCATTTTTGGTTGGAAAGTAATGCCATTCGGGCTCTGTAATGCCCCGCCACTTTCCAGAGACTGATGGATATTGTGTTGTCGGGTTTTAACTGTGAAATTTGCTTAGTTTATCTTGACGAGGTTATAATCTTTGGAAGCACACGGAAGAGCAATTGGATAGATTAATGCAGGTGTTCCAGCGATTACGAGAGGCCAACCTTAGGCTGAAACCAAGCGAATGCAAATTTCTTCGTCGGACCGTACCGTTTTGGGCCATGTTGTTACTTGGAATGGAGCGGTGGTTGACCCATCCAAAATATTAGACGATTAAGGAATGTGCGTGCTTTCCCGGGCTTGTGCTTGTATTACCGAAGGTTTATACGCAATTTTTCGCACTCACTAAGAAGAGACGGGCTTTCACCTGGGACGACACTTGTCAGGACGCATTTGCTTGCATGCACGTCCAATCTTTTAAAGGGGATCGCGTGTGATGCTACAGTCCGAGGCGTTTTCAAGCAAAAAGTCATAAGTGGCCGCGAATGTACACTGGACCCTACGTCATCCTGGAAAAGTGCGGAACAGTTAACTTCCGCATTCGGAAACCGGCCAACTCTCGACCACTCGTCGTACATGTAGATAAGTTACGCCCCTGCTTCGACACGACGGCTGCTGAGCAAGACGAAGTCTCGAGTGAACCGATGTTCGCGA
Source organism: Bimastos eiseni (assembly GCA_959347315.1). Classification (NCBI taxonomy): domain Eukaryota; kingdom Metazoa; phylum Annelida; class Clitellata; order Crassiclitellata; family Lumbricidae; genus Bimastos; species Bimastos eiseni. The sequence goes on from OY365806.1 coordinate 38,215,495, forward strand.
ACTGGGCAGACAGCCAACGACCGAGACGTTCCATACGCCGGCCATTACGTTTCCAGTAAGCTTTAGCGCGAAGTATTGGCATAGTTTGGTTCCGCAAAGTGGCGTAGCGAGGCAAAGTGTCGCCTGGGGCGATGATACAAAATGCCGCCCCTGTCTATCACTTTATTCTTGTGCAAATCCTGGGATATGCAAAAATGGAAGATAGGCGTAACACGCCTGCTTTTAATGTTTTCATTATATTGAATAGACTAGTAACTGGTCATTTATCACACAGATTACGGATACGGTACGCCTTCATACTTTCATTTCCACTAAACTAAGATATTAAACAGCATGGATATAGGCTGTATGCACTTGGCACTGGACAGTCCTTCTTCCTGGATAATTCCGCTACTAAACGCAGTCAATTTAATCTAATTAACATACAAAAGTAAAAAAAATGAAAAAAAAAAGAATATTTTTTAGTTTTAGGCCTAGTTATAATTAGTGTAAACAAACTTGGGCCGAAAGTTGAAATCAAGATTAGATGAAAATGAGAAATAAAACACAGCGCAGACGATCTTGTCGGCTGCAAGTTTCGCACCTATTGAATGAAATAAATTTAGTAACAAAAATAATGTATAAACGCTCGTTTGCAGTTAGTGCCTGAAACCATACTTTCTCACATCTTACGTTTATGCAACGGGGGAGGGGGCGCTCTGATAGATCTATGGATGACTGTCTATGGCGCCAAATTACCTGATGACTGCTCTGATTTTTATAAACACTTGGCCTAGGTGTCATTCGATCACGTCGATGGTACTTCGGTATATCGTGTATGTTAGTTTTAAGTCGAGAAAAAGCTAAAAAGCGTTGTGCCAGGTTTAGGTAGGGGCAACAAGAATCTTTAAGAATGCAACTTAGAAAACAATTTTTTATTGCTATCTTTACCGCAAATGCCGCCAATAGGGCAAGTACCGCCAAGGGCGGTTCGCCCCCTCGATCCCACTTCGCTTCACCACTGATTCCGCAAGGTCCAAATTCGACTCGAGATTGGACATGCGAAATTTTGCAACAATAAAAATTTTGCGACGAGCAGGATTTTTCAACACACGAAATTCTGAAGCGGACGTGCGGAATTCAGTGACAAAAGGAATTAGAATAGACGAGAATCTTACGATGAAGAAAACACTGTGGAAATTAGTGGAAAGGATGCAGCAGGAGTCCTTTTCAGCGAGACTTCGAAGTAAGCCGGGCGATAGTGCAGTAACCTGCGTTTAAAGAAAATGGGAAATGCTACTTTTGGAAGCTTATGACAATCGGCATTCGTACGTGAAAGCGGAGTTAGCCTTGAAGGAATTCATTGCAGACGACGAAATAATACGAAAATCCTACGTCGACTACGTACGTGAATAGAAAGTCGGAAGAAAAAAATTTCACCCACCAGTAATAATCGACTTTCAGACGGAGGTGGTACTTTGAAAAGATTCATCGTAGAGAAAATACATGTGAAAAAGTTATACAGAAAGGCTACGTCAGTTTGGCTGTATACAGAAACGGCGAAAGAGTTTATTCGATCGGCCTGTATCGATCGTTCGTAGTGAGAACGTTGCGGCCGAGAAAGCAGAAGGAACGTTTCTGTGGAGATCAAAGGCCTGCAGCGGCGTCGAACATTCTAATCGACCAAGCGTTGCGAATCGACCGAGCGTTGGAAAGCTCTCCGAAAAGAAGGATGCTAGAACCGAAAAAAGGATGGGGTGAGTCGTCGCTAGACTGACAGACTTCGACGATCGACATTTGCGTCGATGTTCCCACGATCGAAAGAAGGATGGCTAGACCAATTGATTTCGACGATTGATATCTTCGTCGATGTTCCGACGATCGAAGAAAGGATGGGAAGGGTCGTATCTAGACCGACCGACTTCGACGGTCGATTTCAGCGTCTTTCTTCTCACGTTCGAAAGAGGAAGAGCAGAGGAGGGTCGTCGCTTGGTCGATCTACTTCGGCGGTTGAAATTGGCGTCAATATTCTCACGATCGAAGGAAGGATGGGGAGGGTTGTCGTTTGACCGATGATCCTCGACGGTCAAAATTGGCGTCGATATTCCCACGATCGAGGAAAAAGAAAAAAGAAGCCTGGCGCTTATGCTACGCCTTAATCGACATTGAACCAAGCGATTAATAAAAGCTGCGATCATCGGTCACTGCGCTGCATTGTCGTATTTGAGCAGAAAAGAGTCAAAAACTAAACCTATTGACGAAGTGATGGCGAGCCGACAGACACGTCGATGTTCAACGACCTTCATAGGGAGCGGCCCACAGTGGACTCTCGAACGACACCGACGTTTGATCCATCAAGTCTTCTGCCGTCGGGTCGAGGGTTCCGGTGCGGTCTTTGGTCGAGGCGTCGCAGAGTGTTCGACTAACTGGGTGTTTGAGCATTGAATATGCAGTGAATTGAGGCATCTAGGTGTTGGAGTTTGATGTTGGAACTTAAGCTGAAGAGGATGTAAAAACGATATGAGTAAGATCAGTGAATAGGCAAGAAGCTAGGAACAATTTGAAAACTACAGGTAAGGTGATGGGCAGAGAGCGCGCGACAGAAATGGTGGAAGGGAGGGAGAGAGGTTTGAAAGTATTATTCTTGTAAAATAACGTCAAATTTGCATGAAAATTGCGACAAAATTGTAAATTTTAAGAGTTCAGAGCAAATTGGTGGGTGCGCATTCATAGTTGTTTGAGGTAGGCTGAAGAAAGTTGCGAAGTTATCGCCTTAGGATGTGAGAAAGTATTGTAAATATGAACATTCGATTTGTTAGAGAAGCGAAAGTAGTAAGTGCATCAAATGTTTAATTGGAGAGATGGAAGATAGTTGGAGAGGGACAGCTGGAGTAGGAGGGATGACTGGAAGTTTCGCTGTGTAAGTGAAGGAACAAACGAACGAATGATCGAATAGACGGTTGAAGAGATGTATACATAGTTATATAGGTGCAGATATGCGGCACATTAGAGACGCTTTTGTTTTAAAAGCATTGAGAACACAGAGACGAGTGTTGGTAGAGAAAAGAATTCGAGCATTTGAACAGATGTATGGAAGGACAGATAGCTGGATGGTGAGAGGTGACGTTTGGAGAAGGAACACGTTAAAGTAAAAACATGCGTTTTTCGATACTCTCTTGAATTGACTGTTGGTAATGTGGTAGATGGCACAATCGTTCCATTTCCTTAACAGATTTTTGATTACGTATCATTGATTAATCAGACTTGCCGGAGTAGAGCTCGTCAATGAAGACTCGTTCGAGTGGATAAACGATATTTTATTGTCGTTTTTCTCAATTTTTCAGTTATGTACGTCAAAATTTGATACATTGCATTGTCATGTAAGCCTGAAACGTGTGCACAATTTCAGCTCTGTTGGTCGACGGGAACATAAGCTACCTGAAAAAGAGTTGAAAGGTGTTCGACCGGTCCCACCGTGACAAACTTTGTGCAAGCAAAGTTAAATAAAAGAGGGTAAAAGGAGAAGGGCGTGATAAATAAAGTATGAGGCATGGTCGGATGGTGTGTTGGATTAATAAGTGACGAATTAATGGTTTGAAGGATGCATAACAACAGTGATGTATGTTTTGCTTGAAACAATTTCAAAGTTTGATACAAAAAGATGAAATGAATCGAAATTTTAGTATAATTATTGAATGTGAATAGGTTTGCTTGAGTTGAGTTTGACCAAGAGAGGCGAAGTTTCAAAGTTTTCAGTTCCAAAGTTATATAAATTCTATCAGTGATAATATTATGTGCTGGCATGCAAATTGGTGCTGGTGATTTCGAAATTTTTTGAAATTTTCACTGCCATAGTGGCAAGAAAACATCCCCGTGTTGATATTGCTACCTCCCCTTTCTATCATGCGGGGGTTGCTCCAGGAATAACTTGATGTTTTCCAGAGTTGTATGGTCTCAATACAGTGTCTCGGTCTCGAGACGTCTCGAGTCAGTTTTTAGTGTCTCGGTCTCGGAAGCCTGCTGTCTCGGTCTCGCGGTAGTGTCTCAAATTTTTAGAAACTGTCTTGAAGTGAAAGCCTTGTTCTGTCTTGAACAAGCGGTCTTGATCAGTTTCTCGCTAACTGTCTTAAAATCTTGCGCTAGAAACCGAAACCGGAATCTAAAAGAAACCGTAAATCTGGTTAACGCGCGAGTCACATGATTCTGAAATCAATTCGATTATCTTCAAGTGGAAAAATGTCTGACAGAGAACCTGAAATTGTGAAATTTGCGTTTACGCAATTTGAAGTATTTGACAAAACAATAACTATGGCGTGCCGGAGTCACATGATTCTGAAATCAATTCAATTATCTTCAAGTGTAAAAATGTCTGACAGAGAACCTGAAATTGTGAAATTTGCGTTTACGCAATTTGAAGTAATTGACAAAACAATAGCTATGGCATGCCGTTTGCAATTGATGTAAAACCACCTTTAGAACCGAAACGTTCAATATTTAGACGTGTCTAAAAAGGCTTTATTTATACTATTCAGAAGTTAGGCCGAAGAAGAGAAATCGAAAACGATAAAACGCGGCAATATAAAAACTGTTCTCGGGAATGGGTACTATATAAATTATAAGTTTCAAATTTGAAATTACAAATGAACACCATTCCCGAAAACTGATACATTAGCATCTTACAGCCTTTTATATAAGATCGCTTGTCTTTTACTCTCTCGTACTGTCTTGAACCTAGAATTGCGGTTGAAATGTGACTCGAAACGAAAGAGCAGACGCCAGACGACTCCATGGTCTGGCATGGAGAAAACCACACAAGCAAACAACTGCGACAGGACATGCTCGACGATTTAATACGGATATCTTTTGGAAAGGCGATCAACCCTTCTCGGAAAGAATTGTTGGGTCTCACCAGAGAAGATAACAAACGACCAGACGGCGTGACACTTATTCCGTGGTCATACGGCAAATGCCTCATTTGGGATGTGGGCGCTTCAGACACTTTTGTGGTGTCACATCTGACAGCGACATCAAATTGCAGGAGAAATAGCAAACCGGGCAGCTGTTGCCAAAAGAAACAATACGCCTAAATTAGCCTAAATTAAACGCATAGAACGCATGCTTTGTGGCGGTGACACTCCAGTCCAGCGATGCTTGGAGTTCCGTGGGTTTGAACATCGTGTTGAAGCTGGAACAAAGGGTGATCGATGTGACCCCTGACGCACTCGAGACAAGCTACCTTTTCCAAAGGCTTTCGGTAGCTGTCCAGGGCGGGAAAGCCATCTGTTTTTTGTCAACATTATCGTGCTAAATATTAATAGCTAGCTGTTGACCCATGAAAATCACAGGTCGCAATTAATTTTAACCTTACTTTACGCTTATTTTGCGAAGAATTTTCGGCCGCAGAAGTTATTTTTCCGTGCGTTGAGAGGCCGAAGTTTCAGAAGCTTCACGCAATAATAAAAAACGCTAAAATACACGTGTACGAAACGCGTTTGAAATATAGCCTATTTCGGTCAACTTTATTTGCACACAACGGCCACAGACACAGCAGCAACCACATGTTTGCGCGCTGCATATTAAGGACGGCTTCTGTCCAATCACGCGCCTTGAATATGACAGACGTGACTTAGGTAATTATTAATGTTGTTGCTAAGAATACTGATAATAATATTACTGATCATAATAATATTGATGATGATGATGATGATAATAATAATAATAAGTAATAATAATAACAAAAATGCCTGCCTCTTTGGGACATTGCCACCATTCACTTAATAATAATAATAATAATAGTAGTAATAATAATAATAATAATAATAATGACTAAACTACTTATAGTAATAGTCAAAATAATTATGATAGTGATGATATGATAATTACGTCTTTGTTATTGCAGGATTCACCTATATACTTAATGGTGACATTGTAATCGCATACCTTGACGCCAACACGGGTAAAACAGGGTACACATACCCGTTACCGTGATTACTCAAACCGTATTCAGCCCTACTCGTAAAATACGTGTCCGTGCCCTACTCGTATCTTCGGGTATCGGTCGGGTTCGGGTGAATACGTGGAAGCAATGTGGAACCATTTCCGTCATAGGCCTACCATAGAAAAACACTGAACTGTATCAAAGTCGTAAAATTCTTTTCATCAACTCAGCTGATACTTAGGCATGATTCTTTTCATTGATCCAGCTTCCATTTAAGCATAGGCCTAATTCAATTTATCAATCTGAATTCTTCTTTCACAGTTTTCTTTTCATCCCGCATCCATCAATTCGGATTCTCTCAAGCATGATCCTTTTCATCGATCCAGCTTCCATTTAAGCTTTAATCCTTACAACAGGCTGTATTTTCACACAAATCCAGCTTCTATAGTATACTTAAGTATGCCTGTTTTCATCGATCCAACTTCCATATGCCAGTTTTGATGGATCCCGCGACCATTTAAACTACAATTGGACGTCCATACGCACCAATTCACCGACTGAAATACACGCTACGCTAAAGTACACGGTATAATCAATAAAATAAATAAATACGCTAATAATACACGATATGAACTATGAAATTATTGAATACGCTAAAATGCACTTTTACCCTTTTCTGTCAACGTAGCGAAACCATTTCCGTCATCGGCTCCAAATAATCTTATCAATGCAGACGACACTCTATTTCTTCTCTAGCCAATCCTCTCATGCGCAGACCTATATTCGTTTTAGCCCCTGTGCTATAAACAAAAGCAGAATGATATGCCCGTATTAATAGTGAAATTTGTGTATTATACTTTTGACATGCATGAAAATGAGCTAGCTTCTCGTGGCCCTTATGCTGTTCCAATCCAAAGGCAAGTCAAATCACTTGCTTTAAAGCCAAAAACCTAATTGCTCAAATGATTGCTCAATGCATTCGCATTGCACGTCTTTTCCTGCGTATTTTTGACCATCGCCTAATTAATCTGGTGCTTGATCTGCGAACTGTGGAAACAATAGCACTGATATTATTACGTTGGAGACTGGAACCTGTTGTGAGTAATCATTCCTCTAATTTCGTAGTTGTTATTGCATACTGTTCTGTCTAAGGCCGTTCTGTTTTGATGTATTAGCACTACTATAGTTGCACGTATAGGATACCCTAGATAGCGGGATCATTCGATCCCTTCAGAGACCCCTACGCACTATTTATACTTACGGGTTATTTGTTATATTCTGACAGTCTGTTTATATTTTCTATTGCATAAGTGTTCTGTATGTTTGTTTTCTATGAATAAAGATGGTTCATGGTAGTATTTCGTCAGCCATACAATGTCTTCATTGATTTAAGAATCCTTTGCGCTTCAGTTACAAAACAAAAATGAAATTAATGCAGCGTTTTCCAGTCTTATCGACACTAAGAACACACATTCAAGATCACTTGTGTCTTCTATTACCTTTGCGGTTTCTCTTCACCGTTCCTGTCCATTCCTTCCTATCGATCGCAGCCAACTTTCAGCTCTTTTTTCCTTCAATTATTTTCGTTTTCGTCTTCTTATTACGCGTTTGATTTTTACTAATTTTACATTCCCTAGGGCTCATCCCATCGGTTCCTAATTCTCATATTTTCTAAAACGATAGTAGTTTTGAAGTAGTCCTAATTTCAGACAACCAGAGGTCTGAAGATAGGATTTTAAATCTGATGTTCTATGTGTTGCTCATTTTCAGGTGTCGTCTTCTCAGACGTTTTCGTCTTTCTATTACGCGATTGATTTTTAATAAATTTACATTCCTTACGGCCCATCCCATCGGTTCCTATTTCTCATATTTTTTCATCTGCTTTGTCTTCGTCTTCCTGGTTTCCTCCCTGTGCCCCACACCTGCATGTTTTGATCCTTTTGATCTTAATTTTAATCTTTCTCAAATGACGATTACTAAAATTTAATTTCGCGCGAACAAGAGCTAGAACACAACAATGACGATAAGCTTCACGGATGAAACAAAAACATAATTCTGAATTGAAGAGCAAAATGGAAACGGAGAACGAAAGTAGTTATTGATTTTCTAAAATGATAGTAGTTTTGAAGTAGTAGTAATTTCAGACAACCAGAGGTCTGAGGATAGGATTTTAAATCTGATGTTCTATGTGTTGCTCATTTCAGGTATCGTCTTCTCTGCAAATTGAAGAAATAATGCAACCATATCTGTTAGCTATTGGATCGAGATCTTGCTGATGTCTCCGTTCTGCGCTTCATCGCTTCGTAATCCTCTCTATCTATATTTCCGTCCTTTTCATTTTCTTCTTCCTTTCGCTCGATTTTCATCTTTTCTTTGATTTCTACTTCGCGTTTTCCTTTGCTCTCTTGCTATTTTCCTGAAGACAAGTTAAAACAAGGTAAATGAGAAACAGCAATGTTAACTATGGTATAAACTCTACACTCTCTAAACTTGTTGACATCCTTGTACCGCTCATCACCAAACAAAGCTCACATATGAAACACCCTTGGTTTGCTTCATAAATCAAGCCTTTAAAACCTCCCGACGGCCTCTCGAGCACACCTACAAGCGCTCCATTGACTGCACATCCAAAGCAAATGCACTCACTGCCTTCAAATTAGTCACAAATCGACACCAAACTTTAATTGCTGCTGCCAAGAAAAAAATAACGCTCCTCACTTATCCACTCCAGTCTCCAAGTCATCCAATCCAAGACATCTCTAGAGAGCAGCGATTTTTCTTCTTCACCGTAAGTCTCCGTTCCCACTTCCCAGCTCCATCCGTTTAAACCAATAGCTGATACCTTTCTTTTCAATTATTATTCTCAGACAAAATCTCACCACCTCGTTTCACACTACAATTTCTTATAGCCTCCAACTTCTGCAGCACTGTTTCACTGCCCTCTCCCAACCTTACTCCTCCTTCCCCTTAGCCATCAGTCTCAATTCTCTCTCGTGCCACTGAAATTGAAGTATTTTTCCTGTTGAACTCTATTCCTAACAAGCAACGCAAGCTTTATCCCATCCCACCTCTCTCCTAAAAGATTGTGCCTCGATCCTGATTCCTGCAATCACTAAGATCATCAATCTCTAGCTTTCTGCTGACAATTTCCCTATGGTAAGTAAACACTGTCTCGTCTTACTCCTGCTCAAAGTAGCAGGCCTTGACAAAGAGAACCTGGCTAACTACCGTCCAATCTCACCCTTCAATCTAAATTAAATGAAAGAATCGTCCTCACTCCGCTCAATGACTATCTCTCCTCGAATTCACTCCTCAACTTCCATCAATCTGGCTTCACTAAACACCACTCCACTAAAATTCTACTTACTTCGCTAAACAACAAGCTTGTCTCTGCCGTCAGCAAGTCTCCTGCCTTTGTATCCTTGACATCTTCGCCGTATTCGATAAATTTGACCACAACCCTCTTTGAAATAGACTGTCTTCTTGGTTTGTCATCTCTGGCACTGCTCTTTTCTGGTTCAAATCCTACTTGTCTTTGAGATACTTCTCCGTCAAAGCCTCCAACCAATGTTTCCAACGACTTCCGTTCACATATGATGTCCCTCAAGGTTTCGCCCTGGGCCCACTCCTCGTCATCCTGTATGCCAAACCATCAAGTAATCTGACGAAACACTCTTCTGATGACCACCACCTGTACGCAGACGACACCCAACTCTACATAGCATTATCACAAAGCTCATTCTCCACCTCCATCGCCGCTACTCAATGTGGTTAACCTAATCTCTCACTGTATGTCGTCTAGCTTCCTCCGTCTCAATCCTTTAAAAATGGAATTCATCATTATTATGGACCTTCCTGAACAACTAAAAGATCCGTGACCCTTGAATCCACCTATCCACTAACTCAGCGTTAACAATCTTATTTGGCCGCGGAACCCTTTTGATCTCAATCTATTTGGCGGAACCCTCGTTCAAAATTAAACATATTATGTTCTCGGTGCAAAGGCCGGAGAATGCAGACAATCATAGGTTTTAGGCCAAGATTAGATTAATAACAACACAAATATAGATGACAATGACATATGAATTCTCTTTCATTTATGGCTAAAAATAGAATTTCTGGTGTCTAGCAACAGGCCTCCAATGAAAAGTTGCTACAATTTATTTGAAATTGTATTAAGCTTGTTGTTCACATTAAAGTTTTCCGTGGAACCCTTTTCTTCGCCTCACGGAACCAAAGGGTTCCGAGGAATACAGTTTGGGAAACGCTGCACTAACTCTTCATCGTTCCCCTTCACCTCTGATGCCCCAGTCCGCAATCTTGGCGTCACCTTTTATCCTCATCTGTCTTTCTTCAAACACATCTCCAGCTGCACACTCGTGGGTGATTCGTGGCCTCCGCCGCATCCGGCCCATGCTCGATTTAAAAACTGCCTCAACAATTACTACCTCCATTGTCCACTCAAAGCTTGATTATTGCAACTCCCTTTTCCTCAAGCTTGAAGCCACCCAACTCAAGCGTCTACAACTTTTCCAAAACTCACTAGCCAGAGCCGTCAACAGAACACTCAAGCAGCATCACATCACTCCGATCATCAAATCACTCCATTGGCTAAAAACTACATGAGTGCATCCACGTCCTACTACTAACCTACAACTCTCTATAATACTTCCAGCCTAAATATCTTCGCGAACTCTTCACCATCCTGACAACCCGCTCTACCCGATCGTCATTCTATCTCACTCTTACTTTACCTCCTATCACCGCTCCTCTTAAGTTCTCCAATCAAGCCATTTCTATCACCGCACCAGGTCTCTGGGACTGATCCTCCACAATCACTGTCTAGCATCCACTAACATCAATCTCATGCTCCTCTATTCATCACCCATCGGGCTTTTCATTCGAGGCTCAAGTCTAATCTTTTCATGAACTCTTACCCACATTCACTTGATCATCCACCCTCCAATAAAATTGAATTGAATTTCATGTAAATATATTTAATTTACGCATGCATATTCAAAATCCATTGGGTCAATATTCATTCATTACGAAGATTTATATAGCGCCACATTAAAGGCAACTACTCAGGAACGCTCCAGATCCCGGCACGGCTGAAAGGTACAGTTTTAAGTTGAGTATAAAAAGAGTTTGAGTGGACCCTGGGCGACAAGCGCAACACCAGCGCGGTCCTGTTCCACAGCAAGGGCCAACCACTGAGTAGGCACAATTTTGTTTAGTTGTTGTGCGGGCAAATGGGACAATGAGTAAGCCTCGCTCAGTAGAGCGAAGAGAGCAGCGATTCGGTGCATTCAAATTAGAGCAGCAGAGGTCGCCAAGATATGCAGAGACGACACCCAGCAAGGACCGTCAGACCAAAGCGATGATACGGCAAGAGATTCGCTGCTGCAGAGGGAGCCAATGGATCACATGCAGCATAGCCGGAGACATGGCCACAATTAGGAATGCGCCCGAAAAGACGTGCGGTAGAACGAAAGATCTGGTCCAAGCACCGCCACGCAGCCGCCCAGTCATGACTTTTGATGACCGCTGTGGTTATGCAGATTCCTCCCTTTACTCCTCCTGTAGCACAACCCTTGTCATGTCCTAGATTGTCCTTTGCCCTGCTGGTAGTCCTACATTGCAAGGATGTGGTCTTGAGACCGCGGTCTTGGTCTCGAGACGATCTCGAGACCGGAAGACTGCGGTCTTGGTCTTGGTCTCGGATGCCTCAATCTTGGTCTTGGTCTCGAATGTGTCGGTCTTGGTCTTAAAAGAATGGGATTGATCTCCGTCTGAGATTAGTGTTCTTGGTCATTCTTCGTATCAGAGCAATTTAAAAATGTTTTTCGGTTATTTTCGATTATTAGAGACACAAGATGTTTAGGCCCTACGCGATTGTGATCGATTTATGGCGTATTGACCATCTATATGTACATGTCACTATGGGCAAAACATGCATGTGCAACTGAGCCAGTGATGTCAAAATTTGCTTTCACAAATTATAAGATGTTTTAACAATTATGTGGTCGGCTACGTATAGACACTGTACCCACAATTCCGAGTGCAAGCACACCATTCAAGCGGAACGTTAGTCTACTTGTTTAGAGGTCTTAAAGTATTTACCTATCGTGTACTGTAAGTAATTTATAGTGTGATATTCTCCGGCCGAAGCGATGGGCTGAACCTACGTAAGTTCAGACTGGCGGTTCACAAGAATGGATGTGGTGTGCCTCAGAAGTATATCATCGCATGTCATCAGTAACAAGTGTTACTGAGGGAAGCAGACAACGAGAAGGAAGATGAGTGGATAATTGGAGTTGCAGCAAAACCATTGCACGGTAGCCAGCCCATCATTCGTGTATGCGATGCACAGTTTGTCCATGAAAGCCACCTTCTAACACCACTTTATGTGATAGTAGTGTGAGATAGGTCAGTAACTTTTGATGTGGATTGTAGATTCTGGTGATTTAGTTCCACCATATGACAAATACATTGACGTTAGTTTGGACAAATCCAACTATGGTTCTTTTGGTTAGGTTCCAATTTAAAGATTACCTAAGGTGAGTGCTGGGAACCTTGTGTTGGGTAGAAGAACACATATATTAGATTATTCGCCTTACAATATACCATTGGCTGAACTGCAGCAACTGCATACATTGCCAGTGTAACAGACCTCAATCCTGTTTGGCACTGTGGTTGGGTTTTTCATGAAGAATCTAAACCACATCCAATATGGGTGGTTTCATGCAACATATGAGCATTGGTGAATATCAGTCACAGGCGGATTTTCGTATGTTGCCCATCAATCTGAATCCAGGCGACAAGTCTTATAGCTTGTCAACTTTGTCTTTTGTGGCTGATCAATCAGCTACGTTGAACATTGTTACATCATGTGTTACTTTCGATCAACAACTGTTTATCCAGGCAGTGGAGGTCATTGAATGACATCATCTGAACATGGTCTGTATGCTGGATGGGTTTCATGTTATCATAATAACTTATTATATTTTCAGTCATGGCTGGCTCTGGCATTGCCGAAGTCTTGGAAAGTTGCTCTGATCGTAAAATGGTTGGTCATGTGCTCACAGAGAAGGCATATAGTTGAGCAGTGGGTGGACACTTGTTGCTGGATTCTGCTTTGCATGTAATGCTTATAACTGCAAGGCTTGATCAGTTGTGATTCTGATGAGTGCAATGCTCTGAGTCAAGCCAACGTTTATGCCCTAAGACAGTTGTATTATGACGTTATGGAAGGGACATGCAACCTACAGGAACTTGGCCCACCACAGTGTTTGATACAGTTAGGCGACTCACTCGAGAAGCTTAAGATATCATCAGCGGCAAAGTCAAGAACCGCATCCTTAAAACTCATTACTATACCAAACCTGTGATGCATGTTTATAATTACTAGTCTCATATCCTAAACATCCTTAAAACTCAATACTTTATCAAACTTGTTATGCAAGTTTAATAATTACGAGTTTCGTAAGTTATGCGTCTCAACGCAATTGTAAGGAAAACGATGTGACACAAGTTTCTGCCATTTGATCAGGTGACTTTTGATGACTGCTGTCGATCTCGAGACCGGAAGACTGCGGTCTTGGTCTCGACTGCCTCGGTCTTGGTCTTGGTCTCGAAAGTGTCGGTCTTGGTCTTGGTCTTAAAGGAACGGTCATGGGATTGATCTCCGTCTGAGATTAGCGTTCTTGGTCATTTTTCGTATCAGAGCAATTTTTTAATTTTTTTCGGTTATTTTCGATTTTTAGAGACACAAGATGTTTAGACCCTGTAACGATGCATATACACAGTTCAACTTATTCTGCCTTGGTTTGGCCATTACGCCTCTTCATATACATATTCATGAGTTCAATTGAGTATTAATTAATCAATAACTACTGCAAACTTTCATCGTCAATTATATTGCAAAAACAGTCAAAATCAGCAAAATATTTAAATAAAATTCTAAGATATAGATTGATTATGAACTAATCTAACTTATGACTACCTAGCCAGCCTTGATTAGCTAATAGCGCTTCTTAAGTCAGATATCTACCTCCCACGGGAATGGAGCAGATCTGCAGTGGATTTCTGTAGTGTTCATTTGGATTCTTTCTTTGTATAAATTCTGTCAATTGCTACTTCTCGGATGATTGTTGCCTCTAGCCTCTTCACCTCAAATGCTTCTGTGCCGTACTCCACTCGCATTCGTCACGTCCAAATGATGAATCGGACAAATGTGATACTTGCGTAGCCTCGATTCCGTTGACAAGTATGTCAGAAGAGACACACTATATATGCTGATATTAGTTTCTTAGTCCAACTATACTAACGTGAAAAGAGTTTCTGCATTCCACCGCACATGACCGATAGTTCGAGAATGAAAATAACTCCTGATTACACACGGAGAATACAACCATCATTACTCGACGATCACAGTACTGTTCACCACTACACCATTCGCACCCCTCAGCAGTTCTAGACGAACCAGGGTCAAATAACTATCCGAACTCCTAAAACTTCTTTGAGAGTTCGCAACTTGAGAATTACGTGTTGACTTTTTCTCAGCACCAGACACACTGAACATTTTATTGCAAACTCACGCAACCCGGATGACGCATTTTCGCCGTACAGTCCCCAGCAGACGACCGATGGCCAAAATCAGACCTTTTAACATTGCCTCCTGAATGTCAAATTGCCGACGACCAGTTCTCCCCAACAACACTGTTACTAAGGGCTCTAATTTAATCTTATAGCGCCTTTACATTATATTTATAGGCTGGCATTAATTAACTCTGAATTAATTTAAACTAATTAACATTGACTGCATATTATAATGTTAATAATACATAAGAAATGTGGGTTTTAATAGGAACATCGCTACAGACCCTACGCGATTGTGATCGATTTATGGCGTATTGACCATCTATATGTACATGTCACTATGGGCCAAAAATGCATTTGCAACGGAGCCAGCGATGTCAAAATTTGCTTTCACAAATTATAAGGTGTTTTAACAATCTAATAATTATGTGGTCGGTTACGTGTAGACACTGCACCCACAATTCCAAGTGCAAGCACACCAATCAAACGGAACGTTAGTCTACTTGTTTAGGGGTCTTAAAGTATTTACCTATCGTATACTGTAAGCAATATATAGTGTGATATTCTCCGGCCGAAGCCAAGGGCTGAACCCACATAAGTTCAGACTGGCGGTAAAACAGTTTTCTGGACCGTTATTAAGATTTGTGTTCTTCAGCAATAAAATTCATGTTTTAAGCATGTTATTCCGTTAGCGTCCTAATGAATTGTTTATAACAAAGAGTATCGGTCTTGGTCTTGGTCTCGGACGGTCGGTCTCGGTCTTGGTTTTGGTCTCGGACCACCCTGTCTCGGTCTTGGTCTTGAACCCCTCGGTCTTGGTCTCGGGCTTGGTCTCGAGGTTTTGGTCTCGTGCCCAACAATGCTACATTGTGTGAGCAAGATTAGTCGTTGACGCAATATTCATGTGCTCAATTGAAAAAGGTGTACGGGTGCGATGTGGGTCAAACAAATGTGACTGTCAGTTAAGTAGCCTGGGCTTATTGACTTCAGACTGACGTACTTAATCAACTATTCGAGAAAACTAAGTATCGGCGCTTGCAGCAACACTGCGGCCAAATAAAGTCGTCTTAAGCGTGTGAGAGAAATGCCAGAAGGAACTTCTAAGAAGGAAGCAGATCGTCGAAATGAGGACATTTCAAATCGATGGGCCTACCACTGAGAAAGCACGGCTCTGCCTGTTGGAGATTATGAGCATGATTAACATGCAGTATATATATACCTTGTTCGGCCGAGAGGGTGGAGTGATTGCCCCGAACACTAAGGTTTGACCCGCAGAGTTCGACCAGTTAGGCAGGAGCGACTCCGAGTGAGGCCTTGCAGGCATTGCCATATATACTAAAGCATATGTTCAATACTCGATTGACACCCCAGGGGAAGCTAGTGGAGGACGTCGCACAGCTAGAGATGAGGTCAAATTTGGGTATGCAACCAATGTCATACCATTGTCCTAATTATACCAATGTCATAATACCTAGCCCTAATGCCCAGTGGGTACCTCGGGAGAGGAGCGGAGGTAGGAGAAGGAAAACTCTGATGTTAAACGTTACCTCGCCTCTGATACTTCACAGCATCAGAGTCAGTCCCACGGCCTGAAAGGAAGAGGAGGGTCGGTCGAATGGGTGCAGATACGACGGCCATAAAGAAACAAGACGATAGAAATCCAACTCACATTACGACAACTACACAAACACATACCGACTCGGATGTCACCTGGGTCAGAAATGTTCGCGCCTCCAACCGAGTAACAGGATTGGATCGAAAAATTGGCTATAGGTAATGCAGGCCTAGACGGAAATCCAAGATCACAGACGGCAGCTAAAGAAATTACTATTAAGACATGGAATGTGCGAACATTCTGGTCAGAAGTAAAGCTAGAGTTGCTGATTAAGGAGATGGATAGATACAGATATGACATCGTAGGATTATCAAAATTGTGAAGGACTAGAACTGGTGTGATTAATGGACCGGGAGTGATTTGGTCTGGGGAAGAAAAAACCGCTTCAGGGTAGTAAGTTTTCTTTTTTAAAAATGGCAAAGCTGGTATTGCTTTACTAGGGTACAGGCCAGTTAATTCAAGAATAGTTGAAGCAGGATACGGGAAGCCGATAAATCTAGCAGTCATTCAAATATATGCAATGTTATGCACCAACAACAGATTGCTCATAAGACGATATTGAGGAATTATATGAAAGCCTAGACCCTATAGAAAACTCAGAAGAATTACGGCGATGAGACGTTCAAATTGTCACGGGAGACTGGAATGCAAAGATTGTAACGGATGGCACTGGATGGGAACAAAATTTAAGAAAATGAATATGGAGAAAGAAATGAAAGCTGCTAAAATATGGATATGTTACGCTAGATGGCATCGGTTTAGGTCGCACTAGTAAACAGCGGAGCGATAAATTATCGTTTTTACGGATTAAACATCAAAGTTCGAATTAGTCCTTGGGAATACTTCTTGACAAAGTCTGCCTCCGTCATCGGTCGCTTGAAGAATCGCCATTTCACTCTCGGTTTTGCTAAAATAACTCTGGAAAGATTTTGGCTGTTTCGGTCTTAGTGTACAGTTACCGATATACACGGCGTACACGCATCAGGACGGCCTGTCGCACACGCTAGCTAAGTGAACGATAGCGGTTTTGCTCTTCAACGGTTCTCTATATCCCTTTTGAACTCCAATACAATTTGCTTTCCAAAGTTCCGTTCCAATCAACCATGTCAAGGAAAGGACAAAAACCGGTGGATAGTCTCGAGAGTTTGCAGGATGAGCAAGTCTCGGATGGCCTTCTGACCAGACTGGAAAAAAGTCTTTCACCTTTCATCGAACGCCTCTTTAACTCTCTAGCCGCGGGTCTCACCTCAAAACTGGAGAAGATGATCGAAGAAATGACAGAGGCTGTACTCGAAAGACACAATCAACAAATCAATGAGAAAATTCTGAACCTGGAAATGAAGTGCTCAACCATGGAAAAATCCATCGATGCTCTAGAAAACCAGCTACGTCTCGATAACTTGATCATTTACGGTATTGATGAGGCCGTGGATATAACGCTCTCCCGTGGCGAGGTGTCTTCTGACAAAACCATAAACTCTGTGATTGGATTTTGCGATAGACACTTGGGGCTTCAGATCAAGGAATCCGACATCTCTCAAGCGTACAGGATGTCCGGTGGCTCGCGTTCCATGACTGGTCCGATCCTTGTCCGCTTCTCAAACAGACGTACAAGAAACCTTGTCCTCTCTGCCCGAAAGTCGTTGAGGAAGAATCCGGGTGCCAATTCGATTTATGTCAACGAGCATCTGACCCGGTCAACTTCTTCCCTCTTCGCCGAGGCCAGAAAAGCAGTGAGGCAGAAACTGTTGGTCTCCACCTGGACACGCGAAGGCGCTATCTACATCCGTCAGACAGAAGATTCTTCCGAAGGACCAAAGAAAATCATGTCCATCAAAGACCTGAATCTGCTAATCTCGGAGAAATCTAAGGATTTTGCCTGAGTGCTAACCAAAGAAAACCAACTTCACTCTTCACTCTCTCATATCCCGCTTCCCAGGATGTGGCTCTGTCTACCTTCGACTCCGTTAATGTTTGGTTCCTAATTTTAGTGCTTAGTTGTGCCGCTGTTTGCTGGCTTTTTGTTTATTGTGGAACTTGTGTTTAGTTGTGACTTAGTTTTTTCTAATCTGTTTCCGTTTGTTTTTTGACTGTGCAATTCTGTCTCAGCCATCTCTGTTAGATGACTCAATTTATGTCCAATCCCTTGATTGGGCAGATAAATGTTCTGTTAAATGTTGCCATTGTACTCTGTTGTTAGACAATAACTCTAAAATTTTGAAATGTGCTAATTGTGGTGGTTATTCGCACGCATCTCACTGTGACATTCATTTTAACACTGATAGCTCATGGTTCTGTCGTGGTTGTCTTGCCACACTGTTTCCTTTCAACCATTTAAATAATGACGTTGATTTCATCTGTAGCGCCTCTGGGGTAAAAGCTGCTGCTCATTCGCTTTCACTGCTAAGAGATGGCCCTCGCATTGACCCCTTATCTAATTTCACCTTTGACCGTCCGTTATTAAATAATAATGATCTTGACCCAGACGACAACTTCTATAGGATACGACCTAGCCTGAGTGTGTACGATATTCCATCCTCTCTTGAACTTGCTGCCCAAAGGAAATTGGCCCATTTCGCTATTATGCATATCAATTGTAGAAGTATACTTGGTAAATTGCCCGCGATTACTAGTCTGCTTAACCGCCTTTCTATTGACATTCTCGCTTTGTCTGAGACTTGGCTTGACCTTGTACACTCTGACTTGGTCCATATCTCAGGGTACAATTTTGAGTCGAGACCCAGGTTTGGAGGGCATGGGGGCGGTGTGGGATTTTTTATAAAATGCAATCTTAAATACCAAGTGCATAACCTCCCCGTTGTATGTAATTCTCATACCTCATATGAATCCTTATTTCTCCGTCTTCCGTGTGCTAACGGATCTTATTCTATCGCTGGTGTAATTTATCGACCTCCTGGCCAGGACTTGGTTCTGTTTAATGATGAATGGAATGCCCTTTTGATTTCTATATCCGATATAAAAGATAGAGACATGTATCTACTAGGAGATTTCAATATTGATCTTCTGAAATCAAATGATCACCACTTGACCAGTAACTTTCTTGATATTACTTTCTCTCATCACCTCCTTCCTGTCATTACTCAACCCACCCGTATTACTGAAACCTCATCCACATTAATAGATAATATTTTCACTAACCGCATCTCATATATAATCGAACCTACCATTGTTATTGATGATATCTCTGATCATTTTCCTATTTTAATGTGGTTTGATCTTTCTCATAGATTAGTTTCTGGCCCCTCTACTAGATCAGTCAGACAGCATGATGATGCCTCTAAATTAAAATTAAAATATCTCCTGTCCCAGATGGCCTTGTCTGAGATCGAACAGTGCTGTGATCAAAATAATCCTTCGCTTGCCTATGACCTCTTCACTTCTGAAATAAAATATGCTTATGATTCTGCTTTTCCTCTGACCTCTAAAAAAATTAATACTACCACCACCTATAAACAGCCCTGGATGACACCAGCCTTACTTAAATCATGCAATACTAAATCTAAGCTTCATATGGCCTCTATAAAACATCCCTCGCCTGAAAACTCAGAAAAATTTAAGACCTATAGAAACAAATTTAAAATGTTACGCATTAAAGCTGAAAAAAATTACTATACCTCGGAATTTATAAGGTATGGCAATGATCTGAAGCAGACTTGGAAAATTATCAGGATGATTTTGAACGCAAAACCTTTGGAAACTCTGGTAGAGTCTTTAAACATCAATAATATTGAAATTACAGACCCAACCCAGATCGCCAATAAATTTAACAATTATTTTACTAACATTGCCTGTGACTTAGTAGAGAAAATACCCTCATCCACTGGCTCATTTTTTGATTACCTTAACCCACCCAACATCAACTCCTTTGCTATTTATCCTACTTCCCCAGAAGAATTAATTTCTTTAAATCACTCCCTAAAAACCACTCATTCCTCAGGTCCCGACGACCTTGATCCTTCATTAATTAGTCCAATATTCTCTCTCATTGCTGCACCACTTGCTTGTATCATTAATTGCTCCCTCGACACGGGTATATTTCCTACTGCTATGGAAATTGCGAAAGTGATACCTATTCATAAACAGGGCCCCAGGGATCAATTAGCTAATTACAAACCTATATCTATTCTTCCCTATTTTTCCAAATTATTAGAGAAAGTAATGTACTCTAGACTTTTTAATTTCATTGATCAATGCAAATTCCTCTGCCCATCGCAACATGGTTTCCAGCCGGGCACTCCACAGCTATGTCCCTGCTTGATCTTCAAGAGCACCTATCTTCTGCTATAGACCGAAATGAATTCTCAGTGGGCATCTTTCTGGACATATCCAAGGCTTTCGATACCGTAAATCATAGTATACTTTTATCTAAACTGGAATCCATGGGTGTCCGAGGAGTTGCTTTGAGTTGGTTTCGAAGTTATCTTTGCAATAGATCTCAATATGTGTATTGTAACGGTCACAAGTCAAATACTGCCTACCTAAAACATGGTGTGCCCCAAGGCTCAATCTTAGGTCCTCTTCGTTTCCTGATTTATATTAATGACCTCCCAAATGCGTCTAGACATCTCCACTTTTTATTATTCGCTGACGATACTAATATCATTACCTCCAGCTCTGACTACTCCAAACTTATTGATCTGTTAAATCACGAATTAGCCAGTATAACTAATTGGTTTACTGTGAATAAACTGTCTCTTAACGTTGCAAAAACGAATTATATTTTATTTGCATCTCATCGTAAAACCTTACGAGAAATCAATAAGCCTCTTATGTTAAATAATATTCCCATACCTAAAGTTACTTCTACTAAGTTCCTTGGTGTTTTCGTTGACCAATCACTTAAGTGAAAAACCCATATTGATAGCATTGCAGCGAAGCTAGCAAAAAACATCGGAATTTTATCTCGTATTGCGTATCTCTTGCCTTTAACTCTCCGCATCAGCCTTTACTACTCCCTTGTTCATACTTTTCTAACTTATTGTAATATGATCTGGGCATCTAACTATCACTCCAGACTTAAAAGACTCCACATGCTTCAACGTAGGGCCTTTCGCGTTATTCGTCGTAACTTAGACAGTTCTTCATTGGGCCTGTGCTCTCAAATACTTAAAATTGAACAGATAACTGTGTTCCAACTTAATGAATTTATGTACAAGTATTTAAATAATTTATTGCCATAAGGCTTCGAAAACTTTTTCTCTACTGTGCTCCAACTTAACCCCTATGGCATTCGTAACGCTGATAACTTCAGACCATGCCACTATCGAACTAATACCCGTATGTTCTCGTTAAGTGTTTCTGGACCTCAGGCGTGGAATAAACTGCCATCGAGTCTACGCCAGTCAACCACCATCTCTCAGTTTAAAAATAAACTTAAAGAATACCTGCTAAAATTATAATTTATTGAGTTACTTGTCTAGATTATAGTTATGCTTCCTAGTGTTATGCCGTAACAGTCTTAATACCTCGTGTTTTATAATGTTACATGTTAGTTAAGTAACTAATCTTCGTGTTCATTGTGTTGAATTTACTTGCATAACCGTGTTATTACCAATTTTGTAATGGGTGTCCCTGCTAGCGGGACCTCGGTCCCTTTAGGGTTCTTCCTTTTGTGCTCTGTCAACCTTTCTGTGCTGTTTGACCTTAATATTATGTTTGCATAATTGGTTGTTCAGTAGCCAATACAATTTTTGGTTATGGTTATGGTTATGGTTAAAAATTGCTTGACTTTGCAGCAAAACAAGATTTTGTCTGCTGCAATACATTGTTCAAACAAAAGGAATGCAGAAAGTGGACGTTGAGATTACCAGATTGCAAGCATAGGCCAGCACACATGATAGACATATCATTGATAGATAATAGATGTCGAACTTTCCTAGGAGCCTACATTTCATCAGATCACAGACTAGTGTTATGTAACGTACTATTAAGGCCAGAGGCGTAGCTAGGGCATTTTGCGCTGGGGGACAAACTACAGAATTGGCGCCCCTTTTCTAAAAATGTAATACAAGTCGCGGATGGCGTGGCCTGTAATCTCATGGTTCAAAAATGTACTACAGACCAATACCGGGTGAATTATAATAGGCCTATTATAATTAAATACAAAGTAAAAGTACAATTTAAGCGTACTGCAGATAGTGTAAATAGTTAAAATATTCATATTTACAATTATCAATTTGTTTGCCACTGTACCACAAAAAATAATAAGCATATTACCGGTTGTCATTTTTGTTACATAAGTCAAAGTAACCAAAAGTATCAAAACTGTATCGTTTATACTACATACAAGTCAAATAACGCTAAACTACAGACTTATTATTTAAACCTTTTGCATTTAAACCTTAATCGCAATCGTGACCCCCAAACTTCTAAAGGGCCGCAGAGTAGCTGTTAAGGAAGGTATGGTCTTGATCCAAGAGTGACAGGTAGAATATCAGGTAAGTAGTCTGGGTAAGAGTTCTTGAAAAGGTGAAATTATGTTTAGAATGGAAAGCCGAAGGTGGATACGGTAGCTAGGGACAGATGACGTTGGACGGTCCAATAAATAGTGTGAAAAATCTCTGAGTTTTCCAAATTCAGATTAATAATTACTATACCAAATTTGTGCATATGATATTGAGACCATACTCCACTTTAAGTACATGAAGCCAGTCAATATGATTTTTAAGAAAATGACGTCTGTGTAAGCCTAACATTTATGATGTCATTTTGTCATGAATATTATGTCGCCCCTTACGTGACTTATTAATCACTGCCAGTGGAGAAGGGGGCGCCAAAATCATGCTTGACGACCTGTTTATGGTGAAGATATTTTGGGGGCGCCAAAATTAAATCTTATTAACTTAGTTCGGATATATTAGCTTGCATCAAAATAAACATAAATAGTAATTGTTTTAGTCTTCATGTTGGCGCCCCTTAAATTGGCGACTAACATTCTAGATGTCATTTTTGTCATGAGTTTTATGTCGCCCTTATGGGCCCTTAGTGATCATGAATCAATGGAGCCAGAGGGGAGCTAAAATCATGTCTGACAACCTGTTTGTAATGAGGATATTTTGGGGGCGCCAACATTAAACCTTGCTAACTTGGTTAGGACAAAATTTTACCCATCAAAATAAAAAATGTAATAATTTTAATCCTCGTTTTGGCGCCCCCTCAAAGTGGCGCCCGGGGACACATGTCTTCCCTTCCTCCTAGCTACGCCTTTGATTAAGGCTCAAACAAATACCAAGGAACAAACAACATACGGAGGGAAGGA
Source organism: Bimastos eiseni (assembly GCA_959347315.1). Lineage (NCBI taxonomy): Eukaryota > Metazoa > Annelida > Clitellata > Crassiclitellata > Lumbricidae > Bimastos > Bimastos eiseni. The sequence goes on from OY365806.1 coordinate 38,238,907, forward strand.
ACATGGAAATGTTTGAAGAGATAGGTACAAGGAAGAGGTTTGAGGAAGAGGTAAGGAACGAGATAAACACTACACAAATGGGAAACCTAGCTACGGACAAAAAATTAGAGTTCTTAAATAAGATTATAATGAAAGCGGACAACAAACCCATAGAAACTGAACAAACCCATAGAAAATGGATTACAGAAAAAACCCTGGACATTGTCAAGGATAAAAGAAAAGTGAAACTAAGGATGAAGGATTCAGAAGAAATGACACTCGAGTACAAGAAACTATGCAATGAAGTAATGATCTTAGCACGAAGAGATAAACAATATGTGGCATGAGGTACAATGTTGCACTATCAAGAATTATGCAGCATAGAAAAAAAGTAGAGAGGCATTCAAAATCATGAAAGATGTAAGCAAAAAATGGCAACCACGACACACGATGATAAAAGATAAGGAGGGCAATATGCTGAAATGCTGGACAGAGGACAATGCTTACAAAGATGGACACGATACTGCAGTGAACTATATTCTGTGAGCGCTCTTACAGCGGCATGGGTGTGTTACGGCGCTCTAGAAATTGTCCGCTTAATAATACACAGAAATGATCAGAAAAGTAAGAACTACAGCATGAATAATAACATGAGTAATAATAATGGAGGACATACCAGACCACCTCCCAATCTCCAAAGTTCAAACCCCACTTTTGAAAGTTGCTGCAACTCGTACGAAACGAATCATAAATGACCAATTCCTGTTCAAATTTCATAACCTGTTGTGGGAATCAGATTGGTCTGAAGTTTATAAGGCCTGCTGCATTCAAACCCCGAATCTGACTTACATGACGTTTACGGATCGATACAACCTCCGGTATGAACACACTTTTCCTGAATTCACCTACATTCCAAAGAAGAGAGATGTTGTTAGGCAACCATGGATGACAGATGCCTTTTAAAGTCATGTAATAAGAAGACTCGACTTTATAAAAAAGTGCATACAATCGCCTCCCTTGATAAATAGAGCAAAATTTCTCACCGATAGAAATATATTTAAAAGGACCAGAAGCATAAAAACAATATTACTCAATGACATTTTTGGAGTGCCAAAATAATTTGCATAAAACTTGGCATATAATAAAAACTCTACTGCATGGGGATGAATCTAACACCTGTCTGATGAATTGATATTGATGAAAGGGAATGTAAGGCGAAGGAAGTCAGGGCAAATAAATTTAATGAGTTTTTCACAGAGATTGGATTCAAGTTGGCCTCTAACATACGTGTAAGTCCTACGGCAGCTTCCTACATGGCCTACCTAGTAAACCCTGAACTTAATTCCATAGGAATTGAATTAACTTTACCTTTACAACTTGTTTCAATTGCTGAGGGACTCCGTCACACGCATAGTGAGGGCTTGGATGGGATCAACCCTACAGTGGCAAGATGCTCGATTGAACCCGATATCGGCCCCTCTGGCAGAGATCATAAATTGCTCTCTAACATCAGACGTAGTTCCGAACACACTCAAGCTTGCTAAGGTCGTTCCAGTCTTTAAAATGGTGGAGAATGTGTAGGAATTCTAGGCAAATCTCGAAATTACCATCTTTTCTAAGTTAAAAAAATATGTACCTGAGATTGGTGTCCTTCTTAACAAAGAAGAACACATTATATGGTGGGCAATTTGTTTTCAGTAAAAAGTCCTTCTACTTGTATGGCGGTCCTGGAAATGTGTGATAAGATCACTGAGGCTAAGGATAATAACAGTTACTCAAAGAGCGTGTTTTTTTATTTAAAGAAGGCTTTCAATATAGCATATCATGCGATTCTATTAAGAAAGCTGGAACATGTATGTGGCTGGACGGGCTAACCGATTTTTCGAAAGACAGAAGGCAAAGTGTCCACCACAACGGGTGTACCTCACGTATTCTTTACATAAATTGTGGTGTTCCTTATGGTTCTATTTGGGCCCATTGTTTTTTTTATGTGAACGATATTCAGCATATTACATCAGTCCTGAAATTGATCATGTTCGCAGACGATACGAATGTGTTCATGTCTGATAAATCAGTGCATGAATTGTATAACTGGCTAAACGAGGAGCTTGCAAAAGTATGGATTTGGTTTAAAGCAAACAAATTATCGTTGAATCTAAAAAAAAACAACTAAATTCTTTTCAGTCCTAGGAGGAAGATAGCCTCTAAATGTGAACTACTTTCTTGTATAAATATTAATAATCAAAATGTAAATTTCGTGACTGCTACGAAGTTCTTGGGGGTTTCTATAGACTCTCAGTTAACATGGAAATAGCATATCCACAATATTTCCCAGAAATTGGCAAAAAATATTGGTTTCCCGCATCCGGCACCTTCTGTCTACAAACATACTCCTTATATTACGTCATATTATTCCTTAATTTATTTTTATCTGTCACATTGCAACCGTAGACCTATCTGGGCTTCCACGTGTCATACTAGTTCGACTAGCTCGGATATTTTGCACAAATGCATTGTGCGTATTATAAGTCATGTTTCTTACAGAGCCAACACCAAAAGCTTATTCACTAGTCTGGGGATATTGACATTAGAAAGAATTCATAAACTTCTGTTTTCCAAGTGGCTTCAATCGATGGTTTTATAGAACCTAGAGATCCATGACCATCAGACGCAGGCCTCAAATAAGTATCACCAAATTAGAGTACCTACTACGATGAAGCGACACAGCATGAAAATATATAGTCCGTCCCAGGGGTGTAGCAAGCGGAGGAAATTTCTGTCGGGACATGCACTTCCTAGCCAACTCTGCAATAATGAGAAATTTCTAGCACGTAAGACTTACGTGAAGCTGCTCTCTTGGTGATGGAGGCTTATAAAAGACTGTGGCGATATGTAGATCTATGTACGTAAGTATCGTGCACGATCAATCAGTCTCTCTTCCACTCACCATCCGAGTCTACAAGCGTGGCTCCATGACTTACAGTTGCCGCCTAAGTATGACAGTAACCGTATCCCGAGAATTAAATTTACGAGTCTGTAGTTGTCCCGTTGACTGTGATGCCCCCGGACACTAATCTAGCACTCTCAAGATTGGCTCAAGTAGTATTCTTCCACCTAAACCTGGACATATTTATCCCATTAAGAATCTACATATTGAATTTCGACATTTGGCTGTTGATAACTAGACTAATGTGTAAATTCAATAGGTAGATTGTTAATTAGATAAAATTAGCCTTGTTATCACCAGCCAAATGTACTTGACCATCTTGTGGCCATATTATAGTTGTTTGTAGTCATTGATTAAATATGGAATCAAAACTGGCACAATAAGCCAGTAATTGTACACTTATACACTGACATGGATCTTAACATGACATAAGACAACGTGTCTACTAGCGGTTCAGAAGATGGCATCTGTGTAAGGAACCCTTCTTTTTCTTCTTTTGTTTTCTCATCACTTCTTTCTAATACCCAAATTTCTTAAGGTTCTCCTTGAATGCGTTTACTGAGTCTATTGCATCGGTCTTTTCATCAAAATCATTCCATGTGTTCACAACGCATGAACTATAAACTCTTTGCATCCATTTATATATATATATATATATATATATATATATACCAGCCGGTTTTTATATGTATCTTGTATCTGTGCCCTCTGGTTTTATTGCCTGCGGTAAATGTGAACAACGTTTGTGCTGGCAGTGTAAGTTACCTCTTGTTCTTTTCTCAATTGTTGTCAATCCACATCTATTCAATCTTTCTTCATATTTTAGATGTGGGTACAATCGTTTGATCATTTTTGTCGCTAACCTCTGTATTTTATCCAAATTTCTCGATATCTTGTTTCAAGTATGGATCTCATGCTTACAGCCGCAGTAATCAAGATTTGTTCTGACCAGTGCTTCATAGAACTCGATAATTTGTTCTTTTTCTCTGCTGACTATTGCTCTTTTAATCATTCCTAGCCCCTTGTTGGCTTTTTGCTGCCTCTGAACATTGCCTTTGATGGCTTTGCACTCTCGTGTATGATCACCCCTAGGTATCTTTCTTCCGCTGAGTGTCTTATGTTCAGCTCTCGTACTGCGTACTGAAATTTTTCATTTCTCTTTCCCATGAACATAACAAAACACATTTTTTAAATATTGAACAGCATCTGCCAGTCTACTGATCATAGGTACAGTCTCTGTAAATCTTGCGGAAAGTTGAAACCGAAATTAACTTGGCGTCCAGCCCATGCCCTGTTACAAGCGTCTTAATGGTGGAAAAGAATAATTCGCATGAAGTTTTGCTGTATATTGTACAAAATATTACTATATAGTAGATAGTGTATACTTTAAAAGCATCCTGCATTTTTTATTTCTATAGATTATTATGATCAGATGACTTTTGTTGAGATAATTTGTGCCCCCCACGCATTATTATCAGATTTATGCCCCCACTTTTAGAAACCTCGTTACACCTCTGATATGTCCTTCTGGAACACGCTACCTATCCACCTAACTAATATGTCATCATTACATCAGCTTAAAAATAACCTAAAAACTTTCTTGCTGAACAGTTAGATGAAATTACTTGTTGTTGCGACATTACTTGTTATGAAATGATGATTATGTTCGTCGCTTTTATATGGTACGCGGGAAAAAACTGTATGAATACTTCTAGGTTAATTTAATGTTGAAATTGGGCGGCCCCTAGCGAAGCGGTTCGTTCTTTTGGGGTTTCCCTTGCTCCCTGTATGATTATTTACACTACTATTTCCGTGTTTGTGTGCTATGTTTAATCGATGAATAATAAAAAGAATTGATTGATTGACGAATTACAGGGCTCTTAGCGTTGCCAAGTCAAACACATCGAGTTTTTAGGGAGTTCAGGCGGAGCCGGTTGGATGACATCCAGGCCGCTAGGCCCCCATGACCAAGTTCATAGCCTGAATTATATTTTAGCCCTGTGCGCGTGCTCCGAGAATAATTATTTTAATAAGAACATATATATGCCGCTGCACTTCCGCAAACCAAAAAACACAATTGCTGAAATGTGCAGACGGGAATTGAATAAGAAGACGAATTGTGAAGATAATTTTTTTACATTCATTCTAGTTACAATATGTGACTTACAAAAACGGATTTTTATATTACATTGACGATTTTTTTTAAAATTGCTCTTAGTTATTACATATTGTAGTATACCTAGATTATTAGTGAAATATCAACAATTGCATTGGTATCTGATACTGTCCGCATAGGAGCGTGACCCGTCAAAAGAGCGCCCGACAAAAAGTGCCGACAAATTAGCGCCGACAAAAGATCGCCCTGCCAAAAGAGCGCCCGACAAAGGAGCGCCCCGACACAAAAGCGCATTTGTATTGATGGGAATCATTCTTCCTAATATGGAAGTTGGATTGATGCAAAGATTCATGCTTAAATGGAAGCTAGAATGATGAAAGATTTTCTATTTAATTATACGCCTGATTGGTGAAAAGAATGTCGTTTAAATGGAAGCGGGATTGATGCAAAGAAACTGTTTGACTAGAAGATGGGCTGATGAAAATAATTACGTCTAACTAGAAGCCTGATTGATGAAAACAGTGCCGTTAAAATGGAAGCGGGATTAACGAAAAGAACGCGTTTAACTGGAGGTTGGATTGCACGAGTATACTTTCATCAATCCAGCTTCCGTTAAGCATGGTTCTTTTCATAATATGAATCCAGCGCCCCTTCTTACGGAAATCTTTTCATCGATCCAGCCTTTAGCATAATAGCAATTTTTCATCGCTCCAGCATAATATAAATAAACAAGATTCATTTAATTTATCCAGCTTCCATTTAAGCTAAAGTTCATTTTTATTAGTTCAGCTTCTATTTGAAATTGTCTGAGCGCTCTTCGGTGCTCATTTGTCGGGGTGCCACGTTAGAATAGGCCTACTGTGCCGAACGACAGCCTTGTATCTCAATAGGGGGCGCTTTCGTACAATAGTACAGTTATTTGGTATGCTGCGGCTATTGCTATAACGCAGCGATAGGCCAATTGCGTGGCAGCAAGACCCGCGAAAGGTTGGCACCCAAAACGTCAATAAAAGAAGAGCCTTGGCGCGAATCAAGAGTTCACAAGCGGGAAAAAGGCGGCCAAGGTAGGAGATCATCGCGTGCAGTAGAGGTTACTCGCGGGAAGAAGACGAAGTGGAGAGAGCTTGACGCGTGCGGTCGATCGAGAGTTGCGAGGAGGTAGCCGCTGAAAGAGGTCAACAAAGCGAGGGCTTGTAAGCAAACAATCGAGGCGAGCGTGCGTCGGTAGTCGTTGCGCTTCGAGTGTCGATAGATCTAAGTGAAAGTGCGTCACACTAGTAGTACAGGGACATATTTCTTATTCATGTGTTTCGATGTTTATTGTGGATTAACTCTGTTTAATTCTGTTGATGTTAATGTATCGCCGAATAGAGGTGAGAGGTTCAGATAATTTGTAATTGATGACAATCATAAGATAGAACTGCTAATTAGGTTTCATTTGTTATTGCAATGAGACAAGATAATTTCAGCGATCGATTGTCGAGCTTCCTTTGCTTGAACCCACATAGAGAACACTGGCTACGATAGGCGGTAGCAGGCTCGAATCTCCAACTGAAGAAGTCGATGACAACGACTTGGCGGCAATTGTAGGTCTGACAGATAGCGGCAACCGAGCGCTAGAAGGAAGAACTAAGACGGGGAATAAAATGGCGGGAACCGACCCAGGTGCCAGATTTGGCGCCACTACGATCCCAAAGGAAGTCGCAGACATATGTCACGACCTGGTAGGTTTAGAAATCCAGGATGATATATCCACTCCGTGTAGTGTCGTGTTAGATTTATCATGCAGTATATTCATTGGGAGTAAACCGTCCGTACAATTAAGAGTAGAGGATGTTGTATTAGTAGAAAGAACTGAAGTACGAAAGCGAGAAAGTCGTTTATTTGCAAAGAATTTCACAAAGGTTTAATTAACAAAGTGTTGATAGATTTTAAATGAGAAACATCATTGAAAATCTAAACCAGGATCTTAATCTCGTATCTATTTCTCCAGACTTTACCATTGTAAGCCTTCAACTTGTTCATACTGGTTTTAAAAACCATACTCGCATTATACAACGATGAGTAAGTGACGGTTTCGTTCGTACCTTTTCTAGGATTTCAACGCTTATAGGATTATTTCGAAACGTTTTTAGATACTTGTACTTAGGCTATACTTGCTTTTTCTCCTTCACCGGTTCAGGCAGTTCTGATTGTGGTGAAACACCATTCTCAACGAGTATTCTTAACATTTCTGGTTTGTTCATATAACTCGGCTTTATTCCATTTTCCTTTAATAGCGATTTCAGTTGTGAAAGTTTCATGTTTTATATAATAGAAAATATTTTCTTTAATATACAAAGCTCATCTTCTGACCGTCTAATTGGAAGTTTAACAATTTATCTGAAATGACAACTGCATAAGCTTCCGTTCCAACCGGCACCGCAGCGTTGAAAGTAGCCTTGATCTGGATGTCTACGACAGATGTCTTTAACCGTTCGGATTGCTTACTCACATCGAAAACGAATAGCGGATGTAAATCCTTTTAATTAGCCGGTGTGATGTTGCTCTGAGTCACGAGCTGATTCATCCCATAGAATTTCTCGCTAAAGGTCGCGGCATCTCTATAAACTCTCGAAAATTGCTGAATCGGGAATGATAGGTTGTAATCGACTGCTGGGTATCTTTCTTGGTTCATCATCACATACATGTTCTTAATATCGCATCGATCGAAAATTGATGGATTAGCTTGTTGATTGCCGCCTCGATTCGTTTGAAAGCCAACGATAATATACCTCGGTTTTTCCGGCGATGTCTTTACGCTAAGTCGCCAACTAAATGTGGTAGATTGAGGAACCGATATTGTATCGCATTGATGAGCTCGATAGGCTACTGGTAATGTTGCCTTTGATTCGATCGTTTTATACGCCTGCATTCTTTTCATGCCGGACGGAATCACATGCGGCATAAACCATGAAATTTTACTGATGTTGACTTCACCAGCTACTGCTGGAATATTTGCCCTAAAAATGACATCGTCATTGGACTAGCGAACGAGCGTCAAAGTCTGTTTCATACCATAGACTATCTTATCATAATCTTCGCAGAATCGAAAAATGCGATCAGAGACACGATGAAACTAAATGTGCCCTTTGTAGTTGGTTTCTGAATGAGATACGCTTGTCTTATCGCGAATCCAGAGTTGTCGGGTATAACAGCAGTCGCGGCTGTGTCTAGTCCATAATTGGTTAAGTCCTTGTGCGAGAGCGAAGTCGTTTGGATATTTCAGCAACCCTAGCATAGTTGTGGCTTGTCCCGGATGAAACACGCTTTCGATTTATTGATTCGATAAGGAATACCACATTTGACTAAAGAGATGCATGAACCCGTTGTTGGTGATAGCCACAGCATCGAAAAGCAGGTATGACTCGGAGGGATGGCTGAAAAGATCTTGAAGTTCGATAATGATGCGAATTTCCCCAGCGCTGTTAAGATTCGTCCTCCCCGCTGGCTCGTACTCGTGCCAGTCGTATCTCTCAACTGCCTCGTCTATAATAGTATTTTCAGTAAATCTTAGAATATATTACTACATTTTAACACAGCAATAAAATATTTTAAGCCAACTTCATTCCAGACACTCGATCCACGCACTAAATCTTGGATCGATATGGCGCCAGACAGTAAATTATTTATATTCGTATTTCCATGGGGAGATATTAAACCCTTTAACGCGTCCTTGTTCTGTTTGCTAAGTACAGTTGCTTGCGGTGGGTTAAACATTTTTATCAACCAATCGCTTTTCTGCATTGATAGCAACGGTCTTACCAACATTTATAGCTTTTTTTCCAATCTCCGTTGCTGCGTCTTTCCCAGCACTTAATGCGGTTGATGATACCTGTCTCGCCGCATTCGAAGATAACATATTTTTGAAAAATCCTGATATCGTATCAAATATTCCAGCGCCTCCTACGACGTATCTTTTAGTAAATCTTCTCTTATGTATGACAATCATTTTATAATTGTATCATTAAATTTTTGTACTCCAACGCATTTATCACGACTTGGGTTTGTTCGGATTATCGGGTCGACAGATTGCGTTTGTCACATTCAAAGTCACACTCAAGTCTTTGAGATCGTTTATGTCGTATATCGTCTTGTCTGTTTTTGCCATTGTCAATAACTCCCAAAGTCCCGGAGTTCCCTTATAGGTAACATCTCCGATAGTTATATCATCACCTTCGATCGTTATTGGGTTGTCCCCGATGTAAAATCGATCGCCTGTAGAGTTTATTCCAAAGGTCGTATCCGTCAACTTTTTGTTCGAGGCATATTCTTATAAATATTTTGTAGCGATATCACCTAAGTCCAAAGTTCTAATAGCTGAAACTGGATCATCATTAAACACTTCTATCGATGGATACTGCGGGAATAGAATCGCTTTCAACGATGACGATATCTAGGCTGGCAATGTTCGAAGCGCGGCAGTTGTTTCCATAGAGTTCTCTTTTATAGTACTTAATTCTTTGGATATTCCAGACTGAGAGTCGATTATCGGTTTGTACGCTTTTGCTAATTCCCGCTGAAGCCCAATGTCCCTTATTTTCTCGGATAACGAGTCTTGTCTAATATTTTGCTTCATCTTGAGAAAGTTCTCAACGATAAAATCACGTTTGGCTGGATCTTTGATTTTTAGAAACGACATTTTTAACTTGGAAACGTAATATTTAAACACAAAAACGTAAAACATAAAACGTAAAACGTAGAAACGTAAATTTACGTTCACTTTGTATTCAATACCTCTTAACTAATGAACGATTGTTTTGTCGCTTCATCTAGCTGATAAAGATACCACAATGGTAGCGGCTGGTGCAGCTACGATGGTACTTAGAAAAGTTACGCCTAATGCGGCGAGTCCTGAAGATGCAAGGGTTGACAAACCTCCCAAAGCTTTGACTACTCTAACACTCTTTTGATATTTTTTACAGATTATTTCTCTCTTTTCACGTTCTCGTAAAGTTTCCTGTTCAATTTCAGATATTTTCTGAAGGCGATAGGTGTCTGCTTTATTCAATTCCATTTTATAATAACGAAGAATATTATAAAATGGAATTCAAGCTTTATTCGTTGACGCGGTAATCGACATAACATAACGAATCTCCTTCGTTTATGGTGACAGTTCCAAGGTCTCTAAAATTCTTAATATCGAGTAAAATATCTTCCATGAATCCAGTAACGGTATCGCTCAGCAGGCGACACCCCGCTTCTATAAATTCCGGATGGACCGAAACTTTACAGGATCCTTTCGTCATTCAGACACCCAAGCCTAACGGTAAAACAACCGTCTCTTGTGAATGAATAGTTATCGCTTCTTGGGCAAAAACCTCCCATCTCAAATCACCCATTTGTCTTTGCGGTCTATAGTTAACATCCCACATACCTTCACATGCCTTCCACATGACGGATCTCGGTTGTGTTCTCGTAGATTTTTCAATTTTGGGTTTCGTCCATCACATTTTATGAATCAGATAATGAGATATCTTATTTAAGATTTATTTAAAAGTAACAATCTGAGAAGTGGAATGTTTTTAAACGGTGAATCTGGTCCAAGGAAAAACCCATCAACATTTATGAATCCAGAACCTGTTTTCAGATACTGACCTTCTCCCACACCATCAAGTCCAGAATCTTGGTATGACTTCAAGTAAAGACCCTCGCCTTGTTGCACGATCTTGTAGTGTTTACCTCGACTTTTGACATATATTGCACCACCCGATCCGGTGACTTTGTCTATGACTTTTGATCCAGCCGCTGCACCTATTCCTCTTAATGCGCCCGTTGCTAAACTTGGTAGTACGCTCGATAGGAGAAATTTGCCTGCGGTTGCTAGAAATGGTAAAATGGCGCCGATAAATCCACCTTCGACTTTGGCATTATGTATCAATTGCGTTTTACTCATTTTTATAGTCGCATCGTTCCACCCTGATACGCTTTGGCTAATTTTTTATCCTGTGCCTGGGAAAGAGCTAACACGTGGTTTCCATTTAAATCGTTGTGCTTTAATCCTATGCTAACGCCGGTTCCTGCCTCTATGGATTTTTTGATTTTGTCTTTTTGTCCTTCTGAAATATTAACTTTGACATTTGTGTATCGACTCATTTTATATAAGATTATAAAACTTTTAAGCCTCTCTTATATGAAACCGTATCGATAATTCCTCACCTCGCAGATTAATTAGTTGGCCATTTTGATCGGCGAGAGACGTTTCCATCATCGATATCGTGGATAGGGTGATTGGGAGATATATCAAATTCCTCGGCGTTTCGATAATCTTATAGCCGGGTCCTACATTCGGGAGAAAGGAATAAATTATATTATCAGTCGTTCCGTTGCTATAAGATGCTCCGATGATATCGCTCCTTACCCTCAGATTACTGACACTCATTATGTCCACTATATTCTCCGAGTCTTGGTACCCTGCTGAATAACGCCGTCTATCGAAACCGAGGTCTTTTCCGATAGAGTTCAACGCCCAAAAATCAACCATGTAATTCTCCACTACATGTACAACAGTCTTCAACGTATTGCTGTTTGCTTCTATCTTAATATTGTATTCTTCGTTAACCATATCATAATGCTCGTTTTTTCAATGATTCTCTGGACGTATTCGTTAATGTCTGTAATTTCGTAACAACCTTCGGGAATGGTTATATTAACCCACATATCTCCACCATTCGGCGAATACGAAAAGTTGTTGTTAGTCGAGTCGATATTTGGGTATGAAAAATATGTCTAAAGATTGATAAGAACAATTTCATACTTTTTACCTTTATCGAACTGAATCAACGGATTGAATCGGGTCCTTATTCGTGAACTTTTATCACTTAATAATATTTAAACGATAACTTTGGCTCTGTGTAACGAGCGGTGTTGTCTCTGTAGAAGTGATTTCATTTTTAAAATATACAATATTTATCTATAATGGAATGTAGAATTCATCGAAACCGCGTCTATGCTTGCCGTTATTCTTATTACTAGTCTGATCTAGCCCTACAAATCCATGAGGTTACTCCCAGGCTGTTTCACATAGTTTCTTAAACTCATCCTTAGGCATGTCTGTACTTACGTGATCGTGGTAGATGTGATTAATATTTTTCTGGTCTTGAGGAAACAAGCAGACAAAGTTTGCATTCTCTCTGATCGTCTGTCTAGGCAATTTGAAATAATTTTGAGCGAAGTAGAAGCAGTCAACGTTACTATGCCTTCACCGGATGTAGTGGGTCTCACATTTACTTTGCTTTTCTAACTGTAAATCATCGAAAATCATCAGGTTCTTCTTGCCACGGTTCAAGTCTCTCGGGTCTGGCACATCTTCAGACGATTCGAAGAACTTGGAAGATATATCAGATTTTTATCCGAATGTTTAGCCATTTTCTCAATGACAAATGCTGGAGGAACATTTTCTCTCGTGATCTTGTCTTGGCACCAGAATAGCCCGATGATGGATTCTTTCGGTATTTTTTCTTCATATGCTCGCTTGAGTATTTTATACTCTGGTTGAAAGAGAGATCTTCCGAATACTTGCAGATTGTCGTGGTCCAACCATCCAGGTCTTAGAAGTAGGTTCAACAATAGAGTCGTCTTACCGCATCCAGACTTTCCTACGATTAACTCTCCTATACTTCTAGGTAAAAGAGGATTATTGAATCTCTTAGATAATATGTCGTTCGACGAAAAATCTTTGACTTTCATTTTAAATATATCTAATTGTATTTTAAAAGGATGTATTGCCTAAAGTGTAAAACTCGTACTGAAACTAAAAATATTCAAAATGTTACAACGAAGAATGGAAGGTCAATGCTTAGTGGCACATGTGATATATGTGGAAAGACAAAGACACAAATCGTGAAGTCTTCTGAAGGTGGGGATTTAGTTGGATCTTTAAATTCGGTTATCAGCAGTATTAAGCTGCCGTGGGCTAAATATCCAGATGAGATGCACTTACCGGGACATTCGTTTACTGGTCCTGGTACTAGACTTGATTTGTGGTTGAATCCCGATGGAACTCCTAAGGATTGGTCGAAGCCCATCAATAGAGTCGACAACGCTGCATATCATCATGATTTAGCTTACAGCCAGCCCTCCGATACAGCTTCTAAGAATGTCGCCGATAGAGTGATGGTTAATGAGTTGAATAATATTCCTAACCCTAGCTTACGAGAGCGAATAGAAAGAAGTCTTGTCAAACCTATATTATCTACCAAAGCTAGTCTTGGGTTGGGTTTAAACAAAGCCTAAAATTACAATGGACTGATGAACTAGCTGAGGTGTTGCATAAACCCGTAGTAAGACGTTTTCGAAAAAGGATGATGTACGTTAGTGGAATAGATGAAATACGGGCTGCTGATTTAGTCGATACGCAGTCTCGCTAAAGATAACGACAGTGTGAAATACTTGCTAACCGTAATAGATGTATTTTCCAAGTACGGTTGGATTGAACCATTAAATGATAGGAGTGGAAAATCTACGGCTAGTGGCTCCGTGAAAATATTCGAGAGCGGTAGAAGACCAGGAAAAGTATGGGTTGATAAGGGTAAAGAATTTTATAATAAAGACGTTAAGAAATTAGTCGAGTTGTATTCTACGGAGAACGAAGAAAAGTCGTGCGTTGTTGAGTGTTGTAATGGAACAATGCGTGAAAAACTGTTTAAGTATTTTACAGCTAATTCAACTAGAAGATATATCGATGTGTTGGATGAAATGGTTAGTAATTATAATGAAACTAGGCATTCTTCCATTAAAATGACACCCTCTAAAGCTAGTTTGAATATGAATGAAAAGGCTGTATGGATGAACTTAAGTGGAAGTGAAATTCCAGAACCTATTAAGCCTAAGCTCTCAGTAGGCGATAAAGTTAGAATAACGAAGTAGAAAAATATATTTGAAAAAGGATATACACCTAGATGGACTGAGGAAATGTTCACAATTGCACAAGTTCAGTATACGGATCCACCAACTTATAAGATTACTGATTATAATGGTGAGGAAATACAGGGCTCATTTTACGAATAGGAGCTACAGAAGACTATTCAAGAAATATTTGGAATAGAAAAGATAATCAGGAAACGGGGAATCAAGTCGCTGGTGAAATGGTTGGGTTATCCTGAGTAATTTAATTCCTGGGTTGATAATGAAGACTTGGTGACGATGTGATCATTGGAACTGCTGACTTGGTGAAACTATTGGAAATTCCCGTGACTTTTGACCTATCGGTTGATGTTTTGACCTAGAGCTTAGGTTTGTGCATAAATTGTGACTCATCATCGAAACTATTGGAAATTTCTCGAACCTATTAGACTGTATTGGTTTATGTTTAACCTAGGGCATAGGTTTTTGTGGTTTTTGTATGAATTGGTTTTTGTAACCTAGTTAGCGGTTACAAATACGTTTTTGTAACCTATTAGGTGGGTGAATTGACCAATATTATGGTCAATTGAGCTAGATAGCGCGTTTCCCTACTACTCAGGTAATTTGAGAGATACTGATGTGTGCAATTTGAGTCAAGGTGTTTCGTTATTTAAACTATCTGTAGATTTAACATTGTCAGTCTAATTGTCGTCGCTTAGACCTACATCAAGTTATTGAGTTGGTTGTTTGAGTTAATACGAAGTGAAAACGCTACTAGGGTGTGTTTCACTACAATACGAAATAGATTCCATACGAAGTGACAGTTGGACAGTAAAGTGGATGTTTGATGTCAGAGTACACTCAGAGGAAAAGAAGTGTTGCTGACAGCCAATAATTAAAGTCCATATAATTATAAAAAAGGCCTACAGCGTACGTTTTAAATTCGAGATTCAATTACTGTTAAGCCTGTCCTACGATTAAAATATTCGTAGGAACGAATAATAGTCACAATTTTAACTAAATATCAGGGTAAAGTACCCAAAGGTGAGCACTGACCAAATGTGAGCACCTCTAATTATTTCACTTAATCAGCATAGGCGATGGCGCCACTCAGTGAATATCCGCAGCAGTAACATCAAGCATGTTCGAGAAAGTTAAAAGAGTTATTTAAATTCTTTTTTCACAGAATGCTAGTTCTTTAGAATAAAACCCTATAAAAAAACTTATTTTTCCCTTTTCGTAAATGATCGATAAATTGGTCTATTTTTTGGCCATGATACAACTACAGTTATTGTTAGAATGTGTATTATGTCCACTTTATGAGTGAGCGATGATAAGATGTTCCGAAATGTGACCACCATTTTCCGCCATATTGGCATGGTATTCACATTGCGGCCGCATTGTGAGCACTTTGCTCAATCAAATTTTTACATTTTTAAGTGACAATTGGTTTATCGGAAATTCTGTGGCCTATCATTGGCATTATTATTAGACTAGGCCCAATGCTGTTTGTAGAACCTACCTGAAATACGCGTTAGCATGTATGCTCACATTACTAACCAAGGTGTGCTCACATTTAATCCGGGTGCCCAAATGTGAGCACCTTTTACAACATTTAATTTAAAATTTTAAAATATCATGTCAATGATTTGCAAATATAATGCATATAAAATTGTATAGACATTCATTTGATTTATCTTGTTGCACTCAATAATTTTTCCATAATTTCAAATTTTTTTAAAGGTGCTCACATTTGGTTATTCTACCCTACTTAATAACACAAAACAATACTATAGCTGGGGGGTCGGGCTGATTTCCGAGATGTTTGTGTCTTGCCTTATCAAAAACCTTGTTATGATCGAAGGACTGAGCCTAGCATAATTATGGTTCCGATTTAGGCATGGATTGATATCCAGAGGTTATGGGGATCAAAGTAGCGGAAGTGGACGAGAAGCAAATTGGTCTGTAAAGATCCCGGCCGATAAATACAGTGGCAAAACTGGAGTCAGCGATAAAGCAGTAAAAATACATATATTTACATGTACAACCATTTTTTCCGAAATGCGGGAGTTGTGATGGATGTAGGCATAAAGTCAGATTCTTTGAGAGTATGGACATCTTGGGCATGGGCCTTGTGGTGTAGGGCGATTCACAAATGCACGGAGAATAAAATTGTTGATTTCAAATTGGGCTACCCTCTATTTTGGTGTGATCTGAGGTCGGGAACATTTGTGCAAAATATTTCATTTATACAACGAGCTTTAGTGACAGCTCAAGACATGCAAAATTTTATATCACAGCGAAAACGGCAATGATGCTCGTGTCAAATAACGTTTAATTTTAATTTAACTTTTAATTCAACTGGCAAAATATATGAGTAAATTAGCTTGTGGCTCATATCACAGTAATAAATATTATATACATGGTTTGTAGCACGTCTGGTCATTTCTATAAATTTTCTTCAATGGAATCATCATGAAGTGTCAGTGATATTCGACTGTCTGAAACACGGGCTGTCGCTGAGTCTCATCATGTCTGAGAGCATTGCTAAAGTCTGCTGCAAACTTCACAGCACATTCGGCACAGTCACTGATGACCTTCATGCTCCTTACCTTGTTCTTAGCATCGACATGTTTCGACATGGCTCAATGTAATACTCCCAGCCCAAATATCTTCGCGAACTCTTCACTATCCAGCCAACCCGCCCTACCCGATCATAAACAATTAAACATTTAGACATTCAGCAAGTAAGTTTAATAAAATATTATTTGCATCTAAATTTACAAATAAATATTAAGTGAGCTAGAAAAAAAGAGTATGAGTGTCTGCTACAGCAGACACTCTATACTTGAATGATATATTTTGATGTTCGAAAACATGGATTTATTTATAAAAAACTGAATATAGAAGCCTTTTGAGCTGTCACTAAACAATGGAATAATCTCTTGAAAATTTTATGAGTTCCTTAGCACACTAAATATCCTCATTCGAGCACCTAGCCACTTGAGCTTTCCCAAAAAAACGTTTTTAAACACTCTACTGTGTATGACGCGTCACTGC
The DNA here is from genome assembly GCA_959347315.1 of Bimastos eiseni. Lineage (NCBI taxonomy): Eukaryota > Metazoa > Annelida > Clitellata > Crassiclitellata > Lumbricidae > Bimastos > Bimastos eiseni. The sequence continues at coordinate 38,255,892 of OY365806.1, forward strand.
AAAGGGACATGAGAATTGGCAAGAGAACATGTAAGCAGATAAGCAACAGGTTGAACCAAGAGATTTACTAGGACACAAGTGGCTTTATGGGAAGTATCAGTCGTATCTCCCTTGCCTCCCCACCCCTTGAACACTTCCTGTAAGATTGATATACAGGGTAAATTCGTTATATAAAAGTAAATAAAAAAACTAAATATTTTTTAACCTACTATTATGTACAAGTTACAACATTAATTTCTGGTTATAAACGGTCTTTGCAAATACGGCCTGCGCCAAAATGTCCTACGCCAAACCGGTCGCGCCAAACCGGATGCGCCAAAACGGCTGTGCCGTACCGACCGTACCGCGCCAAAACGGCTGTGCCGTAAAGACCGTACCGGGCCTATCATCAAGTTTAATGTTGCAAGATGCTGGATTAATGGAAAAAATACAGTGCAGTTAGAAGTTGTTTTGATGAGCAAAATCATTGTGTAAGTAGAAACTGCATTGACGTAAAATAGTGTAGATGGAAGCCCGGTTGATGGAAAAATCAGTGTAAGTAGAAATTCACTTGATGTACAATCACAGTTTAAGTAGAAACCGAATTGATGAATAATTATAGTTGCAAGTTAAAGCTGGATTGATGGAAAAATCAAAGTGTAAGTAGAAACTGGCGTGATGGAAAATCACAGTGTAAATAGAAGCTGAATTGATGAAATAATCATTGCGTAAATAGCAGGTGAATCAATGAAAACATCATAGCGTATGTAGAAGCTGGAATTATGGAAAACTCATAGTGTAAGTTGAAGTCAACAGGACCGCATTATCGATTAGGCTGACTAGGCTGAAGTCTAGGGGCCCACAAAGAGCAGGGGCCCATGCGGCATCGCCGGTTAATTACGGCAGTGGTTAGATTTTGTAGCATAAATTGCTGGACGCTAATTAAGTACATTGATATCGTCACTGTGATGGACATTCAAATTCAACCGTGGAAACTTTTAGTCAATGCCCATGGCGGCCTGTCTATTGTCAAACGATGCTCACGATTGACAATAGATGGTCTGTCCACTCTGATGCTTCAAAGACAATCAGCTGTGAATAAAATATATGAAAAAGTAAAGATGGTTCTAGAACAATTTACAGAAAACTTGGACGAAGGAGCCAAAGCACGGGGTAAGAGGCAAGGGGTATTTTATCAAAGTTGGATACCTTGAACAATTGAATCTTACTGGTGTCACTAAAAGATTTCACCAGACAATCATAAAGCTACAGAGCACAAACATTGATCTGAACGAAGATTTGAAGCTCTTAAGGCCATTGAATAATTATTTAAGTCACCAGTTAAAGAGATGTTTTTGAGGACTTTGAGGAGAAAGGGAAGATCAAAATTGGTCTTGGAAAGGAGCTGGTATACAAAGAAGATACCCAAAGAAAGAATGAAGGTAGTGTGAAGCTCAGGCAAAATGATGGCAATTTTGAAGATAGGCCCTACCGATTTTTCAGGGAGGAAGATTTTTAGGGTCATGATGTTTCTTCCCATGATCGATCACTTGTTAACAGTGATTCAGCAGAGGCTGGATGCATAATGTGGTTTCTGTCAAATTCGGCTTCCATTCACAATTTACCTCGGTTAATGGTGACCAACTGAGGGAGGCGGCCGAGAGGCTGGTGAATACCTACCCAGAAGACCTCAACACCAGAACCCTGAGGAAGTTATTCATTTCCAAGAGTACACGAATGACCCTGAATCTGGTGCTTGGCTAATTCAAAAACGTTAAAATAATGTGACCTTTATTGCATTGAGAATGCTTCAAACTATTGTTAACAATGAAATGCAGGACACTCTCAAACATGTTTACGCATTTGCTTCATGCCAATTATTAAGGCTGCCTGACGAGATATCACTTTCTTTCTTACTCCATTTATTACTCCATATTTTAGTAAATTGTACGAAAGGAGAGCGTGAAATTCGCGAGGAAACTGGGAAAGGCGTTAGAGATGTCAACCTTCAAGGGGCCCAAAGAAGCCTACCTTAGGTTGATAAGGCGCTGGAAGCTAGTTCTATGAAAGATCAGTGTGTAAGCTAAACTCATTGATTATGCGCCGATCTTATTTAGCCTATCAAAAGTAGAACTTATTACAAAGCCAAGCTTCGAAAATAAAGGCTCAGTTTATTAATTGAAAGACAAACACATGAATCAGTATCCGAACTTACCAGTATCTTATTTGTCAACCTTTTCGGCATTTTCATCTGTTTCTTCTGTTTTATCATGTCCCTTTATCTTTTGCTAATTCTTCTTTCTCTTCTGCCTCTATTGCTGCTTAGCGTTGCATTATTTTTCCATCTTTTGTAGTCTTCTTCGGTATGTCCTTCTATCGTAACATTCTTGCAACTTTCTTAACAATCACAAAATTCGCAAGTTGCTCAGCTTCGGTCTCTTCATCTTCTGTCTCTTCCTTTTCTGTGTCTTCATCTTCGGTCTCTTCTTCATCCGTCTGTCCATCATCGGACACTTCTTCATCCGTATTTTTATCGCTTTTTTCATCGTCTTTCCCTTCATCTCCGTTTCCCTTGCATTTCATTTTCTTGCTTTTCTTCCTCTGACTTATCTTTCCTTAGCCTGCCTTCCACTTACCTCCTTTACCTCCCTTAGCTCCCTTAGCACCCTCAGCCCTTTTGCCTCTCTTAAGTGTCTTCCCCTTATCCCATTAACACCCTTATCTCTTTTACTTCCCTTAGCTTCCGTTGGCTCCCTTAGCTCGCTTAGCACCATTAGCTAATTTGCCTTTCTCACCTGCCTCCCTCTTACATCTTTTGCACCCTTTAGCTCTCTTAGCTCCCGTGCATCCAATAGCTCCATTGCGTTCATCGGCTTCCTCAACTCCCTTGCCTCCCTTACCTGCCTTGCCGCTTTACCGCCCTTAGTTCTCTTGCTTGTCTTCACCAACTCGCCTTTCCCTTATTTGTCTTTCCCTTGCCTGTCCTCTCCTTACTTGCCTTTCTTTTTCATTATCACCTACCTCTCCCTATTCGCTCCTTACTCCCCTTGCTTCTGCTCCAACCCCCTCAACGTCTCTTTCCTCCCTTCCTCTTACCCCCTCCACTTCTCCCACCTCCCTTCCTCTTACCCCCTCCACTTCTCCCACCTCTCTTCCTCTTACCCCCTCCACTTCTCCCACCTCCCTTCCTCTTACCCCCTCCACGTCTCTTACCTCCCCCCCTCTTACCCCCTCCTCGTTTCTTACCTCCCCCCCTCTTACCCCCTCCACGTCTCTTACTTCCCCCCTTCCTACCCCCACCACCTCTCTTACCTCCCCTCCGACCACCCCCCCTACCTCCCTTACCACCTCCTCTCTTACTCCCTTTGCCTCTGCCTTTACTTCGGCCCCCCCTGCCACCCTTACCTCCCCTCCCCCCACCACTTTTACCTCTCCTCCCCCTACCCCTCCTAGCTCCCTTGCCTCCCCCTCTCTTACCCCTCCCACCTCCCTTACCTCCCCTCCTGCTACCCCTCCTAGCTCCTTTGCCTCCCCCTCTCTTACCCCTCCCACCTCCCTTACCTCCCCTCCTGCTACCCCTCCTAGCTCCTTTGCCTCCCCCTCTCTTACCCCTCCCACCTCCCTTACCTACCCTTCCCCTACCCTTCCTACCTCCCTTACCTCCGCCCTTCTTACCCCTCCCACCTCCCTTACCTCCCCTCCTGCTACCCCCCCTAGCTCCCTTACCGCCCCCCTTCTTACCCCTCCCACCACCCCTCCCCCTGCCCCCCTTACCTCCCCCCCTCTTACCCGACCTACCGCCCTTACCTCCCCTCCCCTTACCCCCCCTACCGCCCTTCCCTTTCCTCCCTTTACCACCCCTACCTCCCTTACCTCCACTCCCCGTACCGCCTTTACCTCTGCCCTTACCTCTCCTCCCCTTAGTCCCCGCACCTCCTTTGCCTCCTCTTCCTTTGCCACCTCTACCTCCCTTATCTCCCCTCCCCCTACCGCCTTTACCTTTGCCCTTGCTTCCTCTCCCCTTACCCCCCATGCTTCCCTTACCTCCTCTCCCCTTACCCCCTTTACTTATGCCCTTGCCTCCCCTCCCCTTACCACCCTTACCTCCCTTACCTCCTCTCCCCCTACCGCCTTTACCTCTGCCCTTACCTCCCCTCCCCTTACCCCCCGCACCTCCTTTGCCTTCCCTCCTTTTGCCACCCCTACCTCCCTTATCTCCCCTCCCCTTACCGCCTTTACCTTTGCCCTTGCTTCCTCTCCCCTTACCCACCGTGCTTCTCTTACCTCCTCTCTCCTTACCCCCTTTACCTCTGCCCTTGCCTCCCCTACCCTTACCCCCCATACCACCCTTACCTCCTCTCCCCCTACCGCCTTTACCTCTGCCCTTACCTCCCCTCCCCTTACCCCCCGCACCTCCTTTGCCTCCCCTCCTTATGCCACCCCTACCTCCCTTATCTCCCCTCCCCTTACCGCCTTTACCTTTGCCCTTGCTTCCTCTCCCCTTACCTCCCGTGCTTCTCTTACCTCCTCTCTCCTTACCCCCTTTACCTCTGCCCTTGCCTCCCCTACCCTTACCCCCCATACCTCCCTTACCTCCTCTCCCCCTACCGCCTTTACCTATGCCCTTACCTCCCCTCCCCTTACCCCCCGCACCTCCTTTGCGTCCCCTCCTTTTGCCACCCCTCCCTCCCTTATCTCCCCTCCCCTTACCGGCTTTACCCTTGCCCTTGTTTCCTCTCCCCTTACTCCCCGTGCTTCCCTTACCTCCTCTCCTCTTACCCCCTCTATCGCTGCTCTTGCCTCCCCTCCCCTTACCACCCCTACCTCCCTTACCTTCTCTCCCCCTACCCCTTTTAACTCCGCCCTTACCTCCCTTCCCCTTATTGCCTTTACCATTGAGAGGGCCTCTCCTCCCCTTACCCCTTGCGCCTCCCTTACCTCCTCCGCTCCTAGCCCCTTTACCTTTGCTCTTACCTCCCCTCCCTTTACCCTTCGTGCCTCCCTTACCTCCCCTTCCCTTATCACCCGCACCTCTTTTGCCTTCTCTCCCTTTGCCACCACTACCTCTCGTACCTCCCCTCCCCTTACCGCCTATACCTTTGCCCTTGCCTCCTCTCCCCTTGCTCCCCGTGCTTACCTTACCTCCTCTCCCCTTATCCCCTTTATCTCCGCCCTTACCTCCTCTCCCCTTACTCCCCGCACCTCCTTTGCCTCCCCTCCCTTTGCCATCCCCACCTCCCTTACCTCCCCTCCCCTTACTGCCTTTAGCATTGAGCTTGCCTCCCCTACCCTTTCCTCCCGTACCTTTTTTACCTCGTCCCCTCTTATCCCCCGCACCTCCTTTACTCCCCCTTTCTTTACCACCTCTACCTCTTTTACCTCCTCTTCCCTTACCCCCTTTACCTCTGCCCTTGCCTCCCTTCTCTTTTCTCCCCATACCTCCCTTACCTCCTCTGCCTGTACCTCCTTTACCCCTGCTCTCATTTTTTTCTCCACTTCCCCTAACACTCTTGCCTTCCCTTCTCTTACCCTCTTTGCCTTTGCCCTTACCTCCCCTACCCCTACCCCCAGCATCTTTTTTGCCTCCCCTTCCTTTGCCGCCCCTACCTCCCTTACCTCCTTTCTCATTACCGCCTTTATTTCTGCCCTTACCTCCTTTCCTCTTACTCCTCGCCCCTCCTTTGCCTCCCCTCACTTTGCCACCATTACCTCCTTTACCCTCCCTCCCCTTACCACGCATGCCTCCCTTACCTCCCCTTCCCTTGCTGCCTTTATCTTTGCCCATGCCTCCCCTCCCCTTACCCCCCGCGCCTCCCTTCGATCCTCTCCCTTTACCTCCTTTACCCCTGCTCTTATCTCCCCTCCCTTTACTCTTCGCACCTCCCTTACCTTCACTTTTTTTACCCCCCGTACCATTTTTTCCTCCACTTCCCCTAACACTCTTGCCTCCCCTTCTCTTACCCTCTTTGCCTTTGCCCTTACCTCCCCTACCCCTACCCCCAGCACCTTTTTTGCCTTCCCTCTCTTTGCCACCCCTACCTTTCTTACCGCCCGTCCCTTTACCGCCTTTATCTTTGCCCTTGCCTCTCCTCCCCTTTCCTCCCGTACCTCCTTTACCTAGCCCCCTCTTATCCCCCGCACCTCCTTTACCCCCCCTCCCTTTGCCACCCCTACCTCCCTTACTTCCTTTCTCATTACTGCCTTTATTTCTGCCCTTACCTCCCTTCCTCTTACTCCTCGCCCCTCCTTTGCCTCCCCTCACTTTGCCACCATTACCTTCTTTACCCTCCCTTCCCTTACCACGCATACCTCCCTTACCTCCCCTTCCCCTGTTGCCTTTATCTTTGCCCATGCCTCCCCTCCCCTTACCCCCCGCGCCTCCCTTCGATCCTCTCCCTTTACCTCCTTTACCCCTGCTCTTATCTCCCCTCCCTTTACCCTTCGCACCTCCCTTACCTTCACTTTTTTTACCCCCCGTACCATTTTTTCCTCCACTTCCCCTAACACTCTTGCCTCCCCTTCTCTTACCCTCTTTGCCTTTGCCCTTACCTCCCCTACCCCTACCCCCAGCACCTTTTTTGCCTTCCCTCCCTTTGCCACCCCTACCTTTCTTACCGCCCGTCCCTTTACCGCCTTTATCTTTGCCCTTGCCTCTCCTCCCCTTTCCTCCCGTACCTCCTTTACCTAGCCCCCTGTTATCCCCCGCACCTCCTTTACTCCCCCTCCCTTTGCCACCCCTACCTCCCTTACTTTTTTCCTCATTACCGCCTTTATTTCTGCCCTTACCTCCCTTCCTCTTACTCCTCGCCCCTCCTTTGCCTCCCCTCACTTTGCCACCATTACCTTCTTTACCCTCCCTTCCCTTACCACGCATACCTCCCTTACCTCCCCTTCCCCTGTTGCCTTTATCTTTGCCCATGCCTCCCCTCCCCTTACCCCCCGCGCCTCCCTTCGATCCTCTCCCTTTACCTCCTTTACCCCTGCTCTTATCTCCCCTCCCTTTACTCTTCGCACCTCCCTTACCTTCACTTTTTTTACCTCCCGTACCATTTTTTCCTCCACTTCCCCTAACACTCTTGCCTCCCCTTCTCTTACCCTCTTTGTTTTTGCCCTTACCTCCCCTACCCCTACCCCCAGCACCTTTTTTGCCTTCCCTCCCTTTGCCACCCCTACCTTTCTTACCGCCCGTCCCTTTACCGCCTTTATCTTTGCCCTTGCCTCTCCTCCCCTTTCCTCCCGTACCTCCTTTACCTAGCCCCCTCTTATCCCCCGCACCTCCTTTACCCCCCTTCCTTTTGCCACCCCTACCTCCCTTACTTTTTTTCTCATTACCGCCTTTATTTCTGCCCTTACCTCCCTTCCTCTGACGCCCTGCCCCTCCTTTGCCTCCCCTCACTTTGCCACCATTACCTCCTTTACCGCCCCTCCCCTTACCGCCTTTACCTTTGCCCTTGCCTACTATCCCCTTAGCCCCCGTGCTTCCCTTACCTCCTCTCTCCTTTCCCCCTTTGCCTCTGCCCTTGCCTCCCCTCCCCTTACCACCAGTACCTCCCTTACCTCCTCTCTCCCTACCGCCTTTACCTCTGCCCTTGCCTCCCCTCCCCTTGCCCTCCGCACTTTCTTTGCCTACCCTCCGTTTGCTACCCCTACCTCCCCTTCCCTTACCGCCTTCACCTTTGCCTCCCCTCCCCTTACCGCCCGCGCCTCCCTTACCTCCTCTCCCCTTACCCTCTTTACCCCTGCTTTTATTTCCCCTCCCTTTACCCTTAGTACCTCGCTTACCTCCCCTCCTCTTATCCTCCGCACCTTCTTTACCCCCCCTTCCCTTACCACCCCTCCCTCCCACTCTACCCTTTTTTTTACTCCCCGTACCTCTTTTACCTCCCCCCCTACCTCCCGTCCCCTTACTGCCTTTACCTTTGTCCTTGCCTTCCCTCCCTTTACCCCCCGCGCCTCCTTTACCTCCTCTCCCCTTACCCCATTTATCTTTGCCCTTACCTCCCCTCCCTTTACTTTTCGTACCTCCCTTACCTCCCTTCCTTTTACCCTCGGTACCTCCTTTACCTCCCCTCCCCTTACCCCCCGTACCTCCCTTACCTCTTCTCCCCTTTTTTTCCTTACCTGCCTTTTCCTTACCCCGCTTACCCCTTGTACCTCCCTTACCTGGCTTTTCCTTAGCTCCCATACTGCCCTTACCTGCCTTCCCCTTACCCCCCTTACCTCCTTTTTCCATGTTCTTTCTCTTGTCCTGTCCCTTGTTCTTTCCCTTGTTCTTTCCCTTGTTCTTTCCCTTGTCCTTTCCCTTGTCCTTTCCCTTGTCCTTTCCCTTGTTCTTTCCCTTGTCTGTGTTGCTGTTCTTTCCCTTGTCCTTTCCCTTGTTCTTTCCCTTGTCTGTTCCCTTGTTCTTTCCCTTATCCTTTCCCTTGTTCTTTCCCTTGTCTGTCCCTTTGTTGTTTTCCTTTTTTTTTTCCTTTTTAATTTTTTTTTGCATTTTCCCCATATTTTTTGCTGCTTTTCCCGTCGTTTTTGCTGCTTTTCCTGTTTTGACTTTTTTGGGTTTTTTTTTTTTTTCGTCTGTTTTAGTTTTTTTGGCTATTTTATTTTTTCCACCTTTTTCCTTTTTTTTTTCTTTGTCCTTTTCTCCGTCTTTTTTCTTTGTTTTATCTTTTTCCTTTTTTCCGCCTTTTTTCTTATTTTTGTCTTTTTCCTTTTTTCCGTCTTTTGTCTTTTCTTTACCTTTTTCCTTCTTCTTGTCCTTTTCACCTTTCTTGCCTTTTTTCTTTTCTTCGTCTTTTTCCTTTTTTCCGTCTTTTGTCTTTTCTTTGCTTTTTTCTTTTTTTTTGTCCTTTTCACCTTTCTTGCCTTTTTTCTTGTCTTCGTCCTTTTCCTTTTTTCCGTCTTTTGTCTTTTCTTTGCTTTTTTCCTTCTTTTTGTCCTTTTCACCTTTCTTGCCTTTTTTCTTGTCTTCGTCTTTTTCCTTCTTTTTGTCTTCGTCCTTATTTCCATCTTCTTTGTTTTTTTTGTCATCCTTCTTCTTGTCCTTCTTTTCCTTCTTCTTTGTATTGCCGCCATCGCCACCGCCGCTGTCACCGTCATCATCTCCGCCACCGCCACCGCCGCCGCCACCGCCACCGCCACCGCCACCGCCACCGTCATTATAGCCGCCACCTCTATCATCGCGGCCAGCCCCATCATCGCCACCACCGTCATCATCGCCGCCACCGCCAAAAAAACCGCCACCGCCGCCACCGCCTCCGTCATCATCGCCGCCGCCGCCGCCACCGCCACCACCGCCGCCGCCACCGCCAAAAAAACCGCCACCGCTATCATCGCCGCCACCGTCATCATCGCCGCCACCGCCAATAAAACCGCCACCGCCGCCACCGCCTCCGTCATCATCGCCGCCACCACCACCACCGCCACCGCCAAAAAAGCCGCCACCGCCATCATCGCCGCCACCGTCATCATCGCCGCCACCGTCATCATCGCCTCCACCGCCAAAAAAACCGCCGCCACCGTCATCATCGCTGCCACCGTCATCATCGCCTCCACCACCAAAAATGCCGCCGCCACCTTCATCTTTTTCCTTTTTTCCGTCTTTTGTCTTTTCTTTGCTTTTTTCCTTCTTTTTGTCGTTTTCACCTTTCTTGCCTTTTTTCTTGTCTTCGTATTTTTCCTTTTTTTTGTCTTCGTCCTTATTTCCATCTTCTTTGTTTTTTTTGTCATCCTTCTTCTTGTCCTTCTTTTCCTTCTTCTTTGTATTGCCGCCATCGCCACCGCCGCTGTCACCGTCATCATCTCCGCCACCGCCACCGCCGCCCCCACCGCCACCGTCATTATAGCCGCCACCTCTATCATCGCGGCCAGCCCCATCATCGCCACCACCGTCATCATCGCCGCCACCGCCAAAAAAACCGCCACCGCCGCCACCGCCTCCGTCATCATCGCCGCCACCGTCACCACCGCCGCCACCGCCAAAAAAGCCGCCACCGCCATCATCGCCGCCACCGTCATCATCGCCGCCACCGTCATCATCGCCTCCACCGCCACCGCCAAAACTGCCGCCGCCACCGTCATCATCGCTGCCACCGTCATCATCGCCTCCACCACCAAAAATGCCGCCGCCACCGTCATCTTTTTCTTTTTTTCCGTCTTTTGTCTTTTCTTTGCTTTTTTCCTTCTTTTTGTCCTTTTCACCTTTCTTGCCTTTTTTCTTGTCTTCGTCTTTTTCCTTTTTTTTGTCTTCGTCCTTATTTCCATCTTCTTTGTTATTTTTGTCATCCTTCTTCTTGTCCTTCTTCTCCTTCTTCTCTGTATTGCCGCCATCGCCACCGCCGCTGTCACCGTCATCATCTCCGCCACCGCCGCCGCCGCCGCCACCGTCATTATAGCCGACACCTCTATCATCGCGGCCAGCCCCATCATCGCCACCACCGCCATCGCCAAAAATGCCGCCGCCACCGCCATCGCCAAAAATGCCGCCGCCACCGTCATCATCGCTGCCACCGTCATCATCACTGCCATCGCCAAAAATGCCGCCGCCACCGCCAAAAATGCCACGGCCACGGATAATAATGACTCTGGCACCGTCTTCCTCCTCGCCATCGTCATAATCGCCGCCAGCGCCAAAAATGCCGCCGGCACCGATAATAATGGCTCTGGCACCGTCTTCATCCTCGCCACCGTCATCATCGCCGCCACCGCCAAAAATGCCGTCGTCACCGACAAAACTGCCTCCGCCACCGTCATCATCGCCGCCACCGTCATCATCTCCGCCACCGCCAAAAATGCCGCCGTCACCGAGAAAACTGCCACCGCCACCGTCATCATCGCCGCCACCGTCATCATCTCTACCACCGCCAAAAATGCCGCCGTCACCGAGAAAACTGCCACCGCCACCGTCATCATCGCCACCACCGTCATCATCGCCGACACCGCCAAAAATGCCGCCGTCACCGACAAAACTGCCACCTCCACCGTCATCATCGCCGCCACCGTCATCATCTCCGCCACCGCCAAAAACCCCGCCGCCGTCATCACCGCCGAAACCGTCCCCATTTTCGTCATCGTCGACACCGTCGTAATTGTCATCATTGTAATTGTTAACTTTCCTGATTTTCCTTGGTTCTCTGACTCTCTTAACTCGCTTGCCTCCTCTGACTCTCTTAGCTCTTTTGCCGTTGTCGTTGTTGACATTCCGATTTTGATGGAACGAGTTTGCCGAACGATTGACTTTGACGTCATCGTGCCTAAATGGCGGACAGTTGGTTGGCAAGATGAAGGGATGTGGCGCTGCTTCACTGAGTCGGAAGTAAGCAGCTGGGCAGGCTGCTGGAAGATGCGGCCTTTTCTGGTGAACGGCATATTTTGAAAACAAGGACATGCTGTTGGTGTTGGCGATAATGCTACGTGATCGCAAATGAGGCGCTTGGTCTGCCGTTGACAGGTCAGGCTGCTGGATCTGTGTGGCTTGTACAACATGTGGAGATTGAGGCACAAGTCCGCCTTCCGACGGGTACAAAAATGAACGCTTAATATGATATTCTGGAGGAATTGAAGATTCGTGGTTTTTGAAGAGATTCTGGGACGAAGGCTTTAGATATATATTTTGACTGGCAGCACAAGCAAGTGGTCCGTTGTGTTGCAGAGGGAGTGAATTAGGTGCAATTGAGTTCGTGTGGTTGGATATTTGTCCACTTTCATGATGATAAAAGTGATTGACAGGAGAGAGTTTTTCAACTGAAGGTTGGATAACTATGATCTCAGTATTCATTCCTCGCGTTATTTCGCGTGGTTGATGGTTGCTATTCGAGGAAGACGTGTTTCCAGCTTGAGTCTGGAAAGTGTGTGGCTCAACCTCCATGTTCTGACATAGCCGATAGGTGAGCATAATATCCGGTTCTTCGTGATTTCGATCTGTCACGTTTCGACTTTCCCTACTGACAGAACGAAATATAGCGTTTTGATGACGACGATTAATAACTACATGCTCAGCCTGATTTGAGACAAAACTCTGATTCTGGGGTTGAGAGGGGCGTATCAGCTGCTCTCCGGACTGTTTGACAACCTGATCGAAAGCTCTTCGATTTGGGAACCGAAGAATAGCTGCGTTATTTTGATTTCGAGAAGAATAGGATACATTAACAACTCGTGAAGCGTTGCAATGTGACACAATTTGAGTGTGCAGTTTGGACAGAGGTACCATGTTTCCGATTTCGTTAAGAGGAAGTATAGCATTAATGGCATTGTTAAGTGGAGACCGAGGCGGTGGCTGAGAAGGAAAAAGCTGCGGATTTAGGGCGGAATATCTCGTCCGTGGTTCGGCTTGACGTAGACGAGCTGCGGGTGCATTTTCTAGCGCTGAAACATCTGTGACGGTCGTCGAATCTGCTTGAATAGATTTCGTTTTGGATGCAGTGGTCCAATGTTCTTCACTTCTCAAATTTAGCAGAGTAGGGTCCGCTTGACCAGTGTGAGCAATGCCGGCGCGTTTATTTGGGACCTGACTCTGTGCAGAGTTGATTGATTGCAACCTTTGCTCATTTTGGGTCTTTGAAGGATATACCTTTGGTAGTGGAGGCGGAGCAGGAGGAGGAGGAGGAGGAGGAGGAGGAAGCTTCTGATAGACAACAATTGGCGCAGTATTCAGTCTAAAAGTCGCGCTGTTGCTAATCTTTCGTTCGATACCGTAAGCTTCTGGGAGCCGACTTTTTGCAGAGTTGTTTAATTGCAACCTTTGCCTGTGATGTATCTTTGAAGGAAATGCCATTGGCAGTGGTGGATGAGGAACACGAGGAGGAGGAGGAGGACGAAGTTTTGGATAGACAATAATTGGTGCAGCATTGAGTCTAAAAATCGCGCTGTTGCTGATCTTTTGTTCGATACCGCGGGCTCCACTGATGGAAGGCGGTTCGTTCGGACGGGCATTGACCAACGCAGCCATGCGGAAGCCGACTTCCAGTGGGCTCCAACGTCCAGAAGACTGAAATGGCATAGCCAGACTTCCGCTAGGAATTAGAGCGCACGAAGCAGTAGCAGCAGAAGCTGGTCGAGGTAGATAGATGGGTATTGGTCTTTTAAGTTCTGAGGGCTCAGTCTGAGGGACGAAGCTCGTATTCCGAGAGATGGCAGTCGCAGCAGTGTTCGACAGAAGTGGCAATAAATTTATTCTTTCTGACGAACTGCTTTCACTTCTCTTTAAACCTCTGCAAGATCCCTGCGATTTTATAGCCAAGGCGCCAGAAATTATAGTCTCCTTGCGTTCCGGAGCAAAACTGACGCCGGGGGAATCAATTAGATCAAGAAGGCAATCCAGTGGACGGGAATTAGGTTTGCTTAGTAGGTCAAACTGGTTGCCAGCGTTGCCCGATTTATTTGTGCAGTAATGGTTCAACTTGGCGATTGTCATTTCCGCCGTTGCAAAGTTCTCTGCAGAACAAACACAAACGTAAGGAATAAGCACGTACACGAATTAAGGCATGAACTCTGTTAAGCTAAAGTGAATCTGGCGTCAACGGTCATTAAGCTAGCTTGAGCAAACTGAGGTTAGGCATAAAGGTCTCGTAATGAAATACATGCTAACTGAAACACCGGCGTTTCAACACGGTATTCCTTACTGCAATAATTAACTGGTCTCCCAGCAAGCAACCAGTTTAAATGAATGACAATGAACAAGGCAATGCATTTTATTTACTCAACCTATTGAGTCTTTGGTTGTCTGTGAGGCCTTGTAAATGTACATGCTGTATTGCAGAGCCTTGTGGTTAACCTTTGGCTCTTTATGTATACTCTGACCCAGAAGGTCCAAGGTGGCAGGGTCTTTCTTAATTTCTAAATCGATGTTCGAGATTATTCTACCTGTTTGTAACCACAAAGGTTAAAATTGTATGATGGAAATTTATATGGCACCACTTCAAGAGAACATTTTTTTGCGAGTAGTTGAAAGTGTAGCAGTCTGGCCCAAAATATGCACAAACCTAAGCACTAGGTCAAACGCTAACCTATAGGTTACCATTTCATTTTTTAACCTACCCTAGGTTACAAAATGTCTAAAATATGCACAAACCTAGGTTCATGGTTCAAACATCGACCAATAGGTTACCACAATATTGCAAATCCGTCACAATTCATGCACAAACCTAAGCTCTAGGTTAAATCCCTAGGAATTTCCAAAAGTTTTCGATGAGTCATCCTTTTTCTAAAATGCCTTACTACAGGTTTATGCAATTCATTCGTTAATTGATTGGTCCATTTCAGATCGGGTTGTAATTTTAAGCTTTTTTTAAACCTAACCCGAGACTAGCTTTAGTAGATAATATAGGTTTGACTACAGCCCTTTCTAATCTCACCCGTAAGCTAGGATTAGGTATATTATTCAATTCATTAATCATTGCTCTGTCGGCGATATTCCTAGAAGCCGTATCCGCGTGCTGGTTGTAAGCTAAATCATGATAATATGCAGCGTTATCGACGCTATCAACGGGTTTCGACCAATCTTTAGGAGTTCTATCAGGATTCAATCTCAAATTTAGTCTAGTACCAGGACCAGTAAACGAATGTCCCGGTAAGTGCATCTCACCTGGATATTTTGCTCACGGTAATTTAATACCGCTAGTTACTGAATGTAGAGACACAGCTAGATCCCCACCTTCGACAGCTTTCACGAATTGAGTCTTTGTTTTTCCATAAACATCACACGTGCCTCTAATCATCGACTTTCCATTCTTCGTTATAACATTTTCAATATTTTTGGTTTCAGTATGAGTTTTACACTTTACGCAATACATTTTAAATACAATTACATATATTTAAAATGGAAGTAAAAATTTTTTTTTTCGTGGCACGACATATTATCTAACAGATTCAATAACCCTCTTTTTCCTAGAAGTATAAGAGGGTTAATCGTAGGAAAGTCTGGATGTGGTAAGACGACATTGTTGTTGAACCTGCTTCTAAGACCCAGATGGTTAGATTACGACAATCTGCAAGTATTCGGAAGGTCTCTCTTTCAACCAGAGTATAAAATTCTGAAAAAAGAATACGACGAAAAAATGTCTAAAGAATCTATCGTCTGGTTATTTGATATTCAAGACGAAATCATGAGAGAAAATCTTTCACCAGCATTTGTCGTTAAGGAAATGGGAAAACAATTGATTAAAAAATCTGATATTTCTTCCCAGTTCTTTGAATCAGCAGAAGACGTGCCAGACCCAAGTGACTTGAACCGTGACAAGAAGAATCTGATGATTTTCGACGACTTACAGTTAGAAAAGCAAAATAAATGTGAGACTTATTACATCCGAGGGAGGCATAGCAACGTCGACTGTTTCTATATAGCCCAGAATTATTTCAAACTACCGAGACAGACAATTAGAGAGAATTCAAACTTTATCTGTTTGTTTCCCCAAGACTTTAAAAATATTGATCACATCTACAATGACAGCGTCAGCACAGACATGTCTAAGGATGAGTTTAAGAAACTATGTCAAATAGCCTGGAAGCAACCTCACGGCTTTGTAGTGATAGATCACTCTAGTAATAAGAATAACGGAAAGTACAGATGCGGTTTTGATGAATTCTACATTCCATTATAAATAAATGTTTGCTAATTTATAAATGGAATCGATTCTACAAAAGATTACAGACAACACCGAAAGGACTGCTCGTTACACGGAGCCAAAGTAATCGTTTTACATATTATTAAGTGACAAGACTTCGCAAATAAGGACGCGGTTCAATCCACTGATACAGTTTGATAAAAATAAAAAGTATGAAATGGCTCTTGTCAACATACTTTTCATTCCCAAACATCGACGCGACTATCAATAGCTTTTCGTATTCGCCGAATCGTGGAGGTATGTGGGCTACTATAACCATCCCTGAAGGCTGTTATGAAATTACAGACATTAACGAATACGTGCAGAGAAGCATGAAAGAAAACGAGCATTATGATATGGTTAACGAAGCATACAATATTAAGATAGAAGCAAACATCAATACGTTGAAGACAGTTTTGCATATAGCGGAGAATTACAAAGTTGATTTTTATGCGTATAACTCTATCGGAAAAGTCCATTGTTCCAATAGGTGGCGATATACCGAGGGATATCAAGAATCAAAGAATATAGTAGACATAATGAGTGTTACTAATCTGAGAGTAACGAGCGATGTCATCGGAGCATCCTATAGCAACGGAAATACAGATAACATTATCTATTCCTTCTTTCCGAATGTAGGGCCTGACTATAAGATAATTGAAACGCCGAGAAATTTGATCCATCTTCCAATCGCCCTATTCACGATTTCGACAATGGAAACGGCTCTCACCGATCAGAATGGTAAACTAATTAATCTGCGAGGTTAGGAATTATCGATACGGTTTCATATTAGAGAAGCTTAAAAGTTTTGTAGTTTTATATAAAATGAGTCGATACACGAACGTCAAAGTCAATATTTCACAAGGACAAAAGATAAAAATAAAAAGTTCGCTACAATCGGGCACAGGTGTTAGTATTGGATTAAAGCACAGCGATTTAAACGGAGAGCGTGTGTCAGCTATTACCCAAGCACAACCCAATAAACTAGCTTAAGCGTATCAGGATGGGAAAGGCGTGACTATAAAAATGAGTAAAACACAATTGATACATAACGATAAAGTCGAAGGCGGCTTTATCGGCGCAATTTTACCTTTTCTTGCAACTGCTGGCAAGTACCTACTATCTAGCGTATTACCGAGCTTAGCAACGGGTGCATTAACTGGAATAGGTGCGGCAGTTGGTTCTAAAGTCATTCATAAAGTCACCGGAACGGGCGGGGCTATATGTGTCAATAATCGAGGTAAAAACTACAAGATAGTGCAACAAGGGCAGGGTCTATACGAAAGCCATACCAAGGATCTGGATTAAACGGCGTAGGAGAAGGTCTGTATGTGAAAAGAGGTAATGGGTTTATAAATGGGAAAGGACTTATCTTAGAACCAGATTCACCATTTAAAAACATTCCGCTTCGCGGATTGTTACTTTAAAAAATATTGTATATATATATATAAAATGTCTCTATTTCCAATTCATAAAATGGGGTGGACGAAACCAATAATTGTTCCAGAAGTAAGAACTCAACCGAGATCCATCAGGTGGAAGGTGTGTGAAGGCATGTGGGATGTCAAGTATAGACCGCAAAGACAAATGGGCGGTGTAAGGTGGGAATTTTTTGCTCAAGAAGCGATAACTATTCATTCACAAGAGACGGTTGTTTTACCGTTAGGCTTTGGTGTCCGAATGACGAGAGGATCGTGTAAAGTTTCGCTCCATCCGGAATTTATAGAAGCGGGTTGTCGCCTGCTGAGCGATACCGCTACTGGATTCGCGGAAGAAATTTTACTCAATATTAAGAATTTTAGAGATCTTCGGACTGTCACCATAAACGAAGGAGACTCGTTATGTTATGTGAATTACGAATAAAATTGAATTCCATTTAAAAATATTCCTCGATATTATAAAATGGAATTGAACAAAGCAGACACTTATCGCCTTCAGAAAATATCTTAAATTCAACAGGAAATCTTACGAGAACGTGAAAGGAGAGAAATAATCTGTAAAAAATTTCAAAAGGGTGTTAAAGTTGTTGAAGCGTTGGGAGGTTTGTTAACCCTTACATCTTCGGGACTCAGCGTATTAGGTGTAACTTTTCTAAATTCCGTCGTAGCCGCACCCGCCGCTACTATCGTGGTATCTTTATCCGCTGGAGCACTATCTCTGATATCCACCCAAGTCCGCCGAATATTATCGCTGCGACAAGAAAAGCATGCAAAGATCATGACTATAGCTGAAGGGAAGCTCAATTCGATCAGCGACCTTGTTTCAAAAGCCCTAGATGATAATAATATCTCAGACTTGGAATATTCTGTTATTCTGAGTGAATTCGAGAAATTTAATCAGATAAAGTAAGAGGTTAGGAGTAAAACCAATATCAACATAGATGAAGCGACGAAACACTTAGGCAAAACGAATTGAATACAAAGTGAACGTTTATTTACGTTTTATGTTTTTACGTTTAAATATAATGTTTTCAACATAAAAATGTCGTTTCTAAAAATTCAGGACCCAGCCAAACGAGACTTTATCGTTGAGAATTTTCTCAAGATGAAGCAAAATATTAGACAAGACTCGTTATCTGAGAAATTAGGGGATATTGGACTTCAGCGGGAATTGATAAAGGCGTACAAACCCATAATCGACTCGCAGTCTGGACTATCTAAAAAATTAGGCGCGATTGAGGAAAGCGCTACGGCGACTCCTACAGCTCTTCGAGCCTTGCCGGCATCGCTATCGACATCGTTGAAACGATTCAATTCCCACAATATCCCTCAATAGACGTGTTGGCGAACGATCCCGTTTCAGATATTAAAACCTTGGAATTAGGTGATATTGCCAGAAAATATTTAAAAGAATACGCTGCGAAAAAAAGTTGACCGACACGACCTTCGGAATACACTCTAGAGATGGGTTTTTTTTCATCGGAAACTATGCAATTTCAATCGAAGGAGACGATATATTTATTGGTAATAACACCTACAAGGGAACCCAAGGGCTATGGGAATTGATGACGATGAAGGAACCAAACGAGTCGATATGCAGTCAAAACGATCTGGACGTGTACTTGAAAATTCTTGAATCGACGGGCCCATTGTATGTACCTAATAATCCGAATAAGCCCAAATCTTCTAGAGGCCTAAAATATAATAAAATCATTAAGCCATTGCTCTCGATGCGGAAAGGGAGGTTCTCAACGGGCGAAGGGGTCGTAGTTCTTCCACAAGACCCCGATGCGCAAATGGATATGTTGGAACTACGAATGGCTGGCTTCATAGCGGGAAATACTGGATTAAGAAACGATATAGTCGGTATCTGCGATGAGTTATTTAGGCAAAATGTGATAAATTGTAATGCTATAAAAATTTAATGATGCACTTATAAAATGATTGTCATAACTAAGAGAAGATTTGCTAAAAGATACGTCGTAGGAGGCGCTGGAATATTTGACACGATATCAGGATTTTTCGAAATAATGTTATCCTCGAATGCTGCAAGACAGGTAGCATCAACTGCATTAAGTGACGGGAAAGAAGCTGCGACGGAGATTGGGGAAAAGGCCATAGATGTTGGAAAGACCGTAGCTATTAATGCTGGAAAGCGATTGGTTGATAAAGCAGCGGCAAAAATATTTACACCACAACCGCCTGTACTTAGCCAACGGAGCGAGGATTTGTTAAAGGGGTTAATAACTCCCCATGGAAATACGACACTTAGTCAAAAGAGTAAGGAAACGTTACAGAATTTCATATATCCCCATCCTCCGGCGAATGAATTGAAAGATGTGAATTTCATGAATATTAACCAGTGGCGGGGTGGAATCTTAACACTGGGGAAATTCGCATTAATATTGAGCTTCAAGATATCTTCAGCCATCCCTCCGAGTCATACCTGCTATTTGAAGGTAAACTGACTAAAGCGGATGGAACCTTTTACGTTGATGTCGACGCTGCAGCTTTAGCCAACAACGGCCTCATGCATCTCTTCAGTCAAATGTCGTATTCCTCATCGAATCAAGAAATAGAAAGCATGTTTCATCCCAGACAAGCCACAGTTATGCTGGGCTTGCTGAAATATCCCAACGACTTTGCTCTTGCTCAAGGACTTAACCAATTATGGACTAAAGATACAGTCGCAACTGCTGTTATAAACGATAACACGGGTTTCGCGATAAGACATGCGTATCTCATTAGGAAACCAACTGCAAAGGGTACATTTAGCTTCATCGTGCCTCTGAAGCACATTTTTGGATTCTGTGAGGATTATGATAAGGTAGTCTACGGTATGAAGCAGACTTTAACTCTCGTTCGCAAACCTGACAGCGATGCTATTTTTATGGTAGGGCAAATGCGGTAGCGGCCGGCAAAGTCAACCTCAGTAAAATTTCATGGTTTATGCCGCACGTTCAAGCGTCTGACATGGAAAGAGTGCAGCTGTATAAAACAATCGAAGCAAAGGCAGCGCTACCAGTGGCCTATCGAGCCCATCTTTGCGATACTATAACGGTCCCTGTATCTACCACGTTTAGTTGGTGACTTATGGTAAAGACAGCGCCAGAAAAACCCAGGTACATCATAGTTGGATTTCAAAACGAATCGAAGCGGCAATCAAGAGGCTAATCCATCAATTTTCGATCATTGCGATATCAAGAACATGTATGTGATGATGAACCAGGACAGATATCCAGCGGTCGACTACAACCTCTCATTCCCGAATCAGCAATTTTCTAGAGCTTACAGAGACGCGGCGACCGTTAGCGAAAAATTCTGCGGAATGGACCAGTTGGTAACTCAGAGCAACATCACTCCGGCTGACTACAAAGACTTATACCCGTTATTCGTTTTCGATATGAGTAAGCAATCTGAACGGCTAAAGTCATCAGTTGTCGATATCCAGATCAAGGCTAGTTTCAATGATGCGATACCTGCTGGAACTGAAGCTTATGCAGTCGTCATTCAGATAAATTGTTAAAATTTCAATCAAACGGTCAGAAGATGAATGTAGTATATCAAAGAAAATATTTTCTATTATATAAAGAACATGAAACTCCCAGAACTGAAATCGCTAATGAAGGAACATAGGCTAGTAGGCTCGAGTTATATGAAAAAAGCTGAAATTATAAGTGTACTCGTCGAGAAAGAAGTAATTCCAGAGTTGAAGAAACCAGAGAAAGAGCAAAAGGAGATCGATCCAAGGTACATGTATTTTAAAGAAATAAGAAGGAATCCATTAGCTGTTGATATCTTAGACTTGGAAACGGGTGAAGTTGTAGAGTATCTATCATTGTTCAAAGCGGCAAGAGCACATAAGACAATCGGTAAAATTATAAAGAACTTTCATGGAAGAGTATGGAGAAAAAAAATGAGATTAAGCTCCGATCTAAATACATTAAATAATATTTGAAATAGGAACTCTTAAATTATTAGATTTCGAAACTTTAGAAGAAGATGTTGTTTACACAGTCAAAATGAAGCAGTATCTATACGGCACGGTAGGTTATTTCTTCCTAATTACAGTAGAGGCACCTGACGGACAGAGTATTACATGAGCGTATTTGAGGGGCCATTGCATGCCAAGTTGGAAAAGAATATCCTATACAAGACATTTACTTTCATGAAAACGAGGATAGAAACGGGACCAGAATACATCATACCGTTATCGTGGTATCTGGAGATAACGAAGTTGTTGAACTTGTAGTTTAAATTTTCAATGAGAATAGTCATTGAAAATTTTAGTCATCGTACACGAATAACTGCATCACGCTTAATCCAGGCTTGCCCGGTTCAGCTTGTTTACAGTACAACATGTAAGATGTGTGTTTTCCTACGGAATCGATTAAAAATTCTTGATAAGTATTTCCTAAATAAGTAGGATTAGGTGCAGTGTATAAAATATTCCAACTTCCTGAGTTGTTGTCTCCTTCTATCCTCCAATCATAAATCCTTTCGGAGGATTTATTCCTTCCTTTCAATCCAATCTTCCAGATTCCTACAGCTGTTGAACACTTGATAGTTAAAAAGAATTGACTGTTGACGTTAGACACCCATTCACCTTCGTCTTTGAACGCATTGAAGGCTTTGTTATTTTGAAATTCAGAATCCATCTAGCAATACGTGTGTTCAATACTTCAAAACCATAATTACTAGTATTCGAAGTAAATCTAGGAACGTAACTGACATGCCATTTTCTTCCGAGTGTGATATCAGTACGAGTAGGAATCCACTGTAACAACCCAATACCCGTTAATTCCGCCCCATTGCTCGTGAATATAATATGAAATCGCCAGTAAACGTAATTAGACGATGCTGGAAATGTAAATTTTTTCAAAACTCCTGCATCGAGGACATCCGTTTTAGGACTTAGAATATCTGTAAATATTATTCCATTATTACTCGCTTGAACTTTCCATCTAGTAATACGTGTGTTCAATACTGTGCTAGCAATGATGTAGAAACCCGGCGTAGACAAAGGAACGGGATATTTAATCTGTAACCAAACATCAGTTACTGTATCGGCTATCCAACATTCGGGGAATGACAAGCATTTTGAAGCGCTTTCCACGGTTCAAAGTTATACCCAGCCGCTAAGCGATATTAGCTAGCACTAGCTTCGTAAGTAAAACCGTTTATCGTCGTTACATTCGAAGTCATGGTAGGTGCTGCAGTCACGTATAGTCTCGCGTTATCAGTGTTATTCGTTTTCAGTTGGCTGACTAGTTTCGACTTGACCAAAACTCGCGGCCTGGCTAGCTAAGACTGGTGGATGAATGTCAGTCGGTAGACCTTTTATCATATTACCATTCATATTTAAATCACCATCCATATCGTTCGTTCCATCTCGTTTTAGAAAGGTATTACTCGCTTGGGCTAGAGTAACACGTCCAGACACTATTTATTGTGTTGATCCAGTATCAGTTCGTCCAAATTTATCGACAGGCATGTTTTTAAATAGGTGATATTAATTAATGCTATTCGTTTATGACTTCTTGAAATTTACAACCATCGTTGATCGTCTTCTTCAGTACGTACAAACATAAATAACCGCAATACGCCTGACCGTTGGGTTGTATTCGCTCACTGTTGTGAAACAGCGGTCTTTGTAGATATTTTATCAATTCTGTAGGAGGAGGCAGTCCGTAGCTGTCGAAATAAATTTTTTCGTTAGCGCGCTTGATCCAACAAGTCCAATGCGTTCCTTTACCATCAGAATCGTCCAGATTAAGGATACCGCACTCGTTCGCCCTTGGCTTCTTCGGTAACTCGTCTCTTAGAAATACTCCTCTGAAATTATTTATATTTAGTTTCCTCGCCGCTTCCATTAGATCCACATTCGACAAAGCAATATTTGGTAGCGTTACGCCTTCGACATCGATTAGTTTAGTGTTTATTTTATATTTAGAGAATAATGTCCCTATGCTAAAGTGTGGATGCCATCTTGCTAAATCACTCGTTTGTCATCATCGGCTGAGAGGGCCACCTTGTTGACTTCTTCGGTGTAGATATAGTGAAGATGCGGCCGAATGACATTCATCTTTCTCAATTGTTCTCTCTTGGTGAATAAGCAGTCCTTGTGGTCTTCGTGAGTGATAGATTTCTTGACGACATTCTTCTTCACACCTTTACATTTCTTGTGGTTTGCACCAGCCATCTTGTACGAATACAGTTTCGATCTTAAACCTACAAACTCTTCGATCCAGTTTACCAGCTGCTTCATCTTTGAACATGCCAATGACCTTTTTGTTGATGCCAGTTTCTATACCAGAGGGACGGTCTTTAGGATAGTCGCTAGTGTGGAACCTACTTCTAATGTCGGGAGCTATATTGGCGTAGAAGTCTTCGGTCTTAAATTCATAGGCCAAAGAATCTGTATCTGTAAAAAGTAACTTTGCTCTATCTTAAAACTTTTCTTAATGTAATTATAATGAAAATCGTACATTATAGTTTTACTCAAGTCTAAAATACACATACCAAGATATATAGGCTTGTTGTAACCTAGCTTCGTTCGTTTCATATGAATGGCAATTAGGTTTTCATCAAAAATAGTTCGAGTGTCGTAATTGGTTCTTGCTGCTAGTTGTAGGGCTTGCTTCTCGCTGGAAACCAGTTTTATGTCTATGCGAGCCTCTATGTTTTCACATGTCTTGCCAAACACACAATTGTTCAGTAGTTTGAAAAAGTCTTTCTCGAAATCATTGGTGGCTCTGGTCCTTAAGTTGGTATTTAAATCGATCCACTTTTTCAGCCACGCACTTTCTTCAAATTTTATTTCACGATGAATTTTCGCTATCTTCAAGCCTAGGCTCTCATACAGTTTTAAATTTTCGTAGTGTGTTATGTACTTTAATTTATCACACAGGTTTGGTTTAAGTTTTGGAACATCCGATTCTTTAACCTTAACACTCTCTGGAGCAAGAGGATAGTCGATGGGAAGATCGTGCAAATCTCTCGGATATTCCAAGTCCACTTCTAATATACATGGTGTTGATCTCCAATCGTTTAGCTCATCATTACCCATCCACTGGAACCCATGAGTTGGTAGATTCTTACACATTGCCCATCCGTACAGGTTGTTCGCGTCTAAATAGGTTATAAATGTTGAAGGTTTGCTATCGTCAAACGATGGTATGTACTTATCGTTTAACTGTCCATAACGATGTGAAATGGTGCTAACACCACCTCTTATCCCATGCTTAACCATCAGTATCATATCATAACCGCTCAACAACTCCAACTCTACTCCAGTCAACTTTAATGCAGCGTCCCAAGCAAGCCATGGTGAAGTATAATACCAGGCGGGATCTAGGCCATAGGTCTCACAACACACATCTCTAAAATTCTCAAATACATCAGCAAGCAGGAGAACCTCGCTCACCTTATATAAGTCGTGGTATTCTCTAAACGTTTTGAATCCGAATTCATTCCTTACTATCTGTGCATGGTTGTTGTCTTTGTCACTTATGCCAGAGTCGTTAAGTCTTGAATAGAATGCTGACTTTGGTGGTAGTTCTGTTTCGTTCGGTCGATCGATGGAATCAACATAGTCGTAAGGATAGACACCTTTTCTAAGCAAGAGATCGAGCTGATTAGCAGAATAGTGCTTGCTTAGATTCTTACACTGGTCTTTGCTCAGGTTCCTCGATAAAGCGTCAAGACTCGATGCCATAAATCTAAAACTATCGATCAAACGTAATTCTCGTTTAACATGTACTTCCTTATTTTCTTTATTTACAAACTTATCAACTACAACTTCTCTGCCAAATGAGATGTACTTTTCTTCGTTGCTAGGGATGCAGTTAATCTTTTCGTTATCATCACCTCGTAATTTCTTGACGAATAGGTGGCTGTCATAACCGGATAGATCATGGAACAATACTGGAAAAAACTTGGGGACTATATTTTAGATTACAGTTAGTATGAGCGGCGCCTCTAAAGTTACCGTTGAGGTGACAATGATCTCTAACTCGATATTTACCCAGTTCCCCTTCGCATATGTGACAAACTGTAGTCGAGTTGTACAGAGCCTGATCTTATTTTCGGAAGACCATTTTCTTTTGAAATTTAAATCAATTATAAATATCTTTTATATTATCTATAAGAGTGTCTATAAATATCTGAGCCACATCATCTTCGCTCTCCGCTGTGAACGTTACGGGAGCTTGCGAATATAGATCATTGTCAAAACCTTTTATATAATAGCAGAAAGAACTTGGGACGTGTTTCTGATATCTGTTGGTGTAAGACATGCTGGGACCTGGTTGACATGTGTCTATAGGTTTAATGAAAGATTCAAAATCGGCAAACACGACAAAGGGGACTCTTATCTTTCTATAATAATGTTTAAAACTCAACATAGTTCCTGGTTCTGGAAGTTCTATCTTTTGAGCGGCGTGTTGGGAGCAGTACTCGGTGTGTTTGTGTAGCGAATCGTTTCTACTAAATCCGATTAAGCATCTTTTACAATGGTACATCGAAGTACTGGTGTTTTCTGTTTGTACCGCCATCAGTCTGTTAAAGTTCTTTATCCAACAATAATGCTTCTTTTCTCCATCAGAAATGAGTAGCAGATCTACACACTTATCGTTCTCATGCTCTGATAAATATAGCGGGAATAGACGGACATCTTTCTCGAAACCAAAGACATTAACACTAATATTATTATTTCTCTCAAACTTATTTATAACATTATCATCTGCAGCTACTGGGAATTCGAATGCCAGACCAATCAAGTTCTTCAGATTGTGTTTTTAATTCTTTCGTGATTCTGTCTGAATTCTTATCAGCCGGGTTTAAGGCTCTCGTTACACACCACTTGAAGCAATCTTCGTCTTCGTTCTTCATATTAACAATAGCCTTTTTACTCGCTAGACATTTCGGTGGTGGATCGTAAGAACTACCCTTCAGCGTTTATATGCAACCGTATTGATATCTAATTTTGTAACAGCTCTAAGTCTCCAGTTACTACCTCGCATCTGGAAGGCAGCCATTGATTCTAAGATTTTATCTCTGGCATTATTAAATATTTCGCTCGGGTTGGTAGAGTTTAAAATAACTTCGGTCCTAGAGACGAAAGGAAAATCTGTGGAATCTACTTGTCCGGTTTTCATATCTACACACTCCATTGTGCAGGTAAGGACAAAATTGACCTTAGTCTGACGATTTTTTGTCAACAAGTCTACCGCCTGTGTTCCAATGGTGTTAAGAAAAGATGTGGCGTCAATTCCGCTTGCTCCTTCGACCGTGTATTGTTTCGTGAAGCCCTTGATGGTTGAGGCCGTCTCACTTATTTTGAGTGTTCTCATATGAATTTGACTGAACATAGAATTCACTTTGGCTTTTAGTGCTTCTAACTTTTCATTCACCTTTCTCTTTGGTTCTTCAGGTATATGCCCTTCGATCCATTTTGCAAATGTATTAATCGCTGATCTAGTTTTGTCGTAAACTTCTAGCGCTGTCGTGGCTGGTACGGGTTCGAGTGTTTGGATTCGAATGTCAGGAACCGGTGCATCAAGCAAACTAACGTTGGTTGAGACCTTGTTCGCTGAAATTTTACTAATCAAATCCGCTCTACGCAATCTCGTATAACCTACCAAACCGCTCTGTTTAGCAATTTTTCGTGATTCAATAACATTTTTCTTTGAGTATTCCATTTTATATTGGGGTGACATGTCTTTAAGTAGAACTGTGAAAATATTTTCTGGTCTATTCATTTTATATACACAAGATTTGTTGTTGTTGTTGAACTGCTGACTCGTCGAAAACTTTGGATATTCCTTTGGCTTTTGACTTATAGGGAGCATAGGTGGTGGTTTTAACCAAGGTTATAGGTTTCGACGAAACTGCTGACTCATCGAACACTTTCGGAAATTCCTAGGGATTTAACCTAGAGCTTAGGTTTGTGCATGAATTGTGACGGATTTGCAATATTGTGGTAACCTATAGGTCGGTGTTTGAACCATGGACCTAGGTTTGTGCATATTTTAGACATTTTGTAACCTAGGGTGGGTTAAAAAATGAAATGGTAACCTATAGGTTAGCGTTTGACCTAGAGCTTAGGTCTGTGCATATTTTGGGACAGACTGCTACACTTTCAACTACTTTTGCGCCAGCTTAAGCGATGTCAAATGTAATTTAGGAACAACCATTTTATCAGTCATCGGTGAAATAATGCAAAAAAATTTGAACAACAATCATCAACAAATCAATCACACATGTAAGCTCAGCTAACGGACTCCCACACACTGAAAAATGCGATACATTGCGCTTAATAGATTCTCTAAGGTACAATAAAATTCAAAATAATAATAGTAGTAATATTAATGCTATTACTACTACTACTACTACTACTAATACTACTACTACTTTCATTACTTCCAGTACTGGTAGGCTACTACGTACTACTTCCACCACCACTACCGCTACTACTACTACTACTTCTACTTCTCCACCACTATTTCCAGTACTACTTCCTCTTCTTCCCCCACTACTTCTACTACTACTACTACTACTACTACTACTACTACTTCCACAACTACTAATAGTAGTAGTAAGAGTATTGCAGGTACAAAGTCTGGAATGAATTCGATCATTTGGGCGCACGCTTGATGTCTTGTGTGCTCTATTTTATTTACAATTCTTGCAGGATCTGTAGGGTTTTTCAACGTTTATACTGGTTTGGTGCGAGCATGTCGAGGGGTATAAGCCAGAACTGTGTAACCACGATTTTTGCGAAATGGAGATTTTGACAGAAATTGAGTTAACTGGCATCAATACCGGTTGTGAAAGAAGGCCATAGCCATGAGGCTTCATTTAAGACTAGCTGATGCGAAGATACATCACAAATTATGGGCCACATTTACGCCATAAAGATGCAATCCAATTGATATGATATACAGCAGTTCGCTGGTAACTAAGTGGTTCTGCTAGATGGTTGCATCTTGAAGACGCATCTGTTTAACGCAAAAGTTATTGTTAAATTGGCAGTTTAATTCACCCTAAATTTTGCATCTTGAAGTGATGCATCCGTTTGGCGCAAAAATTAGTGTCAAATATTGACAGGTAAATTCACGCTAGATTGGTGCATCTTGAAGACGCATCCGTATAGCGCAAATTATGATGCTCTCATAACTTTATTTCTCTTGTCAAAAGGGTGTATGTTGTCAGATGTTTACACATTTTTCCTATTTCTCACATTATGTTTGAATATAAACATGCAGGTTGTGACATTTTTGCTTTGACGTTGAAGACATTCGTTATAATTCCGAATTTCGACAGAAATAATTTTCAATACTCAGACAAACACGATTAACGCAGAATTTTCTACATATATTTTCATTTTCTCTTTGATCTCAAAATGTCAAATAACGTAGTTGCATCGTTTTGGCTTATGCCCAATGATATCCTGTTTGTGGCACTAGACCCGGTCCGGTTTTAGAATTAACGTCCATGTGGACAGTTCCCTGGTCGCTTTTCTAGTCGGTTATACCGGCATCACGGTGTCTACACACGCACCTCGTACAAGGTAGCATATTTGCTTACATCTATGTTAACGCACCTGATCCGCTCCAGCGGCAGACTGCTGCACTTTCGAGCATTTCTGGTCTTTAATGTTTGTCATTTTCCAATTGTGATCACTTCTTAATGTTGGCAAATCAGAACTTAACGTAGCCAGTCGGCAGGCCTTTGAGAGCCTTATGGATGGGACTGCGGTGTCAGCTGCTGCGGCGAGCGTTGGCCGGAGTGACACTGGTGCTCTTACCTCAGGCTTCGGCGTTGTCGTCGTCTGCTCCACCAGAGGACTGCCTAAAATCCCACTTGGAGGCAACTGTTTTTTTGTGCGATGGAGGCCAGCCAGCGGCTTCCAATTAGCAAAAACTATCTTTATTTAAGGAAAATCACCCCCCGGGACTGTTGTCATGAAGACATCGAGGATGTGTCTGACCCGGCGCTGCTCGGTGCGTGACAGGTGACGTAAACAGAGATGCTGGAGGTGGACAGCACGGTCCCTGTGGGATCAACCTAGGCCCGGTCGGTTTTAGACCCGGCCACCTGATGGACCTGGTCCGGTTCGGGGGACGAAGGAGTGCAGTTTCTGGTCGGTGCGTCTGCGGACTTTACAAATCTGTTGCTCCGCGGTGACTGCCCTTCAGGAATTAGACCTATCCTGTTTGTTGGTAGCATTGTCGTTCTCAACAGTGATTTGAGAGTACTTAGACCGATTGTTCCAGGCTATGTGTAGAGGAGTTTGGTCGCCAAATGCGCCATTAAACACGCAGTAGCGAAACTGACAATCCATTTTATACCACTACGGCTAGGCATCACAGTGCCCGGAGGATGTAAGACCGCTGTCAGCCACATGCGTCACTTTCTCAAAGCCATGAGTCCCGGTCAGGTGATGGTGAAGCTAGACCTAACCAACGCCTTCAATTATCTCAGGCGTGATGTCATGTTAAGATCACTTTATGAGGTTGTCCCCGATATCTATCCTTTAGTCTTCTAGGCATACTCTGCCACCTCGGTTCTCCGGTTTGTCCATTTGTTCCCATCCTCGCACATGGGATCACAGCAGGGCGACCCTTTGGGTTCTATCTAGTGCAGCTTGTCCCAGCAAAACTTGCTGCAATCGCTGGAACCGGTTTTTAAAGCCGGATTCCTATATGACATCACTCTAGGTGGCTGCACAGTGGTAGTTGTACGTGATTTGTTGGTGATGGAGGAGCTGGGTACATGGACGTGTTTCTGCCTCAATTTCATCTAAATGCGAAATTTCACCCCGGGGGCGTCACCCATATTATTGTCACCTCTGTCGAACTACATCAAGACGGAGGCAGCAGAGTAGGGCCTTCTGGAAGCCCCCTTTAGGGGACGAGCGCTGGACACCGCCCTGAACACCCACTGTGTCAAGCACCGGCGGGCACTGAATAGATTGTACCAGTTGCCCGCACATAACGTTCTAATCCTTCAGTGATCATTCTTTGGAGCCTTGAAACTTGGTTACCTCCTCTGGTACTCCACCTGTTCGGACCACACCACTATGGAGACACTGGACAAAATTCCAGAAGCAGAGATTGGAGAAAATTGTCAGTTGTTCTCTTAGTGGCTACCAGTGGCTTCAGGCTTTGCTCCCAATAAGGGATGGTGGTCTCGGTGTCCGCAGTGTCGTCTTGCTGGCTTCTTTCGCCTATTTGGCCTCAGCCGCAGCGACTCTGGAACGGTAGATAGCCATTCTCGCAGCAATAACAACGGCCCCAGATATACATGAGGAAGAACTGTTGCAATTACGGCGGGATTCCTTGCCCGAAACGATGAGTACCCTTACCAATGAAGTAGAACGTTAGGGATCGAAGTCTTCCATCAGGCCAATGGTTTGGACAACGCTGTTCGGTTGGGAGCCGCTGGGAGCCAGCAGTCAGCCGATTGGCTGACTGCTGTGCAGATTGTTGCGTGTGACCACGTCCTCGAGAGTGAGGTGGTTCGTGTAGCGCTGGTCCTTAGGTATGGTCTAAACATATGTGCTGCCGAAGGAAGAGTTAAAAACTGGCCCACGGTCTCTATGGCGAATCTCGGAGCAGGGCGTTTTGGCGAAGCCGTTTTTCCTCAGCCGTTTTGGCGCAGGACGTCTGGGCGCAAAACGTTTTGGCGCAAGATGTTTTGGCGCAAGACGTTTTGGTGAAGATATCTGATACAATATATAACATAACACGAAGCATGATCGATGATAACAATTATGCAAAACTGGGAACCGGAATGATGATGAAAAGAATCATAATTAAAATATAAGGTAATGGATAAGAGAATTCTATTTGTCGTGGAATCATTTTAGTCACAATCTTTTACCAATCTCGCTTCCAATTAACGGTCATTATTTTTCATCAATCCAGCTTCCATTTCGGCATAATTCTTTTCATCAATCCAGCTTCCATTTAAGTATAATTCTTTTCATCAATCCAGTTCCCATTTAAGCATGATTCCTTTCATCAATCCAGCTTCCATTTAAGCATAATTATTTTTATAATTCCAGCTTCCATTTAAGCATGAATATTTTCATCAATCCAGCTTCCATTTAAGAATGAATAGTTTCATCAATACAATATCCATTTAAGCATGATTCTTTTCGTCAATTCAGCTTAAAAATATCCTTTCATTGATCCGGCTACTAGTTAAACATGATTATTTTCACCGATCCCTCTTCTACTACCGATGCTCCCGACATCAAACCAGTTGAAAAATATTTAGTATTTTACATCTAAAAAATAATCCCCAAATGCAGCAGACGCCTGAAGCGCATAAAACAAAGATTAAGTTGATGAAAATGTAATTATAATGTTTAACACGAGTTAAGGACAACCATTATATATATGGGCTACTTCGATTAATAAGTAGGCCTAGGCCTACTGAAAATATGATTTTTTGGGAATTGTACATAATTAAATGCTGTTAATAATAACGTACATAGAGGAATTGCACTGATGCATGGATGCCCATGGACGGCGTTTAGGCTCTGATGGCTAAATAGGTGCCTGGACGTCTTCCGCGAGCGCCCAAAGTCACTTTAAGCACTGCATTAAATAATATATAATGTATAATGTTATTGTATCAGAAATCTTTGCCAAACGTCCGGTGACAAAACGGCTGCGCCAAAACGTCACGTACCGGTCGAATTTGTAATTATAACGAAACAATGGTAGCGATAAATCTTTCAACAACCATACAAATTAATAATATTGAATTATATACGTGTGTGTATGTGTGTATGTATGTATGTATAAATATATATATATATAATATGTATGCATCCACGTACGTATGTACGTACGTACGTACGCACGCATGCACGCACGTACATGTACGTACGTACATACGTACGTGCGTGTGTATGCAAGTACGTATGTATGCAAGTACGTATGTATGCATGTATGAATATATGTACGTGGAAGGAGGACGATAACACACACACACGCACACGCACACACACACACACACGCACACACACACACATATATATATATATATCAATCCGGGAGAACGCCGGATGCTCAGCTAGTGTTGTACACTCGAGCTGTTATCGAAGTCAAGCTCTTTTTGAAGCTCTTTTCACATTAATTGACGGAGTTAAGTGAAGTCGACATTAAAATATTTTATGTATGAGACTTACTTCGTTCTGAAGACCCGTGACTTCACGAGCAAAAAAACGAGCAACCTCTTGCAGTGCGTTGCTACGTAAGCTCGTTGCTATTATATCTCAAGGGTGTCGGGTAAGAGCATGGATGCTAATAAGGAAGGTGAGATAGATTCAAATACGAGGAGTGCTCTGGGGATGTACAAAAACCACCGAAAAAGAGCCGCACGGTTAGACTGGTGTTGTTGGTTGGACGCGACTGCTGTTGCCAGGTCTATCACGGTTGTATTTGAGTAACACCCTCTGAGGTGATTTACTGTTTGGACAAATTAAAACAACCATATGAATTAATAATATTAATAAACCAGCCTCAGACATGTGAAAGACTTCAGTAAACACACGCCCGATCGTTAGAAATTTGAGGAGATATAAGCTACTCCATCCCTACCTTAACGTTTAGAGGGGACCTATTCCCGCTGCCTCCCCCCCACTTAAGTATACGCCCCTGGTTTATCTGCATCCAGCGTCACAATCTGGTTGCTTTCAATGACACCATTCCTTTGAATAATGTAGATGGACAACTATGTTAATTATAATCTCTAAGTCTCTGAGAAAAGACAACGAAAATAATAGTGGAAGTAGTAGCGTTGAGGTGGGGATGTGGAAGCAGCGTTGTATGCAAGACTTGAAACTTCAAGACCAAGACGAGACTGAGACAGTGAGGTACCAAGACCGAGACCGAAACACTAGGCTCAAGACAGTACGAGACAGTAAAAGACAAGTGATCCTAAATAAAATTATGTAAAATACTAATGTATCAGTTTTCTGGAAAAAGGTTCATTTGTAATTACAATTTTAAACTTGTAATGTATATATATTACCAATTCCTGAGCATAGTTTTTATATTGCCGCAAGATTTTAAAACAGTTAACGCGAAACTTATCGAGATCTCTTGTTCGAGACAAAACAAGACTTTCACTTCAAGACAGTTTCTAAAAATTCGAGACACCACCTCGAGACCGAGACCAAGACAGAAGGCTTCCGAGACCGAGACACTAAAAAGCTGTCTCGAAACTTCTCGGGACACTGTCTCAAGACCATACAACTCTGAGTGGAAGTAGTATGAGTAGTAGTAGTAGTAGTAGTGGGGAAGTGAACATAGTCGTAGTAGTAGTAAAACTGATAACAAACCGCTAATTTTCCTCATATACTTCAACACTTTGTGTTGAGTCGTGAGCGCCTCTGATTACGAGGGGCGCTATATAAGTTTCAATTAAAATTGCAATTTAGACCCAGGGAGTGTGCATCGGCCAGAAACCGGGGTTGTACCGGACACCGACGGATTGTATTGACACCTACGGGCCTTCAACCCATGGACTTCTAGAAGAAGAAGACGCTGCCTACGGAAAACATACTGGCATCGGCTATTATGGCGAGAATTTCCTGGCGCTGATGTCGTACTTCTGGATCGTTCGATGCTCCAGGGGGCATTGGCACCGCACCAAAGACGATAATGTAACCATGAGCCGTCTGAGTTGGGTCGCCCCAGTTCATAGCCAGGTCCATCGACGTCTGAACGTACCGAAATACCACCAGCAAAAAAATCTGAAGCAATCGTCAAAATAGTGAACAACAAGCATTATTTATTCCTCAGATACTGTAAATGATGGTGCTCTGTTGTTCGCTAACATGACGATGACGACGACGACGACGATGATGATGATGCTAATAATAATAAAAATAAAAATAATAATAATAATAATTATAATAATAATAATAATATTAATAATAATGTCAGCAATATTGACGATGACATAAACGACGATAAGGATTATAGTTATGATGGTGCTGGTGATGACAATAGAAAACACTGTAACAAATAGCAACGATGGTGATGGCAGGGCTGATAAGCACAATGAGTAAGCCTACGACAATGCGAAGATGGAAAACGCCAATAAAGGTGTCGTTGAAGGTGAAAATAACGAGGATCATAATTAGGTGAAGTTGACGAAGATGAAGATGATGATAGTAAGTCAGTAAATTAAACCATGAAAATTGAATGGCTAGGTATCGCTAGTGATCGTTTGAAGATGTTTGCGATGAAGACGATGACGAAGGCTCTGACACTAATGCGATGGAAAGAAAGATCAAGGTGCTGCCGATAAAGATAAAGATAAGCGTGGCGATAAGGGCGGCGGCGACGATGAAGACAAAGAATAAAGCATAGTGAAGAGATTTTGACGGCGACAGTAGCGGTGGATGCAAACTTAGCGATCTTTTGTTAGAGTTTACCAACTGTTCATCTTATCCAAACACATTTGAAACAGTTTTCTCTTTCTTTTTCTTTATATTCATATGCAACGTTTTCACATGCGAGCCATCATTTCCAGTACATCTCTCATACCGTTGACTTCGCCACAACCAAAATATAACGACATGTCTGTGTTCTTTGACAGATTATAACAGCTCAATCATTAATCATTCATAAATACTTGATATAACGCCCCTTCAAGATATCTACTCAGAGACGAACAAGATCACATCACCACCAAATCTCTCTCATGCCTTATATCTACATTAGTTGTTCACCGTCAGTACTGTAACACAGTGAGTTACGTAACTAGCCTCAGAAGCACATATAATTCCATTCAGCTGTGTGGATATGCAAAAACAAACATAAGCGGACAATGGAACTGTACTACCTGCAGCAGAAGTTCTGTAAGGAAGATAAACGCAAGCGTCCTGAAGATTCCGATGCGGATTGGTTCTGACATTCCTTCGGCACAGCCTCTCTGAAAGATTGTCATGTCAACCTCGTGGTTGTAGTGGTAGTGTAGAAAGTTTTCGTTAACGTGCTTGTGGATGCACTGACGAATCGTCCTTGGGTTACAACAGCTGAAGGGGACGCTGTCCGTCTTGAAGATTCCTCTTTCCATGTGTCTATGTAACGACCAAACAAGAGCATTAATATCTGACTGAGTTTGAGGTGTGGACAAAGCCTGTATGGGGCGGACTCGGGTCATGTAGGGTTGGCAAGGACAGGGTAACATAAAAATTCACGCGTCTACACAGAGGTTTTGTAATCAAGCAGCGCTAGAAACGATGGCAGTAACTGCACACTTAAAGAGATTTGGAAGGTACTGTAAAATCGAGAGTGTCAAATAGGATTTGATTTTTTTAAGTTCCGTCATTGAAGTGTGGCGATGATGTGGTGTAATTCACATCCCGAATTTTCTTAGCGCTACACAACTTCGTGTCTGAGATGCAAACGTTTATTAGGCGCTAATTTGGGTATTAGGGCCCATCCACATATTACGTACGCAACAAATATGATTTTCGGACCCCCTCCCCTGTTGCACAACGTATATCTTGTGGATCCCTCCCTCATGCGTATGTACATTAGAGCTTATAGACTAACAACACTTGCACCTGAAACCGTTTTAATGCTACATAAAATTGATTAAGCAGGTCTGTGATAAGGTTTCCATATTCTGTATTGTGGACGTCATAATTAGACAACTATATTTGCGTACGTACATATTTTCGGGACCCCTCTCCTACCATGCGCACCCGTACGCAAAATGTCCGAAATTTGAAACCCCCTCGCTGTGTACTTAATATGTGGATGGTACCTTATGAGATCGCGTGGGAGAAGTGAGATTGAGGCAGAGTTGCTCATGGGTCCGATATTCATGACCCAATCCAACCCAACCATCCAAGAGGAGCCCGACCCGTCATTCGAAGCCAATTATCTGACCCGACTCGACATAACCCATGAAATGTATGACCCAACTAAATCTAATACGACCCGCTTCTAGTGCTAGTTTGACTAATAATCCTACTATTTATCGTGAAATCCAAATGTCGTAAAAACGCAACACAATCAGATCGCCATATGAGATAAAATATTGATATTGTAAGCTTATAATTATTGTAGGAACCAGTGATTTTATTTTTATACGGGTGCTATTCTCAGTATTCTGTGGCGTCATTACTTGAAGCTTTAAACGGTTGTTACTGGTGGATAACAGCATCACACTAAAATCTCTCTAAATCGTTTGTTGTCTGCTAACTATCTTCATTTATCATACAAAGCAAAACTGCACCAAAATTACCCCAGACGTTACATTGATTCGAGCGTAGGCTCCGTGTCATGCGCCTCTGCGAAAGAGAGCATGTGGACCGGGGTTCTCTTCCCGATACTGACTTATTTCAGAGATTTGTGGTATTAGGACAATACTCCCGGACAATATCCCTGGACAATATCCCCCAAGCCCTCGGACAAAATCTCCCCGGACAATATCCCCCTGCCCGGACAGCAACATTTGTTTAGGGTGTTATTTTTCTTTCTTAGCTGACTAAAAGCTGAATTCATGAAAACATACCCTTTAAATGGACACTAGAATGATTAAAATATAACAACCAGGAGCTGGATTGCAGAGTAGAGTGTTTTTTTAACGGAAGCGGGAATTATTACAAGATTCTGTTTAACTAGAAGCTGCATAGACGAAGACAATTATTTTAAATTAGGAACCGGATTGATGAAAAAGATTTCTGTTCAACCAGAAGGTGGCTCGATGAAAAATTCTTAACTAGTACCTGGATTGACGAAAATAGTGCCGCTTAAATGGAAGCTGCAATTATGATAAACATGAGGTTGCAATGGAAGAGGGAATGATTAAAACATCTAAGTTAATGAGACACCGGAATGATGAAAATAATCCTGTTTAGCCTGCACAAGGATTGATGAAAAGGTAATGCTTAACTAAAAACTATATTGATGATAATAATGCGGTTAAATGAATGGGAGTCACGAAAAGATATTTTTATTTAAATTGATGCTGTATGAGAAGAATGCTGTCAAAGGGAAGCTGGATTGATAACAAAGAATATTTATTTAACTAGAAGCTAGATCGATTAATAGACTTCTGTAAAACTAGAAACCGGATTGATGAAAAGAACTTTGCTTCACCGGAAGCTACATTAATGAAAAGGTTTATTAAACTAAGAGCTGGACTGAGAAAAAAACAGTAATGCGTAAATGAAGGCTGGATTGACTAAATGGAGGCGCAGCCGATGAAACGAATTGTGCTTGAGCATATGCTGGACTGGTGAAAAAGACATTTTAACTAGAAGCTGGAGTGAAGAATATTAACTATGTAAAACTTGAACTTAGTTGATGAAAAGAATGCATTTTAAGAGAATAGAAATGACGGAAATATTTATGTCTAAGTAGAAGCTGGATTGTTTATAGGAGTTTTGACTAATTAGACGCCTGAGTGATTAAGATAACGGGGGTTTGGAGGTGGAAGCAAGAATAATGAAAACATATCTTTCTGTGTGAAGGCGGTCATGATGAATAGATTTGTGTCAGACTAGATGCTTGATCGGTAAGTGACGTTTTGGCGCAGCCGTTTTGGCGCAGGACGTTCTTGGCGCAGCTCCGTTTTTAATGTCGTATATTATTCTTCATAGCAAATCAGATTAAGCATCGGGAACGTCGGTAGTAGAAGAGGGACCCGTGAAAAGAATCATGTTTAATTAGAAGCTGGATAAATGAAAAGGACACTGTTAGACTGTTGTTTTTATTGTTAATGCTATTATTATTATTGTTTTTGTTGTTGTTGTTATAGATATTTTTTTATTGTCATTGTTAATTTAGCTATTGTCATTGTTAGTGCTATTGCTAATATTGTTATCCTTATTGTCATTGCTTTTGTTGTTATTGGTACTACTATTGTTTTTGTTAACGTTATTATTGTTGTGGGTATTATTGTTATTGTCATTGTTGTTATTGTAGTTATTGTCGTTGATATCATCAGTTATGTCATTGTTATTGTTACTGTTGTTATTGCTATTGTTGATATTGTTATTGTTGTCATTGTTATTGCTACTGTTATTGTTATTGTTACTGTTTGTGTTAGTATTAGTGTTTTTTTTATTGATAGTGCTAATGTTATTGTTTTAGTGATGCTGATAGCGTTAATTGTAGTGTTATTGTTATTGTTGTTGTTATTTTTGATTTTTTTTTCATTATTATTTTCGATACTATCATTAGTTATTGTTATTGTTGTTATTGCCATTTATGTTATTGTTATTGCTATTGCTATAATTGTTTCTGATATTGTTTTTGTTAATGTTATTATTGGTGCTGATAATGTTATTGTTATTGTAATTGTTACTGTTATTGTTGTTATTTATAATATTCTGTTATTGTCATTGATATTACCGTATTGTTATTGTTATTGTTGCTATTGTTATTGTTGTCGCTATTGTTATTGTCATTGTTATTGCTCTTATTGTTATTGTCACTGTACCAGTTTGTTCTAGGTAGAATCAACTCCCCTATTGCATACGGTATGAGAGTCAATTTTTCCTAGGGGAAATTAACTCCCGGGTGTCAGTTTGTCCTAGGAAGAATTTTCCCCATTTCTGCATTGGATATGGGAGTCAATTTTTCATAGGAGGAATTAACTCCCTGAGAGTCAGTTTGTCCTAGGTAGAATTAACTCCCCTATTGCATTCGGTATGGGAGTCAATTTATCTTTGGAAGAGTTAATTACTCTGGATCAATTTATCCTAGGCAGAATTAACTCCCTATTGCATTCGGTATGAGAGTAAATTTATCCTAGGAG
Organism: Bimastos eiseni; assembly: GCA_959347315.1. NCBI lineage: Eukaryota > Metazoa > Annelida > Clitellata > Crassiclitellata > Lumbricidae > Bimastos > Bimastos eiseni. The sequence continues at coordinate 38,294,710 of OY365806.1, forward strand.
GAATTAACTCTCCGGGAGTCAGTTTGTCCTAGGTAGAGTTAACTCCCCGTGAGCGTTTACTTGCAGGGGGAGTGTATTTATCCTAGGAACAATTAGCTCCAGAGTCAATATATCCTAGGTACAATACACACCGGGAGTTAAATTATCCGGGGTGTTGATTTAGCCTCCTACACCGGCCGAATCAAAAAAATCGACGGTGGTGCCCACACAATGTCGGCGTCGTCGGGGCGGCTGGCACAATGCTCTAACTCCGAAATAAGAGTTGACTGTAGTTTTTCATCTCCGGCACATTCACAATTTCAACAATTTTGTGTAAAGGCCGAAGTGTACAATGACAAAGGTTCATTTCGTCCTATTGTAGCTTTGCGCTATTTTTTTGGGATACAGCCCACATGATAGGTTGAAACTGTATTCGGCCTTCGGGATATAAAATTCCGTTTGGTTTAGCAGTTGATGCTTCGAATTTCTGTGTGGCTGTGTGCCTGGTTCAGGTTGTTGACGAGATCGAGCTTGCCGTGGATTTTTTCAACCGAAAATTGACATCAAACGAGCTTTACTGCTCGGCGGATGATCGCCACCATCAGCCCCGAGGTCACGGATATTATATCCAATCTGGCACGAGGTAATCCTGCGGTTCACACTGGGGCCCTCACTATGCATGGAGCTGAGATAGAGCCGACAGGAGCATATGGGCGAGAAGCCCTGACTACGTGCCTAAGACCTAGTTGGCGACTGCAGGGAAAATGGCCCGTAGGCTATGGAGTAGGACCGGAAGTAGGATTAGCCAATGTAACCTCGGAAGGCGTCCCTGAGCAGCCAGCAACCCTTAGGGGCAGTAAGTCTGACAGTAATACAGTAAACCTATACCCGATCGACTTCTCAAAGAAATTTGTGTTATCTGTGGAGGCCAGTGACATAGCAGTTGGGTTTGGAGGGATGTTACGACTGTAGCTTTTGCAAAGGCACTAAAGATATGCATCGGAACTCAGGGGCTACATACAGGACAGCTGACGACAAATTGGAGGGAGGACGGCGGGGCATCTACCCTATGCGCCTTCAGAGACTATCGAGATGCACCTAAGGAGCGACCGGCGTCAATTCACCGCGTCGACGAGCGCATCCATGCGAATCACCACGAAGACGAAATTCGACGACAGAGGCTGAATCTAAATCCCTTAGCTGTTCGTCCAGGTATAGCGGTCACTTTAGCGACGATTCATCGACGAGAGCCCTCCAGCCGACGTGGCAGCGCTCGGAAATATGAGACCTAAGCAACCGGTCTCAACCGGCTCCGATGCCCAATGAACCGAGGGCATGGTGGGAAAAGAGACGCCTTGTATCAGGAATTTAATCCCCGATTGCCTATGATCTCCTTTGACGCTAATAACTCTTTAATCTCAACGGACCTCCAAAGCGTCATTAACGGTATACTAGAAGTGACTCGACTTTAGTAATAGAGGGGGCATCCCACCAATCCGCGTCGAGGGGTGGGCAAGTGAGGGTCAAGGTGGACCAATGGGAGAGCAGGATCGTAGACCGCATCACAGGAGCGATGGCGGAGTACGATGTTAATCTGCTGTTGCGAGTAGGGCTACAGCATAGAGTATCTGGACTTGGAAAGATGTTGGAGGACCATCAACAACAGGGCGTAGAACGTGACAATCTACGCGTAGATAGTTGTATGTAAGATATTAATATATTCTTTAACCATCAAGAAGCGTCGTTGTTCGTGTTTGGTGGATGAGAAAGCGAACCGTCACGGGTCCAGAAGGATCGTGACAATCATAATAAATATTCTTCAAAGAAGCTAATAATAGTAATAATAATAATAATAATAATAATAATAATAATAATAATAATATTGAAATCTGTTGATTATAACCAAACACAATGTTGGCCTAAATGTTTTCAAAAAAGCAGACAACTTGGGTTCACTTAGGACGTGAATTTTGAAAGCACGGCTGTCATATTAAATCAAAGTAACCAAGCAACAAAATAGACATAAATGATTCACTATGAAGTGATATAAAACTTTAATTATCATTATTAGTTTTCATTATTATTATTATTATTATTATTATTATTATTATTATTATTATTATTATTATTATTATTATTATTATTATTATTATTATTATTATTATTATTATCATCATCATCATCATTACGTCAGTTTTATATAGCGCCCCTTCAAGGCCACTTATCCAGAAGCGCTCATAGCCCGATAGGCAATGCGCTGCGGATAAGGGAGCCATGGTACCTAGAGACTATGGCAAACCTATTGATGCGGCCTACAAGTCGGGTGGCCGTGCGCCAGACCCTGCCAAGGCATCAAAGCCGACAAGCCGGGCGCCCATTCATATACGACGCAGCAGCAGTCATGATGTTCCACTAAAACTTTCGTAAAGGCCTACAGGATGTAATAACCGCCAAACTGAACGTTTCAACTGTAATTTTAGTTTTTATTTGCGAGTAATAATAGTACCATATTTTATGGAATATTTAAAGTTATTCCATCCTGAGATGGTTGGAGATGGAAAGGTTATGGATAAGAGCATCTGTAGGTGTGATGATGACATCAAGAGTGTATCCTCTGGTGTGAGTGGGCACAGGTATGTGCTGTACAAAAGAGAAGGAGTCAAGGGGATGAGTGATGGCATCAGTATCAGAAAGATCAGTGTTGTCCAAGTGTATGTTGAGGTCGCCAAGTAGGTAGACAGGGTAGGAAAGAACAGATAGGTGAGATAAGAACTCAGAGAATTCGCTGAAGAAGGTAGGCGATGTTCTCTGAGACCGGGACGATAAAGACCGACGACAAGTAGCCGTTGGCACCCAGAAGTAACAAGAACAGAGAGGCGTTCAAATGTGGTAGGAGTAAAGGTACCAAGCTGGTGCTTGATAGGGCGCAGAGTTTTATGGTGGAATATGCAGATCCCACCATGCGGACGGCTCTCGTCAGGGCCTAGAGGCTGTGGCTGGTCAACACAGAGATAGCCATCAGGTGTTGACAGAATGACTGACGGAGAGTTGCTCCACCCGTAATAAAAATCACAGACAGTAGCGCGATTTCTACCTATTATATCCTGAAAACTTTTAGTGTAGACTTTCCTAACTATGAAATGAGTAACTTATTAGAGAATAACTGCCAAGCTTTAAGTAAACACGCCCACCATGGAGGTGAACATGGGTGGATGGAGAAGAAAGGGAAGCTGCTTCCCGTTTGAACCTCGCTGCCCCTTGCCACCGATATATTCAACATAGATGTGAAGTGCACAAGCACCTGCTGTCTCTGCAAGTGCATGAAGGCCAAACTGATGCGCACACGTCTTTGCAAGTGCACATGTGCAAAGTAGCAAGACAAAAGCAACTTCCAATGCTTACCTATAATATTACGCGATACTCTGTACGATGGCGCTATATAAAAGTCATCGACCGACAGCAGAGGCGTGGGAGGACTACGAATGAAGTCGTATACCTCAAACCTTAGAGGGGAGACATCAATGGGTTTCGCCGGTGGCAGACGGCCTCAATACCGACGGCGAGGAATATGCAAAGATCAACGGAGTGTCAGGCAACGAAACCCGACACCTCGAGGCAAACGTTAGATTAGAGCCGCCTGCCCCTCTCATCTCTGCGACGCAAGGACCAGAAATTTATGAACCAGCTGAAGATCTGGTCTGGACCGGCTTGTTGACACTATTCAAGAATAAGGGACAATTCCGATACGACGTCGCAACCTATTAGGCGGTATAAACTATAATGATGTAACTAGATCCCTGGAACCTATTGCCGGTCTATGACACTAACAAGGCCCAAACATAACAGCTGCTAGTCAAACATTGACTGTACGCCTCTAAGGATATGACGTTACGCTAGGGATTTTAAGATCTGACCAACCAGGTTTAGTAATAGTTTCAGCAGGTGATCTGTCGTCCAATAGAGATACGAGTTTTGCGTATGGGATGGCGATGGAAATCGCCTAGAAGGGTTCATATAGTGTAGCAAGGAAGGAAGAAGGACTTGTTTCGGAATGGGGGAGACGTTAGGTCGTTCTGACGATAAGGGTAATCAACGTAGTTGGGGAACCCCGTCTCCAACGTAAACCAGGGAAACATTTCTAAAGGACACCAATAACTCTAGTACGTGTAGATAGGATGAGTGATGTGTATATCTACCATAAAATATACATATTAAAACCATCCAGTGTGTCATGTTTCTGAGCTTGGTGATTGAGGAAAGAACCGGCGGTAATCTCGTCATCTAAAAGAAGGAGTTGGCGAGATAGAAACCCGCGACACCTATCTAACGAAGTTTGTAAACTACTGTACATACTCTAAGCAACTAAAAGATCTTATGATTTGATTTGATATATGCAAACGACGAAGGTTTCGAGTGAGTAGCTGTAAAGGTAAAAGTGTGGAAATGCATAAGTGGAATTGTGTATAGACACTGATGCGTATAAAGTACATACCCACTGTCTGTGCAAATAAGGGCCAACTACTGCTGCCTGTACGATATCTCCTAAACCGTTCATGACGGTGTAAAAGAAGAAGAGGTGTGGCAGATATCACGTGCACATGTCGGCAAATGTACAGCAGGTGAGACGCTCCTGGAGAATGAAAAGGAAACTTTACTTGAAGGGCCTGAAACAGGTTTTTCTCCCTGGATACCTGGAACAAGGCAGCCGCTGGTTCACTCGCCCCTCAGCTACGTGTTCACCCGCCCCTCGGCTGCGTGTCCCAGGTTTTCCCAGAGCCAACGGCAAAGAATTCGAGTCATTAGCTTTAAAATTCTGCAAATGCATAGCCGGACAGAATCTTAGATATAGCCATAACCATAACCAAGTGTTTTTTTGTCTCCAAATAACAAACACAAGTACAAAATTTTGACAATTAGCTGGGAGTCAATAGGGATTAACAAAAACCCTTAAAGGACAAAGAATCCTGTAATCAGGGTCACCATTACAAGAGATTGATAGTTGCAGCCGGTTAGGTATAAAAATACATTAGCCTTTAGTGCGAAATTTAACTAGTCAGCTATTATATACATTGATAATGAAAACGTTATACACGCCGCACATTAAGACAATTTACGGATTAATCAGATAATTTAGCAATTTTATTTTAAATAAATGAAGATCATTTAGAGAGCGCAATTCATCCGGAATGACGATCCATGCTTTCGGGCCAGCATATTTAATCGAGAACATTCTAGTGTTTGTTCTCGAAAAGATAGACCTCTTACAGTAGTTTGAGGAGGATCGTAACTTTTAGGGATTGTCCTCAGAGAGAGGTGAGAAGTAATTGTCGAATACTGAAGGTAATTGTAGGTATATTTGTACATGAATTCACTGGTTTGGAACAGCAATAGCTGCTCAACTTTTAGAATATGTATTTGTTTGTAGATGTGGTCATTAAGAATAGGATAATGTGAACCATTGATTATACGGAGGGCTCTCTTTAGGAGGACATTTAATTTCTTCAATCTTGTTGGATAGTTTGAAGCCCAGATGAGGTTGCAGTAGGTTAAATACGGGTTAATCATAGTGTAATATAAAGTTACACGTATATTAATTGGCAATAAGTGCAAAACAAACAATTAAATAAATAAATAAATATATATACCGATACGGTGTATGCTAGATTACCTCCATCTCCTGTATCGTATACATCTTACCTGGGACCTCCCAACCCAAACTCATTTGCTGTTCACCCCACTACTCCTGACGAGATAATTGCTCTTAGCAGAACCCTGACAACCACTCATACTACTGGCTGTGATTATATTAACCCCTCCTTAGTCAATCCCATACTTGCACTTATTGCCAAGCCTCTCTCAGTCAATTTCAATGCTACATTAACTACTGACCTTATGAAATCTGCCAAAGTTATACCTATACATAAGCAGGGCTCCATAGACCAGCTTAATAATTATAGGCCTATCTCGATTTTACTTTTTTCAAAATTATTAGAAAAGGTCATATATACTAGACTGTTTGACTTTTTTGACAAAAATAAATATCTATCCACATCCCAACACGGCCTTCAACCGGGGCACTCTAAATTGATATCCCTGATCGATCTGCAAAACCATATCTCTGCTGCTTTTGACCGCAATAAATTTTCTCTCACAAAGCTTGAATGAATGATTTATTTAAATAATCGCTTCACCATAGCGTCATTTTAACGTGCATTTTCATACAGTGTTGGTATACGACGGAGGACCGATCGGCAGTTTTTAGTTCAGTGCATAGCTTGCAGACGTATGAATCGGCTTGAGTATAGCCTGACACACGATGCTTTGCTATATATGTGGAGCAGTGGTTCGTACTGCTTCATATGTAGAGTGGTTCTCGTGTACCGCTCCAGAGGTCGTTGAGTGATCGCAAAGTTTCCCATATAAATACGACCCCTAGCTACAGCCGCTCTCGCGGTCAGGCCGGTGCTGCTTTTCGCTGATCTGGCGGGGTGGGCCCCTCTGCCGTCGGATCGCAAGACGGACCGTGCCCTGATCGTAGGGGTTAAGAGGACTGACAGAGGAAAGACTGATCGTGAGAAATGCTCACAGGTCTGGGTGCCGTTCGAAAATGTGTAGAGACCCGATCGTGGGATCGTGGGATATAAGTGAATGACAGTTCTGTACGGAAATACTTGGAAGATGGTGACCCGTCGGTGGCCGTGAGAAATAGAGATCGGGTTTCCAGCAGGTTGTCGGAAACGTTAAAATTCGGGTTACCGAGATCGAGCAAATTCGTGTGGCAGCAATCGTAGAAGTTCTGGTGGCCGCAAACGTAGAAGTTCTGGTGGCCGCAAGAGATACAAGCCGGGTTGATTCCCGGAGCAGCAACCGTACAGCCCGAGAGAGCTGCCGGTGGAGCTTTGGCACACACGGGGAAAGTTCCCCAGTGGATACGTTCGACATAAAATACTGGGCAGGTGATCCCATTGGTGCGTTCCAGCAGCACTTCGGTTGTCGGAAACATGGAAGTTCGTGTGACCGTGATAGATACAGACTCGGTAAGTCATAGGATTAGCGATCGCATATAGTCAGAGAGGTCCCGGTGGCCGAGAGTGGTACAGACAGTGACAGAGTTTGGGTGTCCGTTCGATAGAAATATCGGGGAAATCCCCAAAGGACCAGCTGGAAATACGCGTAGAGGGGACCACGTTAGAAGAGCACGCTACAAACAAGAGAAAACACTGGTGCCGATTGATACTTTCAGGCTACAACTCAAATAACTCTTCTTGATGGTTTTATGGTCTTTCGATAAATACTCTTGTTTGTTACCTACGTTGGTCATAGTTACTCCTCCAGGTTTCCAGAATTCTCAGAATATATTACGGTGTTGGCGGACAATTGACAACGCAGAGGACGGTCAATCGTGTACATGATAACTTATGCGTGTGAGACCGGTATGCCACACACGGAAATTGACCAAGAGGCATGTGAAAGTCTGGATGGTCCCTTGTCGTCCGACACCCAAGTATGAAACAGATGAACGCAGCCGTGAAAGTCTGGATAGTCGGAAATGGACCAAGAGGCACGTGAAAGTCTGGGTAGTCGGAAACCCAGGTTAAAGATAACAAGTAGACCAAGAATTGACCGATATGTAAATATTCCCGTTTGGCTACCTACGTTGGTCATAGTTACTCCTCCCGTTTTCCCGAAGTGTATCTACTTGCGCGTCTGATCGAATTGATCGACACGAGTACGTTTGGATAGTCGGGTACCCAGGTGAATACATGTTTGCTTGTCATCACACACAGTTCCGAGAACTGACTACAGTGCGAGGTCGGGCCCCATCGTGCGTAGGTCGGATCGAAGATTTGCTTGTAGATAGCGAAGGTTATAGACAGAAGACCTTCACTATCAGAGTCCGTGAATACCATGCCAGTGTCATTTTTATCGCAGCAGAATAATATCAGTGTTGGTGGGTAACTGCCACCACAGACGACGAGTAAGGGAACTTACTCCGTCAATTGTGGTGCATGACAAGATATACGTATGAGGCCGGTATGCCATAGATGGAAATAGACCGAGAGATACGTGCTGAATAGAAGACGTGGTAGTTAAGTGTCTAGAATGATATGACGAAGAGCTGTGAGACTGGTAGTGTCTAGGACGACAGAGTTTAGAGAGTTGAGAGCAGTAATGTCTGGGAGTACAAGACGTTGAATGGAGCTAGCGATAATTGTCTAGACCGATATGGCTTATGGGCTTGTTTCAAGTATATCTGAACCTCGTAACTTAAGAGGACGTTTGGTGTCCCATATTGGCGATAGTTTCAGTCACAAGATGCTGAATGGTACGACATCAGGTAGAGAGGAAGAAGAGGCTAGTAGCTTGGATAGTATGTAAGGCGAGGAAGACTCCTGCCGGTATGATTATGAACCCTGTTTTGAGTACTGCCATCCTGAGAACGTTGCCCATCCGGCGACCGCGGAATAGGCAGAGTCAGACCTCGTGACTAATTCGAACGGTGTTACCTTTCTTGAAGAAGAGGCTCATCCTTAATCTTTCCTGGTGAGAGTGATCATACTGGTAGATTAAGAGAGCAACCACTTGGCATTGAGATTTTATAAGGAAGTGACTCGGGCAAATCCAGACGTGTTAGCGAGCTGGAGTCGACACCGTCCGTTAGCGCTAGGTTCTGACGTTCTGCCGTTCGGGCGGCAGAACGTCACAGATATACATTCGATTCAGTAAATAATAATATTTTACTATCCAAACTGAATAACTTAGGCATACGAGGTTCGGCTTTGACCTGTTTCCAGAGCTACTTAGACAATAGACTACAATACGTTTCCTGTAATGGCATTACCTCCACAACCAATCCTACAAAATAAGGGGTTCCTTAAGTTTCCATTTTAGGCCTCCTCTTGTTTTTATCTTTCATTAATGACTTGCCAAATGCCTCATCACTTCTCTATTTTCTACTTTTTGCTGATGATACTAGTATTCTAGCCTCCCATTGCTCGCATGCCGAACTAATTTCTCTACTAAATCGAGAACTTCTCCTTCTTGGCAACTGTTTCTCAGCGAATAAGCTCTCTTTCAGTGCTACTAAAACCAATTATATTCTCTTTGCTTCTCATCGCAAACGACCGCCTTTATCCGACCTTGTACTGCCAATAAATAACACTCCGATCAAAAGGGCGAGAATTAAAAAGGGTGCAATCAAAAGGGCGCAATCAAAAGGCAAATATCATAAGAGCGAACGTTCAAAAGAGCGCATGATCAAAAGGACGACAATCGAAAAGGCGCCCGTTTATAAACGCGACAGTACCAAAAGTCATATATATTAAGTTTCTAGGCGTCCATGTTGATCAGTGTCTGATTTGGAATACGCATATTGAAAACATAGCATCTAAAATAGCAAAGAATATAGGAATCATATCACGCATCGCTCACTTATTACCTTCGTCTGTCTGCATCAGTCTTTGCTATTCTGTAGTTCACCCTTATTTAACATATTGCAAATTATTTTTGGGCGTCGAATTACCACTCGAGACAAAGTAAGCTTATCTCCCTACAAAGCAGTGGCTTTCGCGTTATTCGTAAGACCTTTAGATCAACTTCATGTAGGCCTAATATTTCCTCTCCTCAACTACGTATATTGAATATTAGAAAATTAACCTTAATGCAACTGAATGAATTTAATGTATATATAAATTTATAATCAACCAACTACCGCCAGTATTTACAATTTATTTTACTCCGGTCCACCAAATTAACACGTATGGGCACCGCAATTCTTGTGACTGTAGACCTATCTATGCGCGCACGAAAACCCGCAAATTCTCTGCTAGATGTGGTGGTAGCGTAGCCTGGAAAAATGTGCCAAATGAAATACGTATCTTCACAGGCATCACTTTGTTTAAAAATAAACTACGCGAACATTTGTTGCATTCTATGTAAACTGTCGTGTATTATATAGCTTCCTATTTGTTAGTTAACTAGTCAAGTTATTCACTCTACTATCATACATCCAAACGCCATCTATTTTCAGTTAAGTTGGTGTAATGATGTCCCTGTTAGCGTGACTTCGGTCCTTTTAGGGTCTATTCTTCCCCATTGTTTTACGGTCAATCCTCATTAAACTGTAATACTATTATAATTTTTGTCAATTGTCAGTTGATCAATAAAAGCGATTGGTTATGGTTACATATATTGTTAGGAGACAGTGCATGCGTCCGTAAGACTTGCGCCGTGTCTTAGATATAAACTGGACTAAGCTACATATATTTATTGCATGCGTTCTGTTAGCTTAAGTTCGTATTGGACGCTCGAATATATTAGCGGCTATCGTAACACATGTCGGACGTTTGGCCTAATACTGGGATGGACTTAGGTGTATCTAGGTAGGCGTATATATTCGCTTGGGTATAAGTACAAGTAGACGGTGCTGGGTGCGTCGTAGAGCTTAAGACACAATTCTCATGTAAGGTAGACGGCTGAGTTGTAGCTCGTTGTTGCGACGTCTTATTTAGTTAAATAAGAAATCCCAAAGTCTCAAGTTGTACATTTAAGACGTTTGGCTAATGCTTTGCTTAAAGTCAACGTTTAGCTCTTTGTTTCGAGCAAAGTTGCTATTATCTCAAAGTCTCAAGTTGTACATTTACGACGTTTGGCTAATGCTTTGCTTAAAGTTAATGTTTAGCTCTTTGTTTCGAGCAAAGTTTCTATTATCGCTGTTCGTTTTTCCATTCCCTTCACGCACGTGTTGTATCGCTGTGGAACTTTCACGTGGTGTTCAGGTGTGATGACTACTTTATTAATAAACATATTCTTTATCCGCAAGGAATTCATTAGACAAATATGTTCGTCAAAGTAGTATTTTAACATTATATATATATATATATATAAAATTATATATATATATGGTCACAACTCTTCCTTCACTTGTGAATCCGTTCACTGGCTCCCAGCACCGCAATGCATTCGTTACAAGACCATTGCGTTGATGCATAACTGCCTCTTACACCAACAGGTGCCAAAAACACACTCCTAGCTCGCTTTGCTACTGTATAAAATGTTTCGACGATAGCCTGTATTCACAAGACCCCGTGTTTTTCACGGCTAAAAGCGAAGACGACGATGTTGCTCAGATATTCGTAGATACTCTTGCAAGGATTATAAGAGAAATATGTGATCGATTTAAATCTGAAAAGAGTATGATTTTCTCCGAGGAGGATGAGAAGCGATTTGAAGCGGCTGCCGACTCTCATATCTGTGGAGGTGAGTTGGGAAACGATCGAGTAAGAGATCATTGTCATCTGACCGGTAAATTTAGAGGCGCTGCACATGATGAGCGTCATCTGAACTATAAAGTTCCAACGTTTATCCCGGTGGTCTTTCACAATATATCCGGGTACGATAGCCACCTATTTATACAGAATTTAAGAAGCGATAATATCGAGAATATCAATTGCATTCCCATAAATGAAGAAAAGTACATATCGTTTAGCAGAGAGGTAATGGTCAATGAGTTCATTGATAAAGAAAAAAACAAAGAAATCATTGTAAAGCGTACATTACGATTTATCGATAGTTTTAGGTTCATGGCAGCAAGTCTCGACGGCCTATCGAGAAACCTAAGCAAAGATCAGTGTAAGAATCTAAGCGAGTTTTAAGGTGGTAATCAGCTCGATCGTTTACTGAGAAAAGGAGTTTATCCTTACGATCACGTTGATTCCGTTGGACGATTGAACGACACAGAACTACCACCAAAGTCGGCATTCTATTCAAAACTTAACGACTCGGACATTAGTGACAAAGATTACGAGCACGCATGAACGGTATGGAAAGAATTCGGATTCAAGACGTTAAGAGAATATCATGTTTTATACAACGTTTCGGATGTTCTCCTACTTGCCGACGTATTCGAGAAGTTTAGAAACGTTTGCAGCGAGCTCTACGGTCTTGATCCCGCTTGGTATTATATATCTCCAGGCTTTGCTTGGGACGCCTCTTTAAAGATGGCCGGTGTTAACTTGCAGTTGCTGAGCGATTACGACATGATTCTTATGATAAAGAATAGGATTAGAGGAGGTATCAGCACCATTTCAAATCGTTACGTGAGAGCAGCAAACAGCAAGTACATGGGAGAAGCGTTCGACGGTAGTAAACCATCATCGTTCGCAACCTACCTAGACGCGAACAACCTGTACGGATGGGCTATTGGAGATCGACGCCGTGTATATTAGAAGTCGATTGAGAATATCCCGACAAGTTACACGATTCTCACAACGACTATCTTCTAGCTCCCGAGAGCGTTAAGCCTGAATCATCAACCGCTTCTAAACTCATTCCGAACTTGAACGATAAAGAAAAGTACGTAGTGCATAACGAATATTTTAAGCTTTATGAAAACTTGAGTTTGAAGGTAACTAAAATTCATCGAGGAATAAAATTCGAAGAAAGCGCTTGGCTGAAAACGTGTATCTACCTGAAAACCGAGTTGCAAACGAAACCCGCCAACGATTTTGAGAAAGATTTTTTCAAACTGATGAATAATAGCGGGTTTAGGATGACTTGTGAATATATCCATAAACGTGAAGACATAAAGTTGGTTTGCAACGAGAAGAAAGCCATCAAACTAGCGGTGAAACCGAGTTATGATAGTCGAACTATTTTCGACAAGAATCTAATCGCCATTCACATGAAAAGAACGAAACTTTTTTTACAACAAACCGATATATCTAGGGATGTGTTTCCTCGATTTGAGCAAAACGTTGATGTACGACTTTCACTACAGCTACATCAAGAAGAAATACGATCACAAAGCTAAACATCTTTTTACGGATACGGATTCGCTGGCTTACGAAATCAAAACCGACGATTTTTACGCTGATATCGCAGAGGATGTTCGAAGTAGATTCGATACCAGCGAGTATCCATCTAGGAATCGAAACCGGAATCAACAAGAAAGTCATCGATATGTTTAAAGACGAAGCCGGTGGAAAACATATCGCAGAGTTTATCGGTTTGAGATCGAAGCTGTACTCGTACAGGATGGTTGAAGAGGACCATAAGAAATGTAAATGGGTTAAGAAGAGCGTCGGCACGAGGACGATTACTCACGACGATTACAAGGACTGCCTCTTCACCAGTAGAGAACAATCGAAAAAAATGAACGTCATACGGTCGCGTCTACACCGAAGAAGTGAACAAAGTCTGCGGATGACGACAGGCCAGTAATCCAGGAAGATGGAACTAGCACATTTGCATACGGTCATTAATCGATGCGCTCACAAAGAAAAGACCCGCTAAATGTAAAATGAGTTTTAACAGTGATAGAATTATCGATGTCTGCGGTGTGACGCTACCAAAAATTCTCTTGTCGAACGTACATCTTATCGATGGTGCGAAGCGATTAAACAGTTATCATATTAGAGGCGTCTTCTTGCGGGAACAGGTACCAAAGAAATCACCGAGAGAGAACGAGTGCGCTATCCTTAATCTAGACGAATCCAGTGGGAAAGGAACTCATTGGACGTCTCGGATGAAACGTGCCAATGACAAGATCTATTTTGATAGCTACGGGTTAGGCCCTCCAAAGGAGTTGCTGCGGTATTTACAAAGGCCCGTGCTTTACAGCAGCGAACGAATACAGCCCCATGGCGAAGTGTTTTGCGGTCATTTGTGTTTGTACGTGTTAAAGCGTACGATGAACGATGATCGTCATTTTCAAGAAGTGTTAAACGATCTGTATTGAGTTTTTATAAATAAATATGATCGTGTGTTAAATCCGACGATGATATATCTTGGTTTGTCAGGAGCCGTCTTACTGCCTAGAAGCCAATTGTACGTGGTCGTTTGAGTAAGCGATATGGTTTCGCATTGACGGGCGCGATAAGCTAAGGACACCGTCGATTTTGCTTCGATCCTTTTATACAGCGGCATTCTTTCCATATCCGACGAAGTCACGTGCGGCATAAACTACGAGATTCTATCGATGTTCACTTTTCCGGCATCTACTCCGTTAGCCCTATATATATAGCATCGTCATCGGATTTGCGAACTAGCGTTAATGTCTGTCTCATATCATAGATGACCTTATCGTAATCTTCGCAGAATCCGTAAATGTTCTTAAGAGGCACGACGAAACTGAACGTGCCTTTAGCAGTCGGTTTCCTAATGAGATACGCTTGTCTGATTGCAAATCTCGAATTATCCGCAATTGGGTCAAGTCGCCGTGGTATCTTTTGTTCACAGTTCTTTAAGAGCTTGCGCAAGAGCAAAGTCGTTGAGATATTTCAATAATCCCTACATCGTCGTGGCTTGGCCCAGTTGATAAACCGATTCGGTGTCTTGACTCGATAGGGCCACTCGATATCTGGTTGAACAAGTGCATGAGTCCGTTGTTGGTGATGGCGACGGCGTCGGCATTGGCGTACGCGGTACCGTTAGCTTTCGTGAACCTACCTTCGAATAACAGGTACGACTCGGATGGATGGCTAAAAAGATCTTTCAGTTTGATGTTTATACGAATCTCGCCGGAGCTGTTTAGATTCGTTCTCGCTGCCGGCTAGTACTCGTGTCATTCGTATCTCTCGATTCTCTCATCGGTTAAGGGAACGTCAGTAAATCTTCGAATATCCGATTACATCTTTTAATAAGATAGTATATTATTTAAACAATTTTCATCCCAGCCCCATTTAAGCGTCTAACGAGATCTTGGATAGCTATTGTGTTCGACTTTCGGTTTGGTATTCCGGAACCGTAACCGGCCAGTAGAATATTTATGAGTGTACCTTTGTTGTTGTTGTTGATGCTTTCCTCACCGATTTAACGCGCTAAGGTTTCCACGCTCTGTTGGGTAAGCGGTGGCCGTACCGCCTGTAGTTTAGCCACGGCTTTCTCCGCCAATCGCTTTCCGACATCGATGTCTACAATCTTACCGACGTCGATCGCGGTCGACGCTGCCTGTTTCACGATCTCTTTCGCGGCATCTTTTCCAGCGTTTAACGCGGACGATGCGGTCCGTTTACCCGCATCAGATGCGAACATTCTTTTAAAATATCCGGTTATCGTGTCGAATATTCCCGAACAGCCGATTTCGTATTGTTTCTTAAGCATCCCTTTGGTAACTTTAAGCATTTTTTTATAATCGCATCAGAATGTTTTTATATCCGTCTTTATCGATATAGCTCTGACGTAGCATTTCGTCGCATATACCGACATCTCGTTTCTTAATCCCGTGTTTTCCGCTCGCAGCTAGCCATTCGCAGACCAAGCATATCCATCAATGCATTAGGATCTTGTGGGAGAACGACGAATCCTTTGCCAGTCGCGATGATGTTTGTCTTCGCATCCCATATCGGTTTACTGATATTTCTATAATTTCTGCTCTTGGACGATTTATGTCTGTTCGGATTATCCGGTTGTCTGATGGCGTTCGTCAATTCAAAAATATCCTCGTACTCTTCGACGCGTCAAATGTCTCGAGTTCACGTTGCATTAACGAATATTCCTCGTTCGAGATACTTCCGTCTTCTAAAGCATTCGAAACGAGCCCACCGATCATATTGAGGTTTGTCTCCCCTGACGTCTCGATCCTTTCGTGTTTCGTTAATTTTGGCTTTAGTTTTTGATTGATTAGACCACCTACAACACCCATCGTGCCAGCTACTGAAGCCGCTACTCCCGCAGCCATCGCAAGCGGTTCTGCAATCCCAGTACCTAGCAAACTGACCCCTGTCATAGCGAGCGCTGTCGTAGATATTGTTAGGCAGTTTTTCAACGCGTTGATTATCTTCACACTTCTACGGTACTTTTTACTCAACGCTGCTCTTTTATTGAGTTCTCGAGCTATCTCTTCTGAAATTTCAGTGATTTTTTAAAGTCGTTACTCGGGCGCATGTCCATCGACTTCATCTGTCGTAAAGCATGGTTTCTCGCGTTTTACTCTTTCCATCTTTTCTTTTAATTAGTTAACGAATATCTTATCTTCACACCTCTACGGTATTTTTTACTCACCGCCGCTCTTTTATCGAGTTCTCTAGTTATCTCTTCTGCAATTTCGGTGATTTTTTAAAGTCGTTACTCGGGCGCATGTCCATCGACTTCGTCTGTCGCGTTTTACTCTTTCCATCTTTTCTTTTAATTTAGTCGATACATTATCTTAAGTATCAATCGAAGTAATAAACGAGTTATTTTACGTAGCAAAATGGGCCTCCTTCGATTATGGTAACTACGGAATCTGAGTTGTTTTGAATCGCAATCGTGAAATCGTCAACGGTTTCAGCATACGTTCCGTCATGAATGATGCATCCGACTGCTTTGATATTCTGTCTCAATGAAACCAGGTTCACTCCTCTAGCCATTCGCACTCCTATTCCTAGCGCTAACGTGATCGTCTCTCAAGGCTGAATCGTAATTCACTTTGAGCAAATATCTCCTATCTTTGTCCTCCGTGCAGTCTTGTGTACCACTTGTGTTTTCGGTCTCCAATCCGGCTGAGTTCTAAACGAACTCGGACGAGCGGGTTTTGTATACCCCATTTTGTGTATTGGTCATGACATTTTATCGATAGGAAATTTGATTTTATAGCAACCACCCGAGAATTGGAATGTTTTGGAACGGCGAATGAAGACCGAGGATAAGTCCTCTTACTAGATTTGCGAACACAGGACCATTACGGATATAGATTCCTTGTCCTGCGTTCTCTAATCCTTTTTCCATCCACGGTTTCATGTAAGGGCCCTCGGCGTGACGTACAATCTTTATGTTGTCACCTCCTCTTTTGATGTATTTAGTTCAACCGCCCGAACCGCTTATTTCGTCTATAACTTTCGACTCAGTCGATGCGCCTATACCGGTTAAAGCTCCCGTCTCCAATTTAGGTAATACGCTCAATAGAAGGAATCTACCTGCAGTTGCTAGAAAGACTAGTATGGAGCCGATAAGATCATTGTAAGGTAGGAGACGTAGGGTGACCGGGAGCCAATTCCAGGTGGATGGACCAACCACTGAGAAAGCTCGACGCAGCATTAGCGACGAGCTGGTCCCAGACACAATAAGGTCGCCTTCAGCAGAAGAACTCAGAGCTCCACGCGAAAGAAGTTGAGACACCTGACGACACAGTTCAGTCAAGTAGGATGGCGCACAACCAGAGAGACACCGCCAAACTAGTGTCGCAATGCGAAAAGTAATGCGCTGTTGAACCGCTAGCCAGTGAAAGACATCGAGCATATAAGATGAAACCGGTAAAAATTTAGGTATAAATGAGATATTTGCTCTCACGCTTCTCTGATATGGAACCTTTTTGATCGGTAAGCGTCGTTTCCATTGACGAAATCGTAGACATTGTGTCGGGGACTCGGGGAGGTATATCAAATTTTTCGGTGCTTCGACGACCTTGTACCCGGGTCCTGCGTTCGGAAAAAAGGAATAAATAACTTTTTCAGTGGTTCCTTTCGTATACGATGCTCCGATTTTATCACTCGTTATCTTTAAACTCGTAATACTCATTATATCGACCAAGTACTCTGATTCGTTGTAAGCCGACGTGTGTCTTTGGCCATTGAACCCGAGAATCGTTCTGATATAGTTCGGAGTCGTAAAATTAACCACGTAATTCTCAGCTAAGTTCAAAACAGTCTTCAGCGTATTGTTGTTGGCTTCCAACCCGATAGTGTGACTATCGCTTTGAATGTCGTAAAGTCCATCCTTCTTCATGACTCCCTGCACATATTCCTTTATATCCGTAATTTCGTAGCAGCCTTCTGGAACGTCCAAATTAAACCACGTCTCTCCACCATCCGGATAATATCTTAAGTTGTTGTTCGTCGCGTCGATATTTGGCCAAGAGTAGTACCTTTCGAGATTTATTAGAGTCATTTCATACTTTTTGTTTTTGTTGAGCTTGATCAACGGATTGAACCTAGTCCTTATTCGCGTACTTTTTTCACTCAACAAAATATAAACGACGACTTTGGCTTCGTGTTACGAGCCGTCCTTTCGTGATGTCAGCGATCTTTTGAAGAAGAAATTCCATTGCTTTTATTATACTCTATTTATAATCATTTATGAGAGAATGTAAAATTCATTTGAACCGCATCTAAACTTTCCCTTGTTCTCTTTACTCGTGTGATCAATCACTAAAAATCCATGAGGTAGCTGCCACGCTGTCTCGCATAGTTTTTAAAACTCCTTCTTAGGCATGTCCATACTCACGTGATCGTTGTAGATGTGATTAGTATTTTTCAGGTTTTGAGGAAACAAACCGATAATGTTTGCATTCTCTCTGATCGTCTGTCTAGGCAGTTTGAAATAGTTCTGTGCGAGGTAAAAGCAATCCACGTTACCATGCATTCCTCGAATGTAGTAAATCTCGCATTTGTTCTGTTTTTCTAACTGTAAATCGTCGAAAAATCAACAGGATCTTCTTTTCGCAATTCAATTCTCTCGGGTTTAGCACGTCTTCTGACGATTCGAGGAACTTGCAATCCATATCGGACTGTTTTTCTAAATGTTTAGCCATTTCCTCAACGACAAATGTAGGAGATACGTTGAGTCTCATAGTCTGATATTGACAACCGAATAATCGGATGATTGATTCTTTTGTTATTTTTTTATTCGAATGCTTTCTCAAGAATTTTATACTCTGTATAAAAGGGAGATCTTCCGAATTCTTGTAGGTTATCGTAGTCTAACCATTCGGGTCTAAGAAGTAAATTACGCAGCAGAGTCGTCTTACCGCATACAGATTTTCTTACGATCAGTCCTCTTATACTTCTCGGAAACAGAGGATTATTGAATCTTTACAATAGCGAATCGTTCCACGATAAATCTTTCGCTTTCATCGTTGTCGTATTAAATATAAATAACATTGTATTAAAAAAAAATGTTCTGCGTTAAATGTAAGACACAAACCGAAACTAAAAATATCCAGTACGTCTTTTGGAAAAATGGGCGTCTTATGCTCAGAGGCACGTGCGCCGTGTGTGGAACAACAAAGACGCAATTCGTGAAAGCTTCAGACGCTGGTGATCTAGTTTGGTCTCTAAACTCGTTCGCTCGTAATATAAAATTACCCTGGGCTAAATATTTCGGTGAGATGCACCTTCCCGGTCACTCGTTTACGGGACCCGGAACTAGATTAGATTAGAGACGGAATCCCGACGGGACTCCGAAAGATTGGTTGAAGCCAGTTGATAGATTCGATAACGCCGCTTATCGCCATGATTTAGCCTACGATCGGTATTCCGACACAGCGTCTATTAATGTCACCGATAAAGCGATGATAAACGAATTAAACAACATTCATAACCCTAGCGTACGAGAACTAATCGAGCGTACTATAGTCAAACCTCTCCTGGCTACCAAATCGAGTCTAGGGTTAGGAGTTTCCGATTTAAAAAACTTCAAAATTACGAGAAAAAAGTGTCCATTGAAATGGACCGATCAACTCGCCGAAGAATTACACAAGCCCGTTGTAAGGAGTCTTAGGAAAAGAAAAGTGTACGTTTGAGGCATCAACCAAATCTGGGCGGCGGATTTAGTCGACATGCAGTCTTTCGCCGAAGATAACGATGGCGTTAAATACCTGTTGACCGTCATAGACGTATTTTCCAAATACGGTTGGATCGTTCCGATAAAGAGTAGAATATCTACGACTGAATGGTTCGCTAAGATACTCGAGAGCAGCGGAAGGAAGCTGGGTAAACTTAGGGTAGATAAAGATAAAGAATTTTAAAAAAAGACTTTATAAAGCTGGTCGAATTGTATTTGACAGAGAACGAAGAAAAATCGTGCGTCGTAAAACGATGGAATCGAACGATGAGAGATGAGATGTTTAAATACTTTTCGGCTAATTCGACAAGAAGATAGATTGACGTGTTAGATGTAGTGGTTAATAGTTATAACGAAACAAGACATGCTTCCATTAAAATGACGCCCGCTAAAGAGAGCATGAAAGAAAAGGAAAAGACTGTATGGATGAATTTATACGGCATAGAAGCTTCTGAACCCATTAAACCTAAATTATCGATCGGTGGTAAGGTTAGAATAACGAAGAAAAGGACGACCTTTGAAAAGGGGTATACACCTAAATGGACTGAAGAAGTCTTTACAATTACTAAAATTCAATACACGGATCCTCCAACTTATAAGATTGCTGATTACAACGGTGAAGAAATACAGGGCTCGTTCTAAAAACAGGAGCTTCAAAAGACTTCGCAAGAAATATTTAGAGTCGAAAAGATAATGAGGAAACGCGGAAACAAGTGGGTGGTTAAGTGGCTCGGTTACGCGGATTCGCTTAATTCCTGGGTGAGATAACGAGGACTTGATGTTAGTGTGATAACTCATGCACGCGTGATGATTAGTAAACATCGAAATCATAGGAAAAAACACGCCGTTTACGTCTCCACGTACGCCCTTGGTCCGTGTGTGTGCACGGTCACGCTTGGTCGGTCCGCGCGACCGCGTCATCGATACCACGAGAAAGCACCCGTCATTAACGCCTCGATCTATAAATACGCTCATGACGCGACGCTTGGTAGCTCACGCTTGGGCTGATGTAAGCACGCTGTGACGTCATAGATCATCGCGACAAGAAGATCACGTGACAGAATGTACATTGATGATTGGCTGTAGTCTCAGAAGGTCACGTGACAAGAAGCTCGTCTCTGATTAGGTGTCCAAGAAGGTCACGTGACAGAATGTGCGTCGCTGATTGGTTTTAGCCCAGAATATCCACTTTTCCTCTACTAGTGAGCTCATAGCTTGATACAAGTTATGAATTAGCAATTTATTTGTGGCGAATAACATAACATAGCATAACATACTCTTTTGTTGCATCCTTCGAATAGTACATAATTAGATAACAAGTAGTTGGTATTAGAATACAAAGGCAGACACACCTAAAGGGGCCAGGAAGGCCCTGCTTAGAAGGGACGCCCAAATAATCAAATATAAAACGTTCACGTTAAATGGGAGGCGACATTGCACTGCTTGCAGCCAACTTTCTAAATTACATTTTTCAAGGTGAAACCATGGGTATTAACATGATAGCGAAAAGGTCTGAGGTTACCAGCTTACCTTAATGAATGTATATGTATGGATATCAGAAATTTTTTGGGAAATACCAATCAAAAATTCGCGGCAGTAATTTAGCCTTATTTTTAAATATGAGGATGCCAATTTGGAAATCTGTTATCTGATCAACTGCTAGTTGATGACTCAATAAGGTAACGATTGAATAATTAGTCAGTGTAGTTATTAATAAGTGATTGACGATTATTGACATTAGGACCGGTTCATCTGTTAGGTAAACTAGGCAGCCGCCTACGACCGCCAATATTTAGAAGCCGCCATTTTTGCAAAATAAATATTAAATTTCTTTTTTGCAAATTCACAAAAAACAGAAACAACGTTAGCCCTCTAGAAACTTTTATCAATTTTAACAACTTCATTATATAGATATTCAAACTACTGATAATTTCTTTGCCGATAGCCAGTGGTAATTAACTCATATAATTATAGTTATATATCATATTGATGCTTTAGTAAGAAAAAATCCTACATAAAAAGAGCTACTGACTTCATTTCAAGCCGCTTTTATGATATTGTGGGCCAGAGGGCCTTCGAAATAATATAGCTATGCCTAGGACATCCAAATCTCTTGAGCTGGGCCTGATTGACGTTTGGGTTTACGTGCCTATTGTTGCGAACCTGACCTGCCCCATTTTTATTTTATATTTTTCAATTATTATCTGTTCAAGGTGCGATTGGCCGCTCAAGGCGTTAGGAGGGATGGCCTAGTCGAATAGTTGGCCCAACATAATTCGTTGTAGTTGACCCAATGTAGTTGGCCCAACAGGATTTATAGTTGGCCCAACACTGATTTGCCTGCCTTTCCCGTAACAGACGACTGTCGCTTGTCGTCTGTCGTCGTCGTCGTCGTCGCTACACCAGGGGTGTCGGCCGCTGCCCTCGTCTGTCGTCGGGCCTTCGTCGTTCGCCGTCAGTTGAATGTGTTTCGCTGGCGTGGTACTCGTCGTTGTTCATCGCCAGTTGACTGTGTGTCGCTGGTGCACTCATCGTCAGTCATCGTCGCCTCAGCGCTTCGTGGAACATTCCAGATTACAGAACTGGGACTGTAGCCGTGTTGCGATCGTCTGACACTGAACTCAAACACCAGTTACAATTACCGACGGGAAGTCGAATGTTAAATCTGCAATAATGAATCAGTTAAACGAACGAAGTCTACTGCTACATTTCGGTTGCCGGATATTCGTCGCCAAAGCTAGGTATCGTCTTCATCCTGGTCGTTGTTCGAGGACATCTAGCTCAGTGAAAATACCCCCGTAGAGTGAGGAAGACGTCCACAGGCAATTAATGCAAGCTGTATCCGCAGTGGGGTTGGTAAATTGTGGTACTGTTTCGTCGCAAATGATTCTGGACGGTACAATCTACAAAGAGGGAGGACTTTCCAGTGAAAATACGATCGTCTACACGCTGCTGGATATTGCTGAATGGTCGGTCCTGCAGCCGAGCAGTTCGGCTCCGTCTATAGGAAGGGCAACGAAGCCGTCAATTTTCGTCAACTGGAAGCGATTTGTTTGCTGAAAAGTATTGAGTTTGACGGGCCCCAGATGGCCGAGATGAACGATTCTGTAAGAGTGACAACGGTCGCTTCGAACAGTTTTCATCCGGATCCTCGGTCGTTGGCAGGTCTCGACGTTTTATTGGATTGTCGACGGCTACCCATGAAGCCCAGCAAGTTTGATGGAATGAGGTCATTGGAATTGTTCCTATCGCAATTCGAAGTATGGGCTAGTCAATATTTGTGAACGAACAGTGATGAAGTGGACTTCTTGCG
Source organism: Bimastos eiseni (assembly GCA_959347315.1). NCBI lineage: Eukaryota > Metazoa > Annelida > Clitellata > Crassiclitellata > Lumbricidae > Bimastos > Bimastos eiseni. The sequence continues at coordinate 38,317,541 of OY365806.1, forward strand.
CTGTGTCTTGGACAAGCCCGCCACCCAACTCCTCTGGAGCTCGAGAATATGTCACGTACTGTCAGTTGGTAGAGCGGTTGTGACAACCACATGAGGCGGAAGGCCAAGCCTAGACCCTCCGTGCCAAACTGTATTACCGTAGTCAACGTGCGGATGAGAACTTAGGCGAGCTGTTGCACGACATTCGCAACCTGGTGGTGCTCGCTTACCTGGTGTCATCGAGTGAAACCACCTAGATCGTCGCTCGTCTTGCCTACTTGGAAGCCAATCGTCACCGAGAACTGTTTCTCAAAGTTCGGGAGAGGGAACCAAGGATGAGGCCTATCGGGTGGCTCCTCGATTGAACGCGTGTCAGCAGATGTCGGACCAAGATGAACGTCGGAGGCCAGCCAACAGAGTACGGGCGACTATGCCTTTTACCCTCGTATAAGGCATGTTATGAAACAACACAAGGTTCTTGTTAGGCGGATTTACGTGGATGAAGTCAGTCCACCCGCCGCTGTGCGGCTAGTTTTAGACAGGAAGTCAGTTGAAGTGATGACTAGTCATCAAGTGGGCCTGGATGGGAGCGTGGTCTTGTTAGGCGACCCGTTCATGGGGGAAACGCTCGAATTTCCCGAACTTGAGACTCTCTTTGAGTGTTTGCCTGCTTTGGACGGGAATCCCACTTTTGGTGAACGAGAATTGATATAGGTACTACGTGAGTGGATGGCTGATGCGTCAGAGAAGCCATGGGCAATTTTTAGTGATGAGTTGATGGGGAAATTCCCCTCTTGCCCGAGTTTAATAGCACAAGCTGTCTTGAAAGGCGCTAGGCCAGTAGGCAATAACCATTCGACCTAGTCACCGAAACTAAGCACGTGTGATTATTGCTAATAAAAAATGTGACTGATTCGTTGAATCACTGGCCGTAATTTGGTCGATACTTTTTTTATTGTGGTTGCGATTAGTGTATTTTAATCTCAAAAGTATAATTGACTCTAGTCTTGTTTTAATTTGAAAAGGGAAAAGGTCAACCCGTTAGCTGAGAAAGTAAATTTTTAATCTAATTTAGTGCGATTAGTTAGTTGGATCGAAACGATTCCACAAGACTGTGATTTTAATTGGCTGGAGTACTGCGACAGCATTGCTAAGGAACAACGATTGTTCCTGTGAGCAGTAATTAACGTTGGTTATTGGTTAGGATGTGTTTGGTAAGGAAAAATCGTTGAGCTGTTCGTACTGTGTGAGTACATTTTCGGAACGATATGCTCCCTATTCGCGCAGGATGCACCTCGCGGTGCACCATGGGAATGCACCGTAGAACGAGTGTAGTGAGGGCGCTAATGGATTTGGCTCTCCGCCCGTGCAAGCAGTCTCTGCCCGCCACATCGAAAGTCCGAATAGACGACAGACCCTTGCCAGTAAGGTTTCGGATTTTTTTACGATGACGAATTTCCGGATTTGTGGGATCTTCCTGGACTGGAAGATCTTTTAGGGATTCCCCAGCACCACCAAAGAGTTTGGCCCTAACAGAGGATGAGTTGGTAGCAATTTTCCGTTCCGGGCCGCCATGACGCACCGGGTCTCTTGGTCATAGTTCGATGCCCGACACGTGCAGCGGTTTCCTAATTGCCCAGAGTTAATACGACGCGCTATGTGGAGTGTAGCTCACGTACAAAATTGTCTTTGAGATCGAAAGCTGCTTCCGAGGAACACTTAATTGGGGTTTATCTGAAAATGTTAAAAAGAGCTAGAAACATAGAGAGAACATGTCAAAAAGAGCAAAACATAAACTTAGAGAAAACGTAAACAGACGCGACTAAAATAAAAATTAAGGAGAGGGGAGAGCTAAAGTCTAACTAGGGTTGAGTTCCATTTGAGCTTCTGGTTTTGGTCCAGGATGATTTGTTAGTTTTAGTTTTTGTCCAAAAAATGGGACTTTTTTGTCTCATTTTGTGGGAGTAGCATGTGCGAACTTTACCTTTCCCATTTTGACTATCTTTGATTATTTCTTATTTTATTCAATCATTATCTGATCAAGGTTATATTGGCCGCTCAAAGCGTTAGAAAGAAGGGCCCAGTCGAATAGCTGGCCCAACGTAATTCGTTTTAGTTGACCCAATGTAGTTGACCCAACAGGATTTATAATTGGCCCAACGCTGTTTTGTAGTTGGCCTAACGGTATTTATGGTTGACCCAACGCAATTTGCTTAGTTGGCAAAACGTGATTTGCAGTTGGCCCAACGGGGTTTGCTGTTGGCCCAACACGAATTAGTTCAGTTGGTCCAACGTAGTTTGCAGTTGGCCCAATGCAGTTCGCCCAACGGGCTTAGCAGTTGGCCCAATGGGATTTGCAATTGGCACAGCTTAGTTGGCCCAACAGTTGGCCCAATTGGCGTGAATGGGCTGACTGGCCCAATAATTATTGGCGCGAAGTTGGTTGGCCCAAATCTGTATAAATAGTGACGCACAAATCAGTCAGCAGAGCAGTCCAGATTCAGTCAGTATCAGTCAGCAGATCTAACCGTAAGGGTCGTCGAGAGCTGCCGCCGTTCGAGTCAGAAGTGAGTGCAGGAGACCGTCAGTCAAGAGTCAGGAGGGCAGCCAAGAAGGAGAGGGGGAGCTTTGTCTTCGTCGTCGTCGCCAGCGACTGAGTGTCGTTGGCCGCTGCCCTCGTCTGCCTATTCCGTCACCGTCGTTCCTAGTCGGTCGTCGTCGCCGCTTTACCTGGGGTATTGGCCGCTGGCTTGCCTGCCTCTTCTGTCACCGTCGTCCATCGTCGGTCGTTGTCGTCGTTACCAGCGACTGAGTGTCCTTGGCCGCTGCTCTGCCTGCCTCTCGCGTCACAGACGACTGTCGCTTGTCGTCTGTCATCCCGCCACACTAGGGGTGTCGGCCGCTGCCCTCGTTTGTCGTCGGCCTTCGTCGTTCGCCGTCAGTTGAATGTGTGTCACTGGCGAGGTACTCGTCGTCGTTCATCGCCAGTTGACTGTGTGTCGCTGGTGCACTCATCGTCAGTCGTCGTCGCCTCAGCGCTTTGTGGAACATTTCAGATTACAGGGCTGGGACTGTAGCCGTGTTGTGATCGTCTGACACTGAACTCGAACTAAAGTTACAATTACCGACGGGTAGTCGGGTGTTTGTATTGCAATAAGAATCAGTTGAACGAACGAAGCCTACTGTCATACTCTGGTAGATGGATCAGCGTCACCAAAGCTAGGTATCGTCGTCATCCTGGTCGTTGTTCGAGTACACCTAGCTCAGTGCCAATACCTCGTAGAGTGAGGAAGGTGTCCCCAGGCAGTTAAGGGGACGTGGTTCGTCACACTATAATGCAGTAAAACGCAGCTATAGAAAGGTACTCAACCCACTGAATCTATCAACAATAAATATGATCAGCTATGCAGAAAGGAATGAGGTTGCTTTTAAAAGACGGATTCCGGCATCGAAAGGCTAAAATAACAACATTTTGCCTAATTTGTTTGAGGCCATTAATTTTTATCCGGAGCTAGGTGGTCTGTAGCTACTTTGTCCGGAGCTATCTTGTCTGAGGCAATTTTATCGAAGATATTTTGTCGAGGCTGTTTTGTCTGGGCTATTTTGTCTGGAATAACTTGATGGGTCATCTTATAAGCAGAGTCGATTCAAAATCCAAATTTTAATATCAAGACCTCACTCACCGCGTCTCCTCTCAGGACGAGCTTTTGTACTAACTGGCATTAAAATATGCTAATCGCGAAGCTAGAAAGGGACATGATGTCATTATGTACTGACGCATTGACGTTGGCATCTTCGTTGTCGAGGTAATCGAGATTGATCCATCCAATCCTCTCCCAGTCCGTCCAGTTCTTATTCCCGCAGCATTTATACTTGAACTGGGCTCTGTCTACCGCCTCCTTCTTGTCTATGTTCGTCCTATAGAATTGCATTGCGTCCTCGAAACTTTCGCCAAATGCCTGAGAAAACAAGGAAAGAAAAAGACAGCCGTGTGAGAAAGTAGGTAACATTAACTTATACCAAAGCCACCACTACTATTACTTTTCACATGCACATTCAACTGCTCACAGGTGTATGTTTCTTTCGAATTCAAAACCATAAACTACTGAATAAGAACTGATCAGTGTCATCATTCACACTCATAATAGGTATCATGAAAATAGTGAAACATTGCGAATAGCCATAATTTTTTTTTCATTTCGTGGTCATATAATTATTGCAACGTCTCACATATGGATTGCTTGGTACTATTTCACCTATTGCTTACAAATTCAGCTTTAATGTGTTAGCGAATTTTATCAGCAATAAAACGTCTATTAAACCATTAATTTTTTCATCAACCCAGCTCCCAGTTGAATATAATTCTTTTCATCAGTCCAGCTTCAATATCGGCGGCATTCTCTTAATCATTCAGGCCTCCAATTGAGCACGATGTGCTTCATTAATCCAGCTTCCATTTAAGCATGATTTATTATTTCAATCAAGCTTCCTTTTAAGCATGAATCTTTCCAAGTTTTCATCAATCTAGCCCACATCCTACAAAATTCTTTTGATCCATCCAGCCTCTAGGCAAATAGGATGCTATTCGTTTATTCAGCTTCTATATATAGTTGAATGGAATTTTTCATCAGTTCATCTTTGTTTCAAACATCATATTAAGTAACGACGCTATAACATGCATGTTTGAAAAACGGTCATAATTTGCGACGCTAAAATACATGTTCACGGTAACTTTTTAGTGCCAGGTATATAATAGGCCCATATTCGAGTATTCTAATATCAGTATAACTAGTATAGTTTTCGTACTTCTCTAATTAAACTACTATGAAACTAAGACAATAGTTTGATTTATGTACTTTATGCGCGCTTTTCGTCAGCGTGCATTTGTTTTGCGCGATTTGTCATTGCGCGCGTTTGTCTAAGCGCATTTGTCGGCTTGCGCTAATGACGTCTCACCATCTAAACCATCAAAATCAGCAGAGTTGTTTTGACCACCAAATATCATCGTTACATATTTTCTGTAGTCTTTAAACGCCTGCAATCTTCCGCAGCCAACTCATTTCTATTGTATTCAAGGATTCATTAGCTCTCATGTAGTATCCGCATTGTTCCATATGCGTTTATTAGACGTACCACGGTACCTACATACACGAATGACTCCAAATGTTCAATATCTTCTTCCTTGTTTTTGATTACTATTGGCGTCTCTTTGGCTTTTTTTCAATCACCATTGTTTTTGCTTCCGAGTAAATGATCATGAAGGACGCTATATAAATCCTCCTAGTGAAATAAATAAAGTTATACTTTTTCAGTGTTGATCATAGGCAAGCGCTCGTGAATAAACTGGTGCCCAACGCTTGTCTTTCTAGTGGTGCTGTTGAAATTTAACGCTTACCATCATGATCAGTCGAATCTTCTAATTGTTTCGTCAATGTTAGTCATAATATTCTGTTGTTCCAGTCATGTTCTAACAAGGAGTCAATTGTCGCATGCAAATCCGAGATTGCTCTCTCATATATATGATTTGACCCTGTCGTGGGCCCTTCTATGTGGAATGACGTACCATCCTCAATCCGTAACAAAATTTCAGTTGAGCCCCATCTTCATCGCTTTGTTTTTAAAGACTTTTATTTCCTTTCGGCTGTCACACTATTGAACGCTTATAAATTGATACAATGTATGACGTGCCTACCAGTGATGGGCACCAACTAGGCCTACTTGACTAGTAGTTAAAACTACTTCCTAACTACACGTACTTTCAAAATATGTAGTTATAACTACTATCTAACTACTTTAAATAACAAGTAGTAATAGCTACCTTTGTAACTACCACATAAGTAGTTAACTACTTTTAAAACTACCTTGCTAATATTATGCCATGGTACATTGATAGTCACCAAACAGTAGGTCTATGCAAATTTATTGCCAGTATTAATCGCTGATATTCAGCGTAAGTAATAAAAATGATCAGAAACACAATGATACACATTTATCTAATTGTAAACTAACAAGGACAAGAACCAATAGCTCATGTTACAAAGCACCCTGATCAGAGCAAAAGTTTAGCAGTAACATAAGCCAACTTGTTACAGATACAAAAATGTCTAGCCTACAAACTCCAGAACTGTAAAACACTTAGAAAATGTTAATGTTCAGAATCAAAAAGTAGTGTATATATATTACACTACAAGTGATATACTATATCACTGTATATCTCACCTTTTGCTGTTTGCATCAACCATGCTTCTTCAATTCCTCGTCCTGCTACCTTGCCAATCGCTGATTAGATCTAATACGATCACTGGTCTACCCAGCTAGTAACGGAATGTCCCTCTTACCGGCGTGTCTTTGTCTCCGTCTGTCTATGTCTATCCCTCTGTCTGTTTCTGTCTGTCTTTCTCACCCCGTCATTGACTCTCAACCCCACTTGTAACCCGTCCGCCTACTTGTGGTCATCCAGCCGCGTACTGGCTGTTTTCCTCATTCCTTAACCCTGGATCACAAGCCCCAACTCCTCTAAGACTGCTTTACTCTAGTTCTTATCGCACAACAATCTCCAGATATGCAATTAAGCAGGCATAATGCTGTAGGCTTTCTCTATAGTTCTGAGGGGAACCGACTTCTTCACAATAGTATGAGCAAATTTTAATGAAACAATTACTTCACGAATTTACTCATGCGATTACTATGGGCAACGTCCATGTTTGCTGTGAAATAACAGATATTCCTATAAGACGGAACTAGTAGAATAGAAAACATGTAGTTAATGTGAAATATTGTAGTTAACTTAAAACTACGTGATAAAAGTAATTTTAACTATTTTAAAAATTACTTCTTAAAACTAGTTAAAGCTACTAAGCACCGACTGCAACAGTAGTTGTAGCTACTAGTTAATAACTACAGCAGTTAAAAGTGCCCTTCACTGGTGCATACTAAGTGCCTATCCTTTGTATAGCTGCTCACGATTATCTATGACAGGAGTTTCAAAGAACCGACCCGTGAGCCATTTTGGCCGGGCAATAATGTTTTCATTGCCCGTAGAGCCTTCGCTAAAGATTGCGCAATTTGAGAATCAAAGCTAACAATTGTCATTTTTAGGGTTCATAAATGCCGTCACGCAGTTTTGGACGAATTTTGACCTTCCTCGTCAAACGTCGTCACAAACATCATAAATCATAACCCTCTCAAATATGGCGTCACAAAACTCTGCTCTCACCCTAAAATAACAAGAATGGCATGTGCAAATTTTCTTATAATAATCAAGAAAGAAATTAGGAAAATAAAAGTAAAAATCATGTGGTGGAAGGAAGAAAACCCGAGATAGTGTATTCATTACACTCAATACGCTTTCCACAAGATGAAAAACCCTGGCAAAATTATTAAGCCTATGCATTTATAAAATAATCTTTGATAACAATAACTTGAAATCATTCAGTAATGCTTCTCCATTCTCCCACAGAGTTGTTAAAAAGACAGGTGGCTGAGAGAGAAAGCAAAGTATAGTTATAACTCTGGCTAACATTTTTTACTGTGTATGATGAGTTCTCTGCCATAAGGCAGGTTCCCTGGCTTTATGCCACCCGGGTATGAGAAGAATGAAGTGGTTTGCAGTTGCCCTCACAGACAATTATGAGTGAGCAACTTGTCCCCGGCCGCTACGCAATGACTCGAGGTGGGTTCGAACTTGAGACACTTCAGTTGAAAAGCACAGAAGATACCGCTAAGCCACCGCGCCCACTCTGTGAATTTATCATTAATGGAGTAGATTATAATAATATCATCAAATCGTTTGCATCTTCTGGGGCACATCTGCCGGACTCTTAAATGCCTGGTAATATCTGGAAACCTTTGCATGAGGTGACGAGAATGAAAATCTAGGCTAAATGGAAGAAACAAAGGATATTTTTCTTGCGACGTTTAATAATTACGAGCTTAAAATATAAAAAAATATTATACTATGATGCCTTGATGTGGTCCGACCATATTGCGTTTTAAAGTGATCTAAGACGATTGGTCATACGACACTTTTTCGCCACATTTTTCGCCATTTCATCGATCCAGCTTCCATTTAAACCTGATGATTTTCATCAGTTCAGCTTCTATTTAATAAGATCTGTTATAAACTGTCCAGTTTAGTTATAAGCTGGACGGATTAAAACAAAAAGCTTGAAATGGAAGCTGGATCGATTGAAACAGATTCTCTTAAATAGGAGAGTAGATGGAATTCTAAGCGGCTAGGCCAAAACCAATCAGCGACGCACACTCATGTCACGTGACAAGAATGCTCAAAGCCAATCAGAGTCGCACATTCAGGCAGGCGTCGACACGTACATTATGGGACAGGACAAAAACCGCGTTTAAAAGATTAACGTCTGGTCCAATTTCGGCTAAAAGTAAATTATGGGACAGGACAAAAACCGCTCATAATACGTTATCTTCCGTTCCGTCCGCGACAGTATATAAAATCTACGAAATTTTCAATTCAGCGATTCATAAATTCGCAAAGTGGTAGAAGGATACATTTCCAAATAATCAAAGAAAAAGGTGAGTGAGAAGCTAGAAGAATTGAAAGCAAAAGTTAGCTCCATATTCAGAAAAAATAATAAACATAATTTCGAGATTCAGCAGACGGCGTCAACCATAAAAGGCTTCACTATGCAGAACACTATTAATGAAGCTGAAGGAATCGACGCCATGTCTTTTTTTAACATCGTTCAGCCCCAGGTAGTTAGCCTGTTGTCTGGAAATCGGCAGACAAAAGTCAATATAGCTCTCACCTGTACAATGGAACGCATTGATATGAAAACTGGGCAAGTAGATTCTTGTAATTTTCCATTCGTCTCTAAGACTGAAGTCGTTTTGATGCAACCTACCCGCAAGAAATATTTAATAATGGGAGATACAAAATCTTAGAGTCTACGGCTAGCTTCCAGATGCGTGGGAGTAACTGGAGACTCAGAGCTGCTGTGAAATTGGATATCAACACGATTGTTTATAAACCGTTTAAAGGTTATTCTTATATTAAACTACCGAAGAATTTAGTGAATAAAAAAGCTATTGTCAATATGAAGAACGAAGACGATGAATGTTTCAAGTGGGGCATTGCGAGAGCGTTACACCCAATGGACAGCCATCATGAAAGAATAACGAGAAAATTGATAAAACAATCCGAGGAGTTAATTGGATCGACATCGAATTCCCAGTTTCTGCAGATGCCAACGTGATGAATAAGTTCGAGAAGAACAACAATGATTGGCTTAACGTTTTGGATACGAAAGCGGTGTATTTCCAATTTATGTGACGAAGCAGTCGCAGGAGACTGAAATAGTCAACCTATTACTCATTTCTGACGGAGAAAGTAAGCATTATTGTTAATGCTTAATGATTGGCTTAACGTTTTGGATACGAAAGCGGTGTATTTCCAATTTATGTGACGAAGCAGTCGCAGGAGACTGGAATAGTCAACCTATTACTCATTTCTGACGGAGAAAGTAAGCATTATTGTTGGATAAAGAACTTTGACAGACTGATGGCGGCAAGGACGGAGAAATCCCATAATTCGATGCATCACTGTAAAAGATGTTTCATCGGTTACAGAGAGATAGAGTCATTGAATAGACATGACGAGTAATGCTCGTAGAATAACGCTCAAAGAATAGAACTTCCAGAATCGGGAACCACGTTGAGATTTAATAATTATTGTAGCTCAATGATAGTTCCTTTTATCGTGAACGCCGATTTCGAATGTTTCATCAAACCGATCGACCCGCGTCAACCAGACCCTCGCGTGTCCTACACCAATAGGTACCAAAAACAAACCTCCAGCTCTTTTTTTTATTACGTGAAATTCTCCGACGATAGCTTGCATACGCAAGACCCCGTGACTTTCTCGTCTAAAGGCGAAGACGACGACGTTGCTCAGATATTCGTAGATACTCTTACAAGGAATATAATAGAAATATATAATCGATTCAAATTTTCCAAGGATATGATATTCGGAGAGGAAGAAGAGGCACTATACGACTCGGCTACCGATTGTCATATCTGTGGAGGTGAGTTAGGAAAAGATCGAGTAAGAGTTCATTGTCATCTCACCGGCAAATTCAGAGGCACCGCTCACAGCAAGTGCAATCTAAAATATAATGTTCCAAAGTTTATCCCGGTGGTCCTTCACAACCTATTCGGATACGATAGCCACCTATTTATTAAGAAGTTACGAGGTAACAATAACGAGAATATTACCTGCATTCCCTGCAACGAAGAAAAGAATATATCTTTTAGCAGAGAGGTTGTAGTTGATAAGTTTTTAAATAAAGAAAACAAAGAAATCATCGTTAAGCGCACATTACGTTTTAATAGACAGTTTTAGATTCATGGCATCAAGTCTCGACGCTTTATCGAGGAACCTGAGCACAGATCAGTACGTAGTGCATCACGAAAACTTGAAGCTGTACGAAGCCTTAAGTTTGAAGGTAACCAAAATTCATCGAGGGATAAAATTCGAAGAAAACGCTTTGTTGAAAAAGTAAATCGATCTGAATACCGAGTTGCGAACAAAAGCCGCCAACGATTTTGAGAACGATTTTTGTAACTGATGAATAATAGCGTGTCTGGGAAGGCTTATGTAAAAATCCATATCGTGTGGACACAAAATTGGTTTGCGACGAGAAGCAAGCCATTGAGTTAGCGGCGAAACCGAATTACGTATGGCGAACCATTTTCGATGAGAATCTAATCGCAATTGACATGAAAAGAGCGAAACTGTATTACAACAAACTGATGTATCTAGGTATGTGCATCCTCGATTTGAGCAAAACGATGTACGACTTTCACTACAGTTACATCAATAAGAAATACCACCATAGAGCTAAATTGCTATATACCGATATGGATTCGCTGGCTTATGGAATCAAAACCGATGATTTTACGCGGATATCGCAGAGGATGTTCGAAGTAGATTCGATGCCAGCGAATATCCTAGAGACCATCCTTCTGGAATCGAAACCGGAATCAACAAGAAAGTCATTGGCATGTTCAAAGACGAAGCCGGTGGAAAACAGATCGAAGCATTTGTAGATTTGAAATCGAAGCTGTACTCGTACAGAATGGCTGAAGAGGATTATAAGAAATGTGAAGGCGTTAAGAAGAGCGTCGTCAAGAGGACAATTGCTCACGACGATTACAAGGACTGTCTATTCACCAAAAGAAAACAATGGAGGAAAATGAACGTCATACTGTCGCATCTTCACGACGTCTATGTCGAAGAGGTGAACAAAGTTGCGATGTCTGCGGACGACGATAAGCGAGAAATCCAGGACGATGGAATTAGCACGTTGGCATGCGGACATTACTCCATGCGCTCATAATGAAAGGACCCGCTAAATATAAAATGAGTTTTAACAGTAACAAAAATACGATGTTTGCGGTGTGACGTTACCAAATATACCCTTGTCGAACGTACATCTGATCGATGCTGCGAAGCGATTAAAGATTCATCATTTTAGAGGCGTCTTCTTGTGGGACGAGTTACCAAAGAGACCACCGAAAGAGATCAAGTGCGGTATCCTAAATCTAGACGATACCAGTGGGAGAGGAACTCATTGGACGTGCTGGATCAAACGTGCCAACGAAAAAATATATTTCGATAGCTATGGGTTATGTCCTCCGAACGAGCTGCTGAGGTATTTACCTAGGTGCGTGCTTTACAACAGTGAACGAATATTCGTTTTGTATAGTGTTTTGCGGACATTTGTGTTTGTGCGTGTTAAAGCGTACGATGAATGACGGTTGTTATTTTCAACAAGTTTTAAACGATTTGCATTGAGTTTTTATAAATAAATATGTTCGTATATTAAAACAAACATGTCAGTCGATAAATTTGGACGTACGGATGCGGAATCTACCCAAAGAGTGGTTTCGGAAAGTGTTACCCTACCTCAAGCGAGTAATACATTTCTAAGACGAGATGGCTCTAACGCTATGGACGGTGATTTAAACAAGCACGGTAATTCGATAAAAGGTTTACCGACAACGTATCATCCTCCGTTAGGCGCTCCTGGGCTCGAGTTACCGCTCTAGTAAACGATGCGAGAACGAAAAATACCGCCTCCCCAACTAGTGATAACCAGCTAGTTAATAAGAGACACGTCGACGAAATGATCGCTAGACGTTACGTGACCGCCTACCATGACTTAGAAGAAATCGACAATCGATGGTCTTACTTAAGTGGCCAGCGCGAGCGCATATCGCACCGCTGGTTTGGTTGAATTCGAGCCTTGGAGAGCGTTTCAAAACTTAAATTCTTACCCAATGTGTTGGATCGTTGATGCACCGACCAATGTTTGGATTCAGATGAAATATCCGGTTCCTTTGTCTATGTCGGGGATTAACATCATTATAAAGTTACAAGTAGCCTTGATCTGGATATCGACGACCGACGATTTTAACCGCTCAAATTGTTTGCTCACGTCGAAAACGAACAGCGGGCAAAGGCTTTATGATCGGTCTGTGTGATAATGCTCTGAGTAACGAGTTGATCCATGCCATAGAATTTATCGCTAAACGTCGCCGCATCTCTGTTCGCTCTCGAAAACTTTTGATTCGGGAACGAGAGGTTGTAGTCGACCGCCGGATATCCTTCCTGGTTCATCATCATGCACATTTTTTTGAGATCGCAATGATAGAAAATCGATAGATTGGCTTCTTGATCGCCACTCCGATTCGTCTGAAGTCCTACGATGATATATATCGGTGTTTCAGAAACCGTCTTAATGCCTATACGCCAACTGAACGTAGTCGCTTGAGTAAGCGATATGGTTTCGTATTGATGGGCGCGATAGGCTACGGGCACCGCCGATTTTGCTTTGATCGTTTTATACAGCTGCATTCTGTCCATGTCCCACGGAGTCACGTGCGGCATAAACCACATGGTTTACTTTTCCAGCATTGACTGCGTTAGCATTATAAATAGCATCGTCGTCAGATTTACGAACTATCGCTAATGGCAGTTTCATATCAAAGATGATCTTATCGCAGAATCCGAAAATGTGCTTGAGAGGCACGACGAAACTGAACGTGCCTGTAGCCGTCGATTTCTTAATGAGATACGCTTGTCTGATTGCAAATCTCGAGCTATCCGCTATAGCGGCAGTCACCGTGGTATCTTTTGTCCACAGTTGGTTAAGACCTTGCGTGAGAGCAAAGTCGTTTGAATTTTTCAGTAAAGCCAGCATCGTCGTGGCTTGTCCCGGATGATAAACCGATTCGATGTCTTGACTCGAAGGAGCATACGATATCTGGTTGAACAGATGCACGAGTCCGTGGTTGGTGATGGCTACGGCGTCGTCATTGATGTACGCTGTTCCTTCAGCTTTCGTCAGCATTCCTTCGAATAACAGGTACGTCTCTGAATGGATGGCTAAACAGAAGTTGAAGTTCAATGTTCATACGAATCTCGCCGGCGCTGTTTAGATTCGTTCTAGCTACCGGCTCATATTCGTGTCATTCGTATTCTCGATTCCCTCGTCTGTTAGGGGAACGTCAGTAAATCTTAAAATATCTGATTGCATGTTTTAAATAAGATAGGATATTATTTTTAAACAATGTTCATCCCGGTCCAATTTAAACGTCGCACAAGGTCTTGGACAGTTATAGCGTTCGATTTTTGGTTCGGTATTCTGGAACCGTACCAGCCAGTAAATTATTTATGTTTATATCTTCGTTGTTGTTGTTGTTGTTACCTTGCCCGTCGCTTAATCACGCTAAGGATTCCACGCCCTTTTGGGTAAGCGGAGGCCGTATCTCCTGTTGTGATGGCGTTAATTTAGGATTTACTAGTTTAGCCACGGATTTATCCACCAATCGCTTTCCGCCTTCGATAGCTGCAGTCTTTCCAACCGCGGTAGATATTGCCTGTTTCCCGATCTCTTTCCTGGCATCTTTTCCGGGGTTTAACGCGGACGATGCAATTCGTTTAGCTTCATCAGATGCGAACATTCTGTTACAAAATCCGGTTATCGTGTCGAACATTCCCGATCCACTAATAATGTATTGTTTCTTAAACCTTCCTTTGGTAACGATCAGCATTTTAAAAATCGCATCATAATGTTTTTATATCCGTCTTTATCGATAGAGCTTTGACGTAGCAATTCGTCGCATAGATCGACAATCTCGTTTCTTAATCCCGTGTTGCCCGCTTCGAAGCTAGCCATTCGTAGACCAAACATATCTATCAATGCATTAGGATCTTGTGGGAGACCGACGACTCCTTTGCCAATCGCGATGATTTTTGTCTTTGCATCCCATATTGGCTTAATGATATTTCTATACTTTCTGCTCTTGGACGATTTAGGTCTGTTCGGATTGTCCGGTTGCCTGATGGCTTTCGTCGATTCAAAAATCTTCTCGTGCTCGAGATCGTTTTGACCGTATACCGACTTGTTTTGGACTCTTCATCGTTAATAACTCCCAGAGCCCTGGAGTTCCCGAGTACGTAGATTCACCAACCGTTATATCGTCTCCTTGAATCATAATTGGACTGTATCTGATGGAAAACTTTCCGTCTCTAGAGTTTATACCAAAATTAGTAGCTGTTGCCTTTTGTTCCAGGCGTATTCTTTTAAATACACCTCGCATTTAACTCTTGTCGCGTTATCTCCTAATTCTAGAGTTCCGATATCCAAAACGGGATCATCGTCGTACGCTTCTATCGATGGGTACTGCGGAAATTGGACAGCTTTTACCGATGACGATAACGCCGCTGCTAACGGCCGGAGAGCTTCAACAGTTGCTGTTGAGCTTTGTTTTAAGTTACCTAACTCCTTGAAAATTTCAGACTGAGAGTTGATGATGGGTTTGTACGCCTTTCTTAATTCTCGCTGTAGCCAAATATCACCCAATAACGAGTCTTGCTTAATGTTTTTCTTCAATTCGTTGTACTGTTTGACGATAAAGTCTCGTTTCGCAGGATCCGTAATTTTCAATAACCACAGTTTTTATTTGGTATTTATTTGGCATTATTTAGCATAATGTTTTAACACAAGCGTAGAACGTAGAACCCAACGTAAAACTCAACGTAGAACCCAACGTAAAACCCAACGTAAAACCCAGCCTAGAACGTAGGCGCAGAACCCTAAGTAAAACGTAAACGTGTTCTACGTTAACCCCTTTTTCAACGCGTCAAATGTCTCGAGTTCTCGTTGCATTAACGAATATTCCTCGTTCGAGATACTTCCGTCTTCTAAGGCATTCGAAACGAGCCCACCGATCATATTGAGGTTTGTCTCCCCTGACGTCTCGATCCTTTCGTGTTTCGTTAATTTTGGCTTTAGTTTTTGGTTGATTAGACCACCTACAACACCCATCGTGCCAGCTACTGAAGCCACTACTCCCGCAGCCATCGCAAGCGGTTCTGCAATCCCAGTACCTAGCAAACTGACCCCTGTCATAGCGAGCGCTGTCGTAGATATTGTTAGGCAGTTTTTCAACGCGTTGATTATCTTCACACTTCTACGGTACTTTTTACTCAACGCTGCTCTTTTATTGAGTTCTCGAGCTATCTCTTCTGAAATTTCAGTGATTTTTTAAAGTCGTTACTCGGGCGCATGTCCATCGACTTCATCTGTCGTAAAGCATGGTTTCTCGCGTTTTACTCTTTCCATCTTTTCTTTTAATTAGTTAACGAATATCTTATCTTCACACCTCTACGGTATTTTTTACTCACCGCCGCTCTTTTATCGAGTTCTCTAGTTATCTCTTCTGCAATTTCGGTGATTTTTTAAAGTCGTTACTCGGGCGCATGTCCATCGACTTCGTCTGTCGCGTTTTACTCTTTCCATCTTTTCTTTTAATTTAGTCGATACATTATCTTAAGTATCAATCGAAGTAATAAACGAGTTATTTTACGTGGCAAAATGGGCCTCCTTCGATTATGGTAACTACGGAATCTGAGTTGTTTTGAATCGCAATCGTGAAATCGTCAACGGTTTCAGCATACGTTCCGTCATGAATGATGCATCCGACTGCTTTGATATTCTGTCTCAATGAAACCAGGTTCACTCCTCTAGCCATTCGCACTCCTATTCCTAGCGCTAACGTGATCGTCTCTCAAGGCTGAATCGTAATTCACTTTGAGCAAATATCTCCTATCTTTGTCCTCCGTGCAGTCTTGTGTACCACTTGTGTTTTCGGTCTCCAATCCGGCTGAGTTCTAAACGAACTCGGACGAGCGGGTTTTGTATACCCCATTTTGTGTATTGGTCATGACATTTTATCGATAGGAAATTTGATTTTATAGCAACCACCCGAGAATTGGAATGTTTTGGAACGGCGAATGAAGACCGAGGATAAGTCCTCTTACTAGATTTGCGAACACAGGACCATTACGGATATAGATTCCTTGTCCTGCGTTCTCTAATCCTTTTTCCGTCCACGGTTGCATGTAAGGGCCCTCGGCGTGACATACAATCTTTATGTTGTCACCTCCTCTTTTGATGTATTTAGTTCAACCGCCCGAACAGCTTATTTTGTCTATAACTTTCGACTCAGTCGATGCGCCTATACCGGTTAAAGCTCCCGTCTCCAATTTAGGTAATACGCTCAATAGAAGGAATCTACCTGCAGTTGCTAGAAAGGCTAGTATGGAGCCGATAAATTCACCTTCGACTTTCGCATTATGCATCAATTGCGCTTTATTCATTTAATCGGCGTGCCCGTTCCACCCTGATAGGCTTTGGCTAACATATTGACCTGCGCATGGGTAAGAGCTAAAACGTGTTCGCAGTGTATATCTCCGGGACTTAGCCTGATGCTTTTGCCGGTTTCCGATTGAAGCGATCTTTTAATTTTATCCTTTTACCCCTCAGAAATATTAACTTCTATGTTTACGTATCGACTCATTTTACATTAGACAGATATAAACTTCTAATACTCTCACACTTCTCTGATATGAAACCTTATAGATAACTCCTCTCGCCTTGGGGTTAATCAGTTTAGCTTTCTGATATGTAAGCGTCGTTTCCATCGACGAAAGCGTTGACAGAGTGACAGGGAGGTATATCAAATTTGTCGGTGCTTCGACGACCTTGTACCCGGTCCTACGTTCGGGAAAAAATAACGTTTTCAGTCGTTCAATTCGTATACGAAGTTCCGATGATATCGCTCGTTATCCGTAAACTTGTAATACTCATTATATCGTCTAAGTACTCCCGATTCGTTGTAACACGACGTATATCTTTGGCTTTTGAACCGGAAAATCGTTCTGATAGAGTTCGGGGTCGTAAAATCGACCACGTAATTCCCCGCTACGTTCTAAACAGTCTTTAGCGTATTGTTGTTAGCTTCCAACCCGATAGTGTAAGTATCGCTTTGAATGTCGTAATGTCCAACTTCTTTCATGATTCTCTAGTCGTATTTGTTTATATCCGTGATTTCGTAGCAGCAGTTCCTTCTGGAACATCCAAGTTAAACCACGTTTTTTCGGATGGTGATCCGATGAATATCTTAAGTTGTTGTTCGTCGCGTCGATATTTGGCCAAGAGTAGTACGTTTCGAGATTGACTAGAGTCATTTCATACTTTTTATTTATGTTGATCTTGTTCAACGGATTGAATCGAGTCCTTATTCGCGTACTCTTTTCGATCAACAAAATGTATAACGACGACTTTGGCTCCGTGTTACGAGTCGTCGTTTCCGTATTGTTAACGACCTTTTGAAGAAGAGATTCCATTGCTTTTATTATACACTTTTAGGAGGATATGTAAAATTCATCGAAACCGCATCTATACTTTCCCTTGTTCTTTTCGCTCGTTTGACCAATCGCTACAAATCCGTGAGAAAGTTTCCACGCTATCTCGTATAGTTTTTTATTCTCCTCCTCAGGCATGTCCGTACTCACGTGATAGTTATAGACGTGATTAATATTTTTCTGGTCTTGAGGAAACAAACAGATAAAGTTTGCATTCTCTCTGATCAACTGTCTTGGCAGTTTGAAATAGTTATGTGCGAGGTAATAGTTATCCACGCTGCTATGCCTTCCTCTAATGTAATACGTCTCGCTTTTGTTTGGTTTTTCTAACGGCAATTCGTCGAAAATCATCAGGTTCGTCTTTTCGCGTTCTAACTCTCTCGGGTCTAGTACGTCTTCCGACAATTCGAAGAACTTGCAATTCATATCGGATTTTTTATATAATTGTTGCTTAGCCATTTTCTCAACTATGCATGCCGGAGATACGCTGAGTCTCATAATCTCGTCTTGACTAGCGAATAATCGGATGATCGCTTCTTTCGGTATCCTTTCTTCGAATGTTTTCTTGAGTATTTTATGCTTTGGTTGAAAGAGAGATCTTCCAAATACTTGTAGGTTATTGTAGTCTAACCATCCGGGACTAAGAAGTAAATTAAGCAGCAGAGTCGTACTACCACATCCAGATTATCCTACGAATCGTTCCACGATAAATCTTTCACTTCCATCGTAGTCGTTTTAAATAGAAATAGCATTGTACTTAAAAAAGAATGTTCTGCGTTAAACGTAAGACACAAACCGATACTAAAAATATTCAAAGCGTCTTTGGCAAAAATGGACGTCCTCTGCTCCGAGGCACGTGCGCCGTGTGCGAAATAACAAAGACGCAATTCGTGAAGGCTGCAGAAGGCGGCGATCTAGTTGGATCTCTAAACTCAATCACTCGTATACTGAAATTGCCTTGGCCTATATTTCCCGGTGAAATGCATCTTCCGGTCACTCTTTTACGGGATCCGGAAATAGACTGGATTTGAGATTGAACCCCGACGGGACTCCGAACGATTGGTCGAAACCAGTTGATAGAGTCGATAACTCCGCTTATCGCTACGATTTAGCTTACGATCGGCATTCCGACACAGTGTCTAGGAATGTCTAGGAAAGCCATGATAAGCGAATTAAACAACATTCTTAATCCTAACGTACAAAAGCGAATATAGCGTACAATTGTCAAACCTATCCTGGCTACCAAATTGAGTCTCAGGTTAAGAGTTTCCGATTTTAAAAAAAGTTCAAAATAACAGAAAAAGTTCTCCGTTGAAGTGGACCGCTCAATTCGCTGAAGAATAACACAAGCCCGTTGTATGGCAATTTAGAAAAAGGGCGGTGCACGTTGGAGGCATCGATGGAATCTGGGCGGCTGATTTAGTCGATATGCTGTCTTTCGCCGAAGATAACGATGGCGTTAAATACCTGTTGACCGTAATAGACGTATTTTCCAAGTACGGTTGGATCGTTCCGTTAAAGGATAAGAGCGGAAAATCTACGGCTGATGGGTTCGCTAAGATACTCGCAATCAGCGGAAGGAAACCGGAAAAACTTTGGGTAGATAACTGTAAAGAAACTGATCGAGTTGTATTCGACCGAGAATGAATAAAAATCGTGCGTCGTCGAGCGATGGAATCGAACGATGAGAGAAAAGATGTTTAAATACTTTTCGGCTAATTCGACAAGAAGATATATCGACGTGTTAGACGTTAAGCATAACAGTTATAACGAAAATAAACATTCCTCCATTTAAATGACGCCCGCTAAAGCCAGTAAGGAAGAAAACGAAAAGGCCGTCTGGATGAATTACTACGGCCGCGAAACTCCTGACCCCATTAAACCTAAATTATTGATCGGTGGTAATGTTAGAATAACGAAGAAAAGGACGACCTTTGAAAAGGGCTATACACTTAGATGGACTGAAGAAGTCTGTACAATTACTAAAGTTCAATGCACGGATCCTCCAACTTGTAAGACTGCTGATTTTAACGGTGAAGAAATACAGGGCACGTTCTATGAGCAGGAGCTTCAAAAGACTACGCAAGAAATATTTAGAGTCGAAAAGATAATCAGGAAACGCGGAAACAAATCGCTGATTAAATGGTTTGGCTACCCCGATTCGTTTAATTCCTGGGTCGATAACGAAGACTTTACGACGTTGTGATAACTCGTGCACGCGTGATTATTAATCATCGAAACCATAGGAAAGAACACGATGTTTACGTCTCGGCCTACGCCCTTGTGTGCGCGGTTTAAGAAAATATTTGTCCATTTTATATACGAACTTCATATCTTTAAACCGACAAGAAAATCAAGTTATCTGGGGTCAAAGGTCGTATGACGCCATAAGGTCATAGGTCGCGATATCGAAACCATAGGAAAGAACACGATGTTTACGTCCAACTTACTCCCTTGGTCCGTATGTGTGCACGGTCAAGCTTGGTCGGTCTCACGCGACCGCGTCGTCGATACCACGGGAAAGTACCCGTCGTTTACTACGCAATCTATAAAAACGGGTGTAACGTCATGACGCGATCTATAAATACGCTCATGACGTCACGCCCGGTTGAAGAACTAGGCTTCTGAAGCCACACCAATCAGAGTCGCACATTCTTGTCACGTGACCTTCTTTTCACGATGAATGTGAGACTCTGATTGGATTTGAGCATTCCTGTCACGTGACATGAATGTGCGTCGCTGATTGGTTTTGGCCCAGCCGCTTAGAATTTCATCTACTTAGGAGCCGGATTGATGAAAATCATCAGGCTTAAATGGAAGCTGGACCGATGACAAAGAAATACGTTCAATTGGAATGTGGATGAGATGAAAAATCCTGTTTAAGTCGAAGCGGGATTGATGGAAATCATCAGGCTTAAATGGAAGCTGGATCGATTATAAAGAATTACGTCTAAATGGAATGTGGACGAAATGAAAAAATGCTGTTGAAGTCGAAGGTGGATTGATGAAAATCATACGACTTAAATGGACGCTGGATCGATGATAAAGAATTGCGTTTAGATGGAAAATGGATTAGATAAAGAAATCCTGTTTAAGTCGAGGCTGGATTGATGAAAATAATCAGGCTTAATTGGAAGCAGGATCGATGAAATGTCGATGAAATTACGGGAAAAAGTGCAATGGTGAATATTTGTGTCAAAAAATGTACCTAGAACCGGCAATACGACGAAATATGTTGCAATATAAATTACTTAGTTTAAAATACAGCAGTGCTAAATGGCTAAAACCTACGTAATGAGACTCATACGCAACGATCTCCGTCTCTCGTAAACGAGAGCTAATCAACAATTTTTACCGTCATTATCGGGAAACTCAAAATTAGTAAAGATTTGCTATTTTCATGAAGAAGGAAATTCTTGTGATGTCCAGCATGTAATGCTTCTCTTCCTATTTGTAAGTATGTTAATCGCTGTTGCTCTAATTCCTCTTCCTCATCCTTTTCCCGCTACTCCTGCAGCTGATCCTCCTCTACATTACTCCTATTTCACCTCTTCCTCTCCTGTTCCTAATATCTGCTCCTCCTCTTACAGCCATTTCTCTCCCTCTCACTCTACCTGCTCTTCCTCCTCCATTTCGTCCTCATCTTCACCATCCTCTTCAGGTAGCAAAATTTCTCAACCCGCAGACCTCTGCGGCTATGACTTCGATAATGCTTATTGCTTAATGACCGCCACTGCCAATGATTTAGAGAATATCTCACGACTGACTATGACCTATCAATTGATAATATGGATAGTTTGTTTACTCACAGTCCTTACGGCTGTCTGTTGATTGGAGCTGTATACGACGCCAAATATGAGGACAAAGAAGAATACGATAAGCAGAGTCGTGTAGAGGATTGCTAGGAAATGATAGGTCGTCTGTCTGCGGTACAGAACTCGCCAGTCGGTTATCGCCAGGCATATCTTTTGCGAAAACATATCACAATCACATTATTATATTAATTCGTTTGTCCATTACTGATTTAACTATTATGCCTATTTATTTTCCCATGTCTCATGGGCCATACCATAGCATTGCCATTGTTAAATCAGAACCAAGCTCTCATTGCTACGATAGTAATTCTCCAAGAGGATGCCCGACTGCGTGTCCATATAGACCATACTTGAACGGATTTTGCGAGTCGAAGTCTTCTCCACTTGAACCGTCCTGTCATATTGATATGGCGCAAGTATTTTCAGCCAACCTGTTCTCTTTCAATTTGATAGAAATCAAATGAGTCAAAACAGACCAAGTGTTGCAACGGCACGATAAATAGTTATTTGAACCATTTATTACCCTTTGGCAAATATCCAAACACAAACGAAACGAACTTTACACAAATCAATACACAAACCAATAATTATAAAGAAATCAAGTCAAATGTGTCTTACTGTACTAATAGATAATAATTAGCTCGGGCCACTTTCCCATGCTAATATGGATAGATTTTTTTACCAAAAAGTAGTACTCCTCTTTCCCTCTCGTCTGCTCTTACCCGTCATAATAATTGATGAGAACTAAAAATTTAGCTTTAGAAAGATCATTGCCTGGGTTGATTGGACCAATGTGGCCGAATTTTGTGCTAATGGTGACTCGGAAGCGGCCTGTGACGAATTTAGCGGGACAATTAGAACCGCCTATTATTATTATTATTATTATTATTATTATTATTATTATTATTATTATCATTATTATTATTATCATTATTATTATTGTTATTATTATTATTATTAAACATGACGATTTCCAAAGCGCCTTAAAGCAGCCATGCCGCTCCAAGGGCACTTAACAATGACACGGTCAGCAAACTAACAAGAAAAAACCGTACTATAACATTCACTACATCAGTTCAACGGGGATATGCCTACCTGAA
The DNA here is from genome assembly GCA_959347315.1 of Bimastos eiseni. Taxonomy (NCBI): domain Eukaryota; kingdom Metazoa; phylum Annelida; class Clitellata; order Crassiclitellata; family Lumbricidae; genus Bimastos; species Bimastos eiseni. Next base: position 38,340,178 of record OY365806.1, read on the forward strand.
CAGGCGGGATTTGAATCGTGCCCTAAAGATCTCAATCGATGCTGCAGAACGCACATAAGGCGGGAAGCTATTCCAGCAGCGCGGGCACCATGGAGGGTTTGCATACGAGTAGACATAGCATGAACTCTACACGCTGTGGTATCGGCAGCCAATGAAGAGTGTCGCGCAGAGGGAGCGTCCGAAGAGTAGCGTCGCTGCAGCCGTCAGAACGGACTGCAGGCTATCTAATGTACATTTCGGTGCTCCTGCAAAGAGACTGTTGCAATAGTCTACCCTGGACAACACGAAACTGGCGACAGCAGTCCGAGCAGCATCGAAGGGCAACGACTTCAGGTAGGATTTGATGAGACGCAGCTGGCGGAAGCATCTGCCGACGGTCATGGTAACGTGTAGTTTCATCGACAGATCAGACTGTAACATTATGCTCAGACCACGGACGGACTCAACCTGTGTTAGAACTGCCCAGAGTACATGGGAGAGAGATTGAGCTTATTGCATCGGCCGTGAGTCTCGCAGCACAGAAGTTAAGTCTTGGTGGGATTTAAACTGAGTCGGTTTGAAGCCATCCATTGGAGAACCTCTCAATCGTAAGGACCATGCGCCTACATGAGCTGTCGACATCGGACGGACGGTCGCTGGTGTAGAGCTGGGAGTCATCATCATAAAATGAGACGATACACCCAGATCAGCCGCCAACATTTTTAGGTCAGTAGTATGGAGTAGAAACAATAAGGGTCCCAGGACTGAGCCCTGAGGTACTCCGAAAGCAAGTGGACGGTAGGCGGTGACGTTGCCATTGCAGTGAACCGACTGCAACCTTGCAACCTTCCGCTAGGGTAGGAGCGGAACCAGGTTAGTGCCACAGAACCAACGCCGAAGGTCCTCGACAGCCTCTCTAAGAGAATGTTGTGGTCTATGACACTGCATTTCCATTGTCACCTAACAAACTGAGTCGTTCTAAAAAATAAAAAAACCTGGATGATTCCTGGTCTATTAAAATCTTCTTAGAAAAAAATTTATTAAAAATCGCACGCCAGCTAATAGCATAAAATATAAATCATACAAAAACAAATAGAAATCTCTATGAAACAAGGCTGGGAGAAATTATTACAACATAGAATTTATGAAATATAAGGATTATCTTACGCAGATCGCTCTTTACAATACACCCATCTGTATAACGTCCAGCTGAGTGCCTACGATAGACGCCGAACACCCCGTCTATCAGAGTACTTGCCCACGCACCACTAGAGCGGTATTTCCATCAGCCGGCCGTGCGTGCTAGGAACCGCGTTTCAGAGTGAAGAGATCCTTGGCATCTTGTATCTACATCATTAACGACCACTCAATTGCGAAGCCATTTGTACTCAATCAGCTCCATGCTGAACTATAACAGAAATAACATCACTCATCAGAGATCTTCAATGTTGACAGAACCCACCTTCCCCGCAGAGATCAACAGGACTTTCTGAGCCACTGGACGTACAAAGAGACATACGCACACGAACAAGAGGCATACGCACATGGACAAGCAGCCATACGCACACGGACACGTGGATCTAGACATACGCACACATACTAAACCACATACGCACACGTACAAAGACACATACGCACACATACATACATACAATGACAGGCACCCATACTCGCACTCATACACAAACAGACACGCACACATACAAGCACACAGCTACGCACACGTACACACACAGACACGCACACATACACGCATACAAACACGCACACAGACACGCCCATCATTGGTTTGCGGCTTGACCATTTGGCGAACTGCGGCGGCTGGCCTTCCACCCCCCTGCGGCGGCACGCTCATCAAAGGAATGTGTTTATGACTCTCGTGGGAATAATCGTCCACGGCCGTACGTGGCGAGAGGCAATAAAGCCAACATTTGCTAGAACTGGCGATCATCCCAAGCGTAAATATAATACTCACTCCGGCAATTTCTAACTCCTATACATTAAAAGAATGACGGACACGTTTCAATAAATTTTATTGGCGAACGTCTTACACACGTAATTATGAACCAAATCATCGTTAAGTCCAGTATCCGAAGTAAGCGTATTAGTAATTGCGGTAAGATTCTTATTTCTACATCTATGAAAACAGTAGAAAACGCAATAGTGCCCGCAGAAACGACTAACGGAACTTAGTAAATGTTTATCGTTAAAAATCCAATGTTCGCAATGTCTGTTCAAAAAATCTCTAAAGTCGTCTTCTGGCGGTCTGCCGAACGAATCGAAATATTCCCCATACGATGAATTCTCCACGTACAAAACGATCCAATGTTGTCCGGCTTCGTAGTGAGGATCGGTATTGCAAACGAGTAGAGCCGGTCCTGGTATAGCTTTCGGTAGGCGATCGCGCGCGAATACTCCGGCAAACACCGATGCGCATTTCGTATCGCGTCGAAGTAACGTTTCAATTCTGGATCCATCCATTTTCAGTTTTTGTCTTCAAAACTACGTTCCTGAATCTATCAATCCCCAAGATATTTTCAAACTCGGCGAGGCTATGATGTTTATTGTATTGGCCAAACCTTGAGAAAATTTCATATTCAGTCGAACGTTTCCGTGTTTAATCAAATTGAAACGATCACCCTCGCAGAGGTCCGGAGTCAAATCGAAGGCGTAGAGAGCGTATCTGCCAGAAAACTCTTCTCTGCTTATTTCATTTCCTTCGTTTCGCATCCACTTTGCGGTTCCCATGAATAGCGTGGCGTAAGCGTTAATAAACTAATTATTAGCAAAGTTGACTTCGACAGGTTTCACGGATTGTTGCTGACCATCCAGGTATACTTTTAGCTGAGTCAGATTCATGTGCTTAAAGTTGAACGGATTCTTCTTGTAGTTTCCATTAAACGCGTCATTGTCCACGCATCCGATGACTATTCTGGTAGGCAACTGTCCGGAGAAAAGGCTTTCTTGAGTGGCATCCAAATTTCCGCTGGTACGGTAAATGTTTTACACACGGCTCTTAGAATCGGAAATTTCATGTCCCTCTTTCCAAAGCGTTGGCGTGCGCCACGAATACCGAAGGACTGAGTTTCACTTTTCTAACGTATAGTTTACAATCCATGACATGTACTTTAAACGTGGCGTCATTAATGGATGACATTAGACAGAATGGATCTTTATTTCTGACGAGTCGCAGCTTTATAATAACGTCGTTAGGAAGGAATCGATCTTGTAAAAAGGTCAATGTGAATGCATCAAAACATGTCCACGACTTATACTTCGTTGGTTAATTCGCTACGTTTCTTAATTCCAGAGTTTAGAGCGGCGTCGTCGTGCGGATTAGCATTTTCCAGGTGTCTTGCCACGTCTTTGTAATACAGCGACGAGGTGAGTTGAGAATTTTTGGCCGCAGATCCGTAGCTCAGAATCGTCTCCAAATAACTTCTGTAAGCGTAAATATTGTTCGAATCGGTGATGAGAGTATCGTTTAAGGTAATGTTAACTTCCAAAAACAGACTGTGTAGAAACAGGTTGATGAGACCGAAGCGATCGCCTCCGCCTATGTTGTCGTTATTTGCGCGCACGATTTCAGCTTTAACGCACAGTTGAGTGCTCGACAAATCCAAATAGTCTTGTCCGGCACCAGTAATGCTGAATTCGATAAGAGTTCCTTGAGAAATTGTCGAAATTGGATTATGTTCCACAAAAGTCCCGCCTTATATGCTCGTCTGCGTCGGAAGTACGACGAAGAGATCCAATTCGCTGTTGGTGCATTCGCAAGACTGCGGGTGAACGAAGGCCATTATTCCTCGTCGAATAAATCGAGCTTAAGCTTTTTATTTTATCTCTTTGAGGATTTCTTGCGTCGCTTACAGCCGCTACCGCTTTGATTATTGAACTGGTTGGTCGACGCAAACTCTTTTATACCGGCCGGAATACGAGATTTGCTATCCTCTTTGAAATTTTGCCCATCCGCAGCGGCGTTGGCTATTTGCAATCCAGTTCTCAGGAACTGTTTTCCGAAACCTTTAGCTCAAGTTTGAATTAAAGGCCATGCACTTCTGAGGAATCCGCTGTGAATGCTTCCCAGTCCGTGCCCGCGCTGCATGCGCGAGCCTTAGAAAACGGGCATTCCGCTCCCGCTCTGTTGAGAATAATAGTATTCGCACGCGAAGCGGCTAGCGAGCAACAAAATTGTCTTTTCATTGTAATAGATATGGCATTTTGAGCAATCTGAAATGAAGCGTTATCAACACTTTCCCGGTTTCGATTGGTATGGGTAGACCGACGTCGTTCTTTATATTTATCTCGATAGAATCGACATGTTTCTGCTGTAAGGGTACGTATTGAGGCTTTTCGTACGTGGTGTGGAGGATATCGCAGTTTTTTCCCCGAAATCGGTACGATACGAAGCAGAGGAACTTTGGTATCTCCGACCATAACGTGTTCCAACAAGTTGCAATAGACGAAAAGGGAATTAAAACCTCGATTTACGTCGCACGCGCAACCCGATCTATAAGTTAAAGGCTCGTCCTCGAAATGTTGTATCGGATTCTGACGCGACTCGATGCCCAACATAGAACACAGAGGCGGTGAAAATATCAGACTCGCGTCTTCGCTCATTTCTCCGTGGAAGCGTTTCGTTACGACGCTATAATTGAAGGTTGGAAAGTCTTTGAGTTCCCACTTTTTCGTAAATTGTTGTATATGATAGCTTATGTAATGCACGATGTTGGAAGGCGATTCGTAGTATCCGACCAGGAGACGTATAGTGTGATGTACGTATATCTGCTTGCCGTTTTGGACGGCGAATTGAGAATAGTGAAACGGACTTCCTAATCGCCTGACAGAGATACGGCTTTCTCTAATATCGTGGTATATCGCGTGATCTGATTATCCGGATAGTACTTCGAGAAGCTGTTGCTCGGTAACGTGAGATAAAAGTTAGCCATCCTATACCAACCGTATACGCGATCGATCTGAAGCGAAAGACGTTTAAGTATCCAATATATCAAAAGTCCAAGAATTAAAATTGTCGTCGTAACCTTTCCACTTTATGAAATATTCCAACCTTTTGCCTCGTTTGCGAGTTTTTAATATCGCTTCCACTGTGTACATGTCGTCTTCTTTAGAAATGCGTTGCAATTCTTTTTGATAGAAATTTCTTTTTTCCTTTTTCTCTTTTGTAGTCCGTCAATTCGTACTTTACGTGATCGGAAAGTTTTCGAGCCGATATAGCTAAAGTTTCTTCCGACCATGAAGGTAGGTAGCACTTTTTGAACGCTATTCTGGGCTTACTTATTCTCACTTTGTTGCTCTTCTCGTACTTCCAAACCGGCGGTCTCTTCTTTTCCCCGAATAGGCGCTTTCTCACGACTTCTTCGTTTTCTAGGGATACCCGAGCTGGATCCATACCTATGCTTCTATGAAACGTTTCGTTGTACGAATAGACGAGATCGGGCCAAACGTCGAGTGTTTTCGTGCGTGAAATATTTCCACATTTCGATTTTGAGGGTACGATTAAATATCTCTACGACGGCTGCTTTGATATCCTCGTTTTCGGAAGTGTAGAAAAGAATGGCATTTTTGCGCAGCAGAGTCTGAAAGGATCTATTGAGAAATTTGGTGCATTTATCGGTCTGCAAGTGAGCGGGGTGCGATATATCATTTATCATCGCCGGAAAAGCTTCGGTCAACGCGGGTCTTGTCTTTGATTTAAGCGGGAATACTCTCGCATATTTGGAGAACACATCGATGCACGTTAACAGATATTTATTTTTATCGTTATATTTTTACAGAGAAGAAACGTCGGCCAAATCGGCCTGTCACAAATCGTCTATACCTACGGCGAAAGGTTTTCTACGTCTAAATTTTAATCTGACTGGTTTATGCAAAGTATAAGCGTCTTCATCCGTTAACCAAGTTTTCAAATCTTTAGATTTAATTCGCTCTTTTAGATGTCTCTTGAACGTTTTCACGCATTCGAAACTGGCCTGTTGCTTCGGATCGAAATACGACTCCATCAGTAAAGAGCCCACTTCAATGTCTTTCGCTGCTTTTTACGCCCGCTCAACGAAGCGTTCGATCTTCGTACGGCGATCGGAGTTACTGACTCGGCAGAGTTCGACGATCCGTTAAGATAGTTCCATCTGTCTTCATTCACGATTAACTTGTGAGGTATGTTGTAATATTTTAAAGCATCCGTTGGGAACGCGCGTCGAAGTTATTTTTCTCGTCAGATCGTAAACCAAGTCGACGACGTGCGTTTTAGGACTAGTCGTATTCTTCAAAACAAGTTTTCCTTTTTCGCTCCATCCGACTTCATAGATAGTTTTAATATGAGTCAAAAAACGCGAAGCCTAAGATTTCCACTTTTTCGGAACGTTTTCTAGTACGAGAGCTCCTACGTAGGTCGATCGTTGCGGCAAATCCTCGACTTTTATCGCTTCTTCAACATTTTTGGACTCGTCAGAGTTAAATTTGGTAACAACTTCGAGGTTGTCGATATTCAAGTACCGCCTTAGACTGTTGGAATAGTGTTTGGCTTTTTTGTCGTCGGTCACGTTTCTGTGTAAGATCTCGTACATTTCTCCGTCCAACTTTGACTGAGTCTTATCCAACATGGTTTCCTTATACTTTTCAATCTGTCGCGGTTCCACCAAAATTAGTTTCTTCGCGCATTTCATGACGCGATGAAAATACCTTATTTTTAGGTATGAGCTTAGGTATCAGAAGGGAGCCGAGAAACGAAAGCACGGGAGTCACTAACGCACCCAACAATCCTCCGGATTGCACAATTTCCATTTTCGATTCCATGCGAACTTTTTTCGACGACAGATCCCGCAACATTTTCTCAAAACGCTTCAGTTTGTTCTTCTGAGGTTTTGTGAGCGGAACATTACCTTTTAAAACATTTTTGGCGCACTCGCACAAGCAATGCAAGAGACCTTTGCTGCAATCTTTCAAGATATTTTTCCTCGTTTTGGCAGTCGCTTCCTTCAGTAGCGTCAATTTGGCGAAATAATTCTTCAATCTCGAAGACATTTTTGTCGAATGACTACGGCACCTTACTCCCGAAAAGCCGTATAGTTTTTACTTTCTAACGCAGACGTAATGTTCCTCGCCAGGAAAAACACGATGTGAGCGCATGGCAGAGACATGGATTCAACGCCGCGCGAACGACAATGTTTGCATATCAACATCGTTTTCAGAGTTTCATTTTCCTTCCTAGAGCATTTTAATCTATATTCGGCTAAAATGTCCGCAGTGGAGACGAATTTCTCGTCATCGCTGCCATCGCAACTGCCTCCGCTCGATGTAATTAATTCGGGCAATTCTTCTTTCGATGATATTTAACAATTTCCGCTTCGCTCATCGTTGGCAACTTTACGATATCTTCGAGATCCGATTCGGAATTGTCACTACTCGCGGTCGACTTTACCGTTTTGGCAAAACCGTGTTCTTTTATGTATATGATGGAGCGGCACCTGTCGTTACTTTTCGTATAATGTCGTGAAACGATCAATTTATGCTTCGAGTTCGTCGTAGATACTAAACGAGCGTCGCTATTTCCAAAGTTTTATAGATGAACAAGCGTCTAATATCATTCAGTAAGTAAGTAAGTAAGTAAAATTCCGCACGAGGCCTAAACATCGACAGTATTTCAGATGTCAGAATTGCTGGAGTATTAAGCGTTGCATTTATGTAGAGCTTAAGTTAAAAGATCTACCGTTGGTTGAGTTCGCGCGTATTTAAATAATGTTTTTGGATGGGTTCCTTTGGGAGCCGTCGTAAACATACCTCCTTTTCTGATTGCATGCCTTAACGCGAAAAGCAGTCTGGCCAATGACTTTATCGTATACATTTCGCCAATTCTATGACCTACGGCCGGGGATTATTATTCCCACGAGAGTCATAAACGTGTTCTTTTGATGAGCGTGCCGCTCCAGGGGATGGGGAGGGCCAGCCGCCGCCGCCGTTCCGCCAATGGTTAAGCCGCAAACCAATGCCGTATCTCTTTGTATGTGTGTGCGTGTCTTTGTGCTTATATGCGTGCGTGTCTGTGAGTATATGTGTGCGTGTCATTGTATGTATGTTTGTGTGCGTGTGTGTCTTTGTATGTGTGCGTATGTGTCTTTGTATGTGCGCGCATGTCTAGATGCACGTGTCCGTGTGCTTGTCCGTGTGCGTATGGCTGCTTGTCTGTGTGCGTATGCGTCTTGACCGTGTGCGTATGTCTCTTTGTACGTCCAGTGGCTCAGAAATACCTTTTATTCTACAACTGTTCTGCCTTTGATTCGGTGGACCACTCCATTCTACTGCATCGCCTCTCCACCTCCTTTGGCCTGGTAGACCAGCCATTTGAATGGCTCGGGTCTTTCTTACTTGACCGCACAAACTTTGTGGCTCGTCTAGGTCTCCTCGGGTCCCTGCCCTTATTGGGCTGCCTCAAGGTTCTGTCTTAAGACCTTTGCTATACCTTTTCTACACTGCTGATGTTTGCCTCCTGTTGGCATCTCAGGTGCATTTACATCAACTGTTTGCGGACGATGTGCAAGGCTACAGCCACACGCGCTCATCGAACGTGGTGGCTACTGTGAAACAGATGTGTCCGACAATGGTCGTCCTCTCTTCTAGGATGGCCTCCAATCGGCTCCGCAAAAACCCATCTAAAACGCAGCTTATTTGGTTGCGAGGACGTAGGCATCTTGATGGTGTTGACATCCCCGACTTACCCTCCTCTTGCCTCATATGATCTTTTCCCTCACAGTCCGTGATCTGGGAGTTACTCTTGACTCTGAGCTCACTCTCTCTCAACATGTGAACTAGTTGCACAGAGCTGCTACTATCAGCTTCGTTGCTTCGAGCGGTCTCTCGCTCTCTCTGCGACGCGATCGTGGCTCTTGTTCATGGCTTTTATTACTGTTAGGGTTGACCATTATTGTACCCTACTTGCTGGCCTTCCTCTTGTGGTTCTGGGGCGGCTGGATCGGGTTCTGCGCTCGCCTTAATGAGCGGTTTCCCAAATTCTCCCCTGTTTCTGCATACATGCGCGATCTTTTGCATTGGCTGCCAGTGTCACAGCGAATTTCGTACCGCATAGGTGTTCTTGTTTCGCGCTGCATTCTTGGTTGTGCTCCATCTTACTTGCGCGATCTCTGCCGCCCAGTGTCTGACGCTGCAGCGCGTGTCGGTTGCTTCGCTTTGCTGCGAAGAATGAGCTTCTAATTCCGCGTGCTCACTTGGCTATTAGGCAGTGCCGTTCTTTCTCGGTTGTGGGCCCTTCAGTGTGGAATGATCTCCCACTTCAGCTTCGCTCTTTGCTCTTGGCCCAGCCGTCAAGTTTTACAAATCCTTCAAGACATTTCTTTTTAGTCGTGGCCGGGTTTGGAGCACTCCTGAGTAGGTTTCTTAAAGGGCTCTATTTAAATGTTCGTAATGAATGAATAATTGAATTGTGATGCGATCTTATTAGTCCGCAATCTTATCAGCCTGCGATGTTTTGTGTTACGACCTTCTGTGCGCGACCTTTTGAGGCGCGATCTTTTGTGCGCCACCTTATTGATGGACACCCAATAAACATACAGCAGCCTCAAATCGGCCCATCATTACAGAATCCAGGTTTATCAATATCCTGGATCACCTTCACCACACAGCCGATGGAACTGACAGATTGCCAGCATAATTCCTGGTCTGTCTGCTCCAGTGTACTCCCGTGTAATCGCTGTACTCATCAACCGCTCGCTCTGGAATCTGGACTGCACATATCCCGGAGCAGTGAAACACGGCCATTATCACTTCGGTACCATAAGTCAAGCAGCCTGAGCAGATGACTGATTTCAGACCGATTTCAGTGACGCTAGTTCTGTCAAGTGTTGCTGAAAGAGAATTAGTGCTTGGTCATCTATATCCGGCCTTTGCTAAATCACACCTTAGTTACAGATAGTTAGCGTGCAAACTAAATCTGTAAGTATGATGTAATAGTTGACTGGTAATTAATTATTAGTATTACTTATTTATCGATCTGCTACCGACTGAATGTCTTTCTTCTTCAACGTGGGTGTTTCCGCTTACAGGACCTCGGTCCTTCTTGGGTCTTTCCTCCCTATTGTACCTTGTATATAATAACAATCTTGTTTAATCATATTGCTCCAGTTGAGGTCAATAAAAAGAATTTTTTTCAAATTTGTGTTTGGTTGTTTGTTTAAGGAGCAATTCATTGACCAGCTTGCATTCAGGCCGACCGGATAAAGCACCGCAGAATTGATATCCATATTGCAACAAACTACTGATCTTCTGCGAGAGAACGAATACGTCGCCATCATCTGATTGGACTTCTCGCGATCAGTTGACACCGTCCGTCATTCCGCTCTCGCAGAGAAGTTCACAGACTTCGTGGGCCTGATTTCAGTAGCTGCATGAATAAATATCAGAATCGGTCAGGGCTCTGGGCTCGGACCGTCCTTCAACTCCATCGATGCCTCTAACCTGAAAACCTCAAATCCGACCAACGTGATGGCAAAGTCAGCAGACAACACATAATATTATGTGTTGGTTGGATCTACATCTAGAACAACAATCAGAGAAGAGCTTCGCTCGGTTTCTGATTGCGTTGCGTTCAATAACATAAGGCTCAATGAAGCGAAGTCAAGAGAGATGCTGGTAATGGGACGTGGAAAAGCGGATCTGCCACCGCTGATAGATGAAGTGGCGAGGGTTAACTCCTTGAAGAACCTAGGAGTGACCTTTGCCAGCAATCTCAGTGCTGCCCTCATGTCGGGAATATATCTAGGGCCCATGCATTGGTTCACTACATGCTGCGTGTATTAAGGTCTAATGGCTTCTCGCAGGAAACAACGAATGTAGTTGCGGAAGCAACAGGAGTTTCGCACCTGATGTATTCTTTCCCCTCATGGTGGGGCTACTACAGTTTGTCGGACCGTCTGGGTATTCAGCATCTGCTGCCTAGAGCAGAGAACAGAACGGATCAGATACCTAGCCGAAGTAAGCCATACAATTGATATGTGAGTGGCAACAGCCAAAGACCGCTTCTTGAAATTCGTTAAGGGGAATCGCGACCGCGTTTTGAGCCGTATGTTCCCCTGAAATCGAACCCCACTACACTTTTCGCCCGCGTGCGCATGCCGTTTTTGACTGCCTGTCAAGGACAACAGAAACTTTATATCTAGAGTTCTGTATAAGCGGTTTCAGTGGCTGGATCCATGTTCTGGAACTCCCTCCCTGTGTCTGTTCGTTCTGCTCAGTCTCTTTCTTTGTTTCGATCTCGACTCAAAGCTTTGACGGACTGAGCTCTTGGAATTGACCTGATTACGGTATGGATTTTATGTGCCAATCGATTGATGTACGCAGCATTAGACACGGGCGCAATAACAGTGCCGATTAATTATAATAATACTAAAATAATAATAATAATAATGATGATGATGCTGATGCTGATGATGATGATGATGACGACGACGACAGCGACGACGACGATGATAATAATAATCATATTAATATTAATATTAACATTAATAATAATAATAATAATAAATAACTTAATAATAATAATAATAATAATAATAATAATAATAATAATAATCAGCATTTAACTCGGGCACAATCGAGAAAGAGCGGCACTGCCTAATAGCCAAGCGAGCACGCGGAACTAGAAGCTCATTCTTCGCAGCAAAGCGAAGCACCCGACACGCGCTGCAGCGTCAGACACTGGGCGGCAGAGATCGCGCAAGTAAGATGGAGCACAAATAATAATAATAATAATAATAATAATAATAATAATAATAATAATAATAATAATAATAATAATAGAACTTGAAGGAAACACTTCTACTTCTACATAGTCAATTAAGATTACTCTGTAAGCCATGATGCGGTTTGTCATCTGGCCGGCATTTTACTGCAATAAACAATAAACGAACATCATTCTCATCATAATCAGCAGCAACAGCAGCAACAGCTGCAGCAGCAGACCTGGTAAACTATTACATTAATACTTAATAAGAAAAACCTGATTCGGTATTTAAAGGAATTTCTTTTAATGGATTTGAAATAACCGACAATACCTGTAGTGCTGAAAAATTTAACACGTATTTCACTTGTATTGCTCTAGACTTAGTAAATAAAGTACCTTTGTCTAATAAGTCTGTAGCTGCTTTAATGGTCCTCCTAGGCTAAATTCATTTGCACTTAGTTACACGTCTCCTGAAGAGGTTCTTACTCTGGGACGATCTTTGAAGGTAACCCAACACATCGCTGAAACTGACGATCTGGATCCCTGTAGCCTAGGCCACTGCTTGATCTCTTGGCCAAGGTCGCGGACAAACCCTCTGACAAACCCCCCCCCGCTGACAAACCCCCTGACAAAACCTCCCTTTGACAAAATCCCCCTCAAGTAGGACAAACCTAAGAATATTTTTTTAAATTTTATTTGTTAGAAACGTGTCTATACGTTTTAAAGTTTGAAGTAAAGTATGTGTCATATCTGTCATTTCAAAGTCTGATGCGGTCACTCAGGTATCGTCGTCCGATAGTTAAATAGCATACAGTTAATTAGCTCCTTGATCTTGTTGTCGTTAATGTATGACAGGTCTATGTGCACTGAATGCACCACTGTGCGTAATTCATAGGCTATCTGTGACACGGCTTCTTCAGACGTGTCAGGTGAGGCTATGCAGAGAGATGTGTGTTATCTCAGACACAATTTCTTATATAAGTTAGACCAGCGGCGTCAATTCCCTATAACTGATGGAGACAAACACCCTGGTTCCAAGTGTCAGGTAGTCAAGATATACCCCATAAGACTCAAAACTAATCCTCTATCTAGACGCCCCTGAGTTAGACTAATAGTCGTACTGAGTGTAATTTGCAATGTTGTGCAAACTTAGTAGTGTCAGTTATTATGGTATGGCTTCCACTTGCAGAAGCTAGCTATAGCAAGAGGGGGTTTTGTCCGGGGTATCGCGTCAATTAATCCCCCTCAGTTGGCCCCATCAGTTGATCCCCCGTAAATTGATCTCCACGTCAATTGATTCCCAAGTCAATTGATCCTCTGCCTATTCATGAATGTTGTATCAATTGGGCTGGGTTCAATATGCAGAGGGTCAATTGGCGACGGGATCAATTGAATAGGGTATCAATTGACGGGGGATCAACTGACTGGGCATCAACTGACGGAGGATCAAAAGACGTAGAACCTTGTCCGGGGGAGGTTTATGTCCTGCCTAAAACTTATGTCAGAGGGATTATGTCAGAGAGGGATTTAGTCTGGGGGGTTTTGTCATGGGGTTTGTCCTACACCCCTTGACCGCTCCCTTGTCAGCTATTATTAACTTTACATCAACATCTGGTATAGTTCCTGAACCTCTGAAAACCACAAAAGTTACCCCATTATATTAACAGAGACCCAGAGATGACGGTATAAACTCCAGGCCTATTTCTGTCTTATCGCTTTTTGCAAAAACTATTCGAATAAAACCATACCATGCATATAAGACTTTATGACTCTTTTAGTCGTCAATATATTCTATGCTTAACTCAGCATGGGTTCCAGCCCGGGTCATTGTATTGCCATTTCTTCAATTAATCTTCAAGATAAGAATCTCTAAGGCGATATGTGGCGCACACCGTTCGGACGCTACCAGGTCGCACAACGGTGTTGGCTCCAGCTCTTTTTTGTGTCTGGAGCCACTCGAGCCACTTCTAAATCTATTTTTAGTATAGATCGACTGTTCTCCATCTCTGCCTATCGTAGCAGTGACTGTCAGAGGAGAATCGGGTTGACCGTTTCTCTAAAAGAGGCAACAGTATACGACTCCGTCTCAGGATCAGATTCTATCTCTTCCGCGGTCGCCAGATGGGCAACGTCCTGTGGATGGCCGTTATTCAGAACAGGGTTCGCTCTTTTACCGACCGGAGTTTTCCCTTTCTTGTTTGCCCTCTTAGACACGGTTTTCCTCTTTCTCTCTATCTGACCTCAGCTTCGTCGTATCATTCTACATCTCGTGACTCTTAAACAATCGCCAACCGGATTCTATCTCTTTCGCGGTCGCCGGATGGGCAACGTCCTAAGGATGGCCTTTATTCAGAACGGGGTTCGCTCTTTTATCGACCGGAGTCTTCCCTTTCTTGTTTGCCCTCTTAGACACGGTCTTCCTCTTTCTCTCTACCTGACCTGAGCTTGGTCGTATCATTCTACATCTCGTGACTCTTAAACAATCGCCAACCGGGGACACCAAACGTTCTCCCTGTTCCGGAGCGCAGAAATATTTGTGACAAGTCCCTTCGTTATTTTGCCATAAGAAATACTGGTCACTGGTCTTAGTGTCGTGTTTTTCCAGACACTTTTCCACCAGATATCGCATCCTCCACTCGCCCTGTACCTCTCGGTCCATGTCCGTGTGTGACATACCGGCCTCACACGTGTAAATTATCATGTACCACGATTGACCGTCCTCTGTGTTGGCAATTGTCCACCAACACCGTAATATATACTGAGACTTCGGGAAAACGCGGGGAGTAACTATGACCACGTTAGGTAGTCAAGAAGAATATTTATCGAAAGACCGTAAGACAATCAAAAAGAGTTATCGCGGAGAAACTGCGATTAAAGTTATTGCGATCAGACATGCAAGTGAAGGTATCACGGGGAAACCGCGAGTAAAGATATTGCGATGAGACACACACGTAGACAGACTTTTGGAAAACGGCGAGAGTAAGTATGACCACGTTAGGTAGCCAACAAGAATATCTACCGAAAGACTGTGAGACAATCAAGAAGAGATATCAAGGGGAAACCGCGAGTAAAGATATTGTGATCAAACATGCAAGACAAGATGTCACGGGAAAACCACGGGAGTAAGCATGACCATGTTAGGTAGTCAAGTACAAGTACAAGGAAAAGAATATGCGGAAACAACCGCAATTATTGAGGTTTTCGGCTCACGTTTCATGTAATCGTCGACTGCACCAATGGGGTCACATTCCCGGTATTTATCAAACTTATCCACTGGGGAACTTTACCCGTATTTATCGAACGCATCAACTCGGAAACTTTCCCCATAATTATCGAACGTATTTACTGGGGAACGTTCCCCGTATTTGCCAACAGCTCCACCGGCAGCTGTCTTAGTCTGTACGGTTGCTACTCCAGGAATCTACCCCGTTTGTCTCTCTATCGGCCACCCGAACCTTCACGATCTCGACCACCTGAACTTTCTCGGTCTCGGCCACCCGAATTTTAACGTATCCGACGACCTGCTGGAAAACGGGAGGAATAACTATGACCAATCTAGGTAGCCAACATTAATATTTCTTGGTCACCCGATCTTTCTCGGTCTCGACAACCCGAACTTTCTGGATTGCGGCTACCCGAACTAACTCGATCTTGGCCACCCCAAACTTTTACGGTCTCGGCTAACCAAACTTTCTCGATCTTGGCCACCTGAACTTTCACGATCTCGGCAACCCAAACTTTCTCGTTCTCGGTCACCCTTGTGGATAGATTGCTGGTAGACAGCAGGAGTAACTGTGACCAATCTAGATAGCCAACAATACTATTTCTCAGCTACCAAAACTCTCACGGTCTGCACGATCGGGGATTTTTCCCAGTCTATCTCTCTGTCGGCCGTCGAGGCCTCTCTCGATATATGCGGCCGGTTCCTTCCTAACCGTGCGTGTGCCCGTCCATCTGTCTGCTTGTGTTCGTCTCGCAAAAAAGCATAGGTCAATATCATAAGCGCGTACGCTAGGTGGTTAACACTGCATAATTATATACATGCATAATTATTCCTGCAAACATACACTCACACACACACACATACGTAGGGGCGACCACCGAAATAATATGTATTATATATAACAGGAATCGATCATGCATGCCATGCTAGCCTTGTGGCGTGTCCGCCACAGATCGACAATAGTGAATATTCTATAGGCAATTTCATTGATAACATCAATGAAAATGGCAATGTTATTGCCAAATTCTTTGATGTAGTCTATCATAAACTGTTCCTACTGAAACTGGAAAATGTGGGTATATGTGGCTTGGCTTTGAACTGATTCCGTAATTACCTTCATCATAAATACCAGCATGTGTTCTGTAAAGGCCATTTATCATCCATAAAACTTGTACGGTATGGAGAACCCACGGATCAATCCTTGGCCCTCTTCTCTTCTTGGTTTTCAATACAGTCGGGCAGTGATTAAGAAGTGATTAAGAAGGGGGCAAGTAGGCTTATAGCTGTAGTTAGCAAGCGATCAACAGTGCGGAGCTTACACGATTGGCAGCGGAAACGGTTAACGCGATGAGCAAAATGTAAGACCTTTGTCCAGTTTGACTCCAAAGTCCCTGGCAACAAAGGAAAAGCTAAAGAGGGGGCAGTCACCAGTATGTTTGTGGCAGGACTCGAATAGAGGAAACTTTAGAAACACCCCAAAAGCGTTACCATGGATGTGTGCAGAGTCTGATTAGATGTGACCAAGTAATAGCGAGGGAAAGTAAGGTAACTTGAGCAGAGTGTAAAGGGACAGTTCGAATTTCGGAAAAATATCAAATGGATGGACCAACGCATGAGAGTCCACGGTGCGTTCGCATTGAGCGATAGACACCGGAAGAGAACACGACGGGTGATTGACAGAACGAAGTGACCGGCGTCCGAGCGGATATTGAAACCGTAGTCTCCGATAAAGTAGGCCCTACCAGTGGAGAGTCTCTCCCATAATTATATACAGCATTGACAGGGAATTTTGAAAGATTGATTAGTGGTCGAGCGGAACAGTTCAGAACGAAGGGGAGTTGACGTCTCATTTTCTGCAAGACCATAAGGATGGAATTAAAATAGCCTAGTTGTAGTAACCTTTTACACCAGCGTCTGAGGTCGGGAAACAGGAGCAAAATCGTGGCAGCGAGAAATAAAATAACATAACATGCTCAAGCGGCGTTATTTAGTGTAATTGAATGCAGTACATGGCAGTATAATACGATTTAGTCATTATATATATATGCAATGTAATGCAATACAATACAAAAGAGGCCAATAACAATGATATATATCATTATATACAACTTTCTTCAGTAGTCTAGTGTCCGTGCTCTCTGAACCAATCAATTTCAATTACATAAGTGAAGAAATAAAAGTCACCTTCATTCCGATCGAGTGAATTACGAGTCCGATCGATCCAATCGTCATGTAGATTATGTAGGGTGAGTTTCCGTATCTCGCACCTGTGATGACGTCGAACTGCTTCAGGTATTTGTTCAGATATAAGCCAAACGCGATGCACATTATGTAGAGCGTTGATTGAACGATTTCGATTAGGATGCACGTGACGGCGAGACATCGACGCTGTCGCTCGGTCAGAAGAATACATGATATCCTTTTACACCGTTCCATCATCGTCTGTGCGCAGAATACGAATCAGTTTCCTTAGAGTAAAAACTAGAAATAAAGGACATCGAGAGCACGTGCAAGTTATCGAAATGTCACATCCAATTAAACCAATACCAGTTTTAAACGTCAAAGATTAGCTGGTGAATTCGCTTCTACATAGTTGTCAAACATCACGTGGTATGGAACATGCAATTGTCATTCATAAGGATATTATTGATGTGCCGCTTGTGGCACAAAACAAGTATTACAGTGCAATCAGCAAATCATGAGGTATAATTGTGTAACAGCCAACAGGTACCAAGAGAAGCTAATTTCTTATACTGAACTTTACCGCATTTCCTGATTATTGCTCACATAACAAATTATTTAGTACTTAACTAGAAGTTTTATCCTTATATTGGAAATACTACTAATTTAAGTGACTGTGAAAAAACATCAGTGATTGTAAGTAGTCATGATTAGGTTTCTATCTCATACACAGGTTGCGAATTTTGGCGTTATAGTCACACAAAGGGAGTAAGGATGATGTGGAAAGGTGATTTAGGTAGTTTAGCGTTAGCAATGCGAACGCGCAGCCATGTTTCCTTTACCTCCGATCATGATGATGATGATGATGATGATGATGATCATCATCATCATCATCATGACCATCATCATCATCATCATCAATTGGCGACCCCACAGAGGAGCGTAGCCGTTTCCACAGTCTGCCCCAAACCGTTCTTATCTTGTGCTCTCGCCCATCCTGAGTTGAGGCCAATGTTTATGGGGTCCAGGTCATTCTTCACTACTCGTCCCTTGGAGTGTTTTGGCCGTCCCGACGGTCACCTACAGTCCGCGGGTGGTCGTGCGATCATGGCTCGCAAAGGTCTTGCGTGATCCTGGTTGCTCTCAGATCGTGCGATAACTCCGAAGAGTTTCAGGCGCAGCGTTCGGATCAGGCACATGATTGGTTCTTGATCTGTTCGGCTATAAATTTCCTCGTTGGTGATATGTGCCACATGCAGAACTCGCAGCATTCTCCGGAGGCACCGCCGATTGAACGCGTCGAGCTTGCTTTCCAGAGCTCTTGTTAAGGTCCAGGTCTCTGCACCATATAGCAGGACAATGTAGAAAGGGTTATACGACAATTGCCCCTGGTCAATTGCCCCCCGGTCAATTGCCCCCTAGGTTCCCTCTCTGAATAGGAAAGCAACAGATATTTATCACTAATAATAAATAACAAGAACGATGACAATGACAATGACAACAACAATAACAATAGCAGCAGCAATGACAATAACAATAACGATAACAATAATAATAACAGCAATAGCGACAAGCAAAAAGACAATAACAATTCCGATAATAACAATGACAATAACAACAATAGCAACATTTACAATAGCAATAATAATAACAATAGCAATAGCCATAACAACAATAACACTAACAATAACAACAATACAAATAACATTAACAATAGCAATAGAAATAACATTAGCAATAGCATCAGCAATAACCATAAAAATAGCAAAAACAATAACAATAACAACAAAACAAATAACATTACAATAACAATATCAAGTGCATCAGCAATAATCATAAAAATTGCAATGACAGTATCAATAACAATATCAATAATAATAACATTTCCAATAACAATAACAACAATAACAACCATAAAAATAATAACAACAATGACTATAACAGTAGCAAAAACCATAAAAATTGCAATAACTCTAACAATAAAAGTAATAAGAATAACAATAACGCCAATAACATCAATACCAATTACATCAATAACAATGAAAATAACAATAACAAAAACAATAACAAAAACATAAAATATCAATACCAATAACAACAACAATCACAATAGTAACAGTAACAATAGCAATAGAATTAATTAATAATAATTTTCATTGCTATTGTTGTTATCGTTGTTACTGATGGTATGGTTATTGTTAACGTTATTGCTATTTTTATTGTTATAGTTCTTGTTATTGTTGTTGTTATTGCTATTATTGCTATTGTTATTGTTCTTTGTGTTATTGTTGCTATTATTATTGTTATTGCTATTGCCATATTTATGGTTATTGTTATCATTATTGCTATTGTAATTGTTATTGTTAATGCTGCTCTTGCTGTTTTTGCTGCTATTGCTATTGTAATTGTTGTTGTTATTGCTTTATCTATGGTTATTGCTATTTCTATGGTTATTGCTATTGCTATTGCTATTGCTATTGTCATTGTCATTGTCATTGCCATTGTTATTGTTATTGTTGTTGTTGTTGTCGTCGTTATTGTTATTGCTGTTATTGTTATTGTTTGTGCTAGTATTGCTATTGCTATTGTTGTTATTGGCCTTATTTTTATAGTTTTTTATTGGCATTATTGTTATTGTGATTGTTATTATTTTTATTGTTATTGTTGCTGTTTTTGTTGTTGTCGATTTGTCCTAAGATAAGTTAACTCCGTATTGCGTTAAGTATGTTAGTCAATTTATCCTAAGAAGAATTAACTCCCCTGGATCAACTTGCCCTTGGTAAAATTAACTCCCCTATTGCATTCTATATGGGCATCAATTGTTCCTAGGAAGAATTACCTCCCCGGGAGTCAGTTTGTCCTAGGTGGAATTAACTCCCCTATTGTATTATATATGGACATCAATTGCTCCTAGGAAGAATTAGCTCCCTGGAAATGAATTTAGCCTAGGAAGAATTAACTCCCCTGGAAGTCAGTTTGTCCTAGGTGGAATTAACTCCTATGTTGCATTCAACATGGGCATCATTTTAGCCTAGGAAGAAAAAATAACTCCTCGTGAGTCCGTTTGTCCTAGGAAGAATTAACTCCCCTACTGCATTAGGCATAGGAGTCAATTTCTCTTAGGAGGAATTAACTCTCCGGGAGTCAATTTGTCCTCGGAAGAATTAACTCCCCTACTGCATTAGGTACAGGAGTCAATTTTTCCTAGGAGAAACTACCCAGGAGTCAGTTTGTCCTAGGAAGAATTAACTCCCCTACTGCATTAGGCATAGGAATCAATTTTTCTTAGGAGGAATTAACTCTCCGGGAGTCAATTTGTCCTCGGAAGAATTAACTCCCCTATTGCATTAGCTGTGGAAGTCAGCTTATCCGAGAAAGAATTAACTCCCCGGGAGTTAGGGGAGAACAATTTGTCCTAGGGAGAATTATCTCCCCTACTGCGTTGTCCTATACCAGGAGTCAATTTTTCCTATTAGAATTAACTCCCCGGGCGTCAGTTTGTCCTAGGAAGAATTAATCGCAGTGGGGAGTGTATTTATCTTAGGAACAATTAACTCCAGAGTCAATATATCCTAGGTACAATACACTCCGAGACTTAATTTAACTGGGGAGTTAATTTAACCTCCTACACCGGTTCACTGTCTCCGATGCAGTCCAGGCATGCGCCCAGGTGTGACAACCTGGGTATCACCTCCACCTCATTTTCTGCTATCGGCGCTGTTGGCGAGCTCTGCGATTCCATTATGGTCTGGATATTGGTTTCTTCCCAGTTGATTTTCAGGCCACATCTGTGTGTATTTGGATCAAGTAACTCAAATGACATGACCAAGACCTCTAGCATATCGGACATATTTTGATGTATAAGTTATAACTCTAGCCAGAGACAAGGGCATTGGCCAATGTAATACGCGCAGACATCATTGGTCAATTTTATACGCGCAGACGTAGGTACAAAACGCCTAATTCGACGTATATTATCACGAATATGTAAGTATGACAACTTGCAAATGCAATTGACATATTCTTTAACATACATTGTCGAATTGAAAATGACACCCAGGTTGCAAGCAGATTCAGCTTACTGAAGAAAATTCACCTAATTTTACAGATGTATGCCCATCAAATTTCTTGAGTTGCTGAGGAGTTCCCAGAAGTAAAAATTCCGTTTTCGAAGGATTGAGAAGGAGCTTATTAGACGTTATCCAAAACTATACCTCATCGAAGACAGAAGAAAACTGTTGCAGAAAAGACTGACAAGACAAGCTATCAAAGGTAATATAGATCTGTGTATAATCTGCATAAAAATGATATCCAAATGAATGACTGCTAATAAGTGAACCCTGAGAGGTAGTATATAGTGTAAACAATAGAGGGCCTAGCACTGAATCCTGGGGCACACTACATGTACACACAGCACTGGATGAGAAGATTCCATTTACACATACCGACTATGGTAAGTGGTGAACGAATTCAAGGCAATAGCAGAGACTCCAAACCAGTGCTGGAGGCGATGCGAAAGAAGCGAGTGATCTTTCGTATCAAATGCAGCATACAACTCAAGAAGAACAAGTGCGTGGCCCTTCCCTTGTCCGGACTGCACCGGAGACAGTGAACCGGTGTAGGAGGTTAAATTAACTCCCCAGTTAAATTAAGTCTCGGAGTGTATTGTACCTAGGATATATTGACTCTGGAGTTAATTGTTCCTAAGATAAATACACTCCCCACTGCGATGTACTTGATGTCATTATGAACAGCTAGTAGGGCAGATTCAGTTGAGTGGAACTTGCCACATACAGCCTGGAAAGGACAAATATAGGAATTAGAAGACAAGTGAGACTGCATACGATTCAAAACTACCCACTCAATCATTGTATGTACAAAATTCAAAATTGAAATTGGCCTGTAATTGGCTTTGCTTTGGTCGAGAAATGCTTATTTGATAAAGGATATACAATGGCGTTAGCAAAAATAGAAAGAATATTTCCTTCATTCAAGGAATAGCTGATGATAGATGTTATAGTTGGACCGAAAACACCAAAACACTGCTTGAGAAGAGATGTTGGAATAATATCGAAAAGAGAGCTTTTGTTATTCGAAGAAATAATAAGTTGACGCACCTCTGCAAGACACGCTGGCTGAAAGCAGTTCAATGCTGAAGGTGAGAAATTAGGTGTGAGAAATATATTCAAGGTCACAAAAGCTGCCAACTTTAATCTTATAAGTTATAACAGAGATTTTATCAGGGCTGTTAACAATACTGGAAAAAAGTATTGCGATACCAATACCAATACTTTCACCAATACTTTTTGGCGAGCAAGTTTCCTGTTAATTCACACGTAACATGTACTAAAGAAAAAGAAGTATACTTGCACTATTATTTTTACATACGACAAATCGGTAGCCTAGAATTACAATTATTATTTTCACATGTCAAAGATCTATATAATTACAATAATAATTTTTCACGAAAAAATCAGAATAACTGCAATTATTATCAAAATCATTACTTTCAAAAATGTGTACTACTCAAGCGTGATACACAAAGGCCTATCGGTAATGCGCTTGCTCGCGTAGCATGCGGCTGCGAGTTCGACTCCGTGCAACGACCCTGGGCAAGTTGTTTGCAAACACATGCCTTAGTTACCAAGCTTACTGCTTGGTAACTAAGGGAAGTAAATGGGAAGTCCTACGATATCACTGGCCCCGTGTCCAGAACCTTGGGATTCGTCCGTTACCGGCTCAAGTGCCTAGGAACAGGAGATGAGCACCTCTAAAACGTTCCGTATGGAATATGGGCTGACTTTACTACTCAATGATGTGCGTAGAGGGGGAAACACTATATCCGATCGTTTCCATATTTATAGATTCCTTATATTCTGTGACGAACTCCCACCCTGACCTAGATTTCCAGGGTATAACCTATCTTGGGTGGACTGCAGGCAGAGGTTCATATGCCAGGAGGCTGGTTGGCTCCCGCGCCCCATGATCAAGTGCCAAGTGGGGACTCATGGCTAGTGAGTCGAGATAACAGGTAGGGAGTTTTTGCCTCTGCTCTGCGTGATGTTCAAGTGGCCTAATAGGGGACGCACCCCGGCTGGAGCGGAGCCACATTTGATAAGACCTTCTTCTATATATAAGTACAAAATAACTACAAATGCAACGATTTGACAATATTAATATATCTCTTTGCAATGACCAAACACAATCTCAGCAATGTCACACAATTCTAACTATACTTTAATAAGAGTCAAAGAGCTTATACGCGGCCACTTCAAACGACTCTGAGGCGATCGTCTACCTCAGGCCAAACAAAGTGGACCGTCTGCTAAAATGTCTGACTATACTCTAGAACAGTGTTTCCCAAACTATGGGTCGCGACCCAAAAGTGGGTCGCTGCATCTTGTCAAGTGGGTCTCCATGCTTCAGGTCTGTTTAAAAATAGTACCATTAAATTCAAAAACAAAATGAAACTGTTCTGTTGACCTTCTTTGTTGTATTGTTTACTATGGTATACTCCAACGAGTAAAGTCTAGTCTAGTATCTTCATTCTATCAAGTATATTCAAAGCATGCATTGCAAATTGAAGTTGAAATGCCAATTAAATTTTAGCACTCTCTCTCTCTCTCTCTTTCTCTCTCTCTCTCTCTCTCTCTCTCTCTCTCTCTATCTCGCTCTCTCGCTCTCTCTCTCTCTGCTTCGATCGGAGCGAGAGAGAGAGAGAGAGAGAGAGAGAGAGAGAGAGAGAGAGAGAGAGAGAGAGAGAGAGCACGATCGTCTTCCTCAGCCAGCCACCGAATGTCAAATCTCAGTCTACCTGTTTCTCTCTCTGATTCACATCCCTCACCTGTCTTTTTCCTTTGTCCAGTCATCGCTCTAAGCCTCTGGCCCAGTGGTCAGCCAGCCAGGCAGTCCCATGTGGTTATTCTGCCGGCCACTGGCTGTTCTCCTTCGCCGGCCAGTCGGTCCACATTCCTTACTATGGTTAAGCCTAGACCCCAACCTCTGTAGCAACCGGTTTAAGCTAGTGCTACACTAGCAGTCCGCGTGTACGAAATCTAACAGGCATGAAATTATACAGGTATATGCCCATAATGCCTGCCCCTGCACTTTTGTGAAGAACCAAGTTCCTCACAATTCACACCATATATCGTAGATTGCAACAAGGGAAATTTTCTGAGTGCGATGATTTATTGCTCACCATTTCTTGATCGCAAAGATTTCAAGGGAAAGAGAAATATTTAAAAAAAATTTATTTTGGTGAGAAAAAAGTATTGGTATCGCGTATCGACGACTGGCTAAAAAAAGTATCGCGATTCACACGCGATACAGACCAAATAAAACCATCGCAATACACCCTGCGATACTGCAAAAAGATCGCCGATACCAAAGTATCGCGATACTTTATCGCGATACTAACAGCCCTGGATTTTGTCAACAAGAAGGACAGGAATTTGTTAGCGTGCTGATTAGGATCAGTGTAAGTAGAAGGTATGGAATATGACTTTCCACGATGAATTAATTTATTCAATGCCATCTACATCGGTACGTGATGTTTTGGTGCAGCCGTTTTGGGGCAGCCGTTTTGGCGCAACACCGTTTTGGCGCACGTCGTTTTGGCGCAGATCTCTGATACAATAATAATGTATATTATATAATGTATAAATATATTATATGGCAATCTACCACTTCAGTGTTGTAAGTTACCCCCATTTCAGATCAGGTTAAGCCTAGAGAGCGTCAGCAGTGGGAGAGAGATCGGTGAAAAGAATCTTGTTTAACTAGAAGCTGGATCAATGAAAAGGATAATGTTAAACTGTGAGCTGGATTGACGAAGAAATCATGCATATATAGGCGCTGGATTGATGAAAAGAATTATGCTTAAATGTAAGCTGGGTTAATGAAAAATAACTATGTTTAATTTGATGATGGATTAATGAAAAGATTGTGACTAAAAGGGTTCCACGACGAGTATAATTCTCATATCCATCCCGATTCTATTTGAACATGAATTTTTCATCATTCTAGTTCCCAGTTTAGCATAATTAAATAATTAATTAATAATTGACAATTAATTAATTAATTAATAATTTTCACCGATCATGCTTCATATTACATTATAATTATATCAGATATCTGCGCCAAAACGTCCTGCTTCGCATCCACATGGCTTTGGGTAAATCAGAACTTTCAGTAAATAGATTAGTTTAATATTCAGATTTGGATCTTGAAAGAAGCTTGCACACAAGCTTGCACTGCCTTTCAATCGAACCTGGTCAGAAGGAGGACGAGAGTGGCGCCACCAGCATTCGAGCTGGCTTCTACGACACCTTGCCTCAGGTTGAACCAAGGCTGTGGTATACGCTCCACAATTTTCTTAGTCTTAATTGGAATTTGCCTATCAAGGAATCCAGTCACAGTAACCTGAAATTGTGCAACTAACTCATCAGCAGAGGTTCTGGACATACCCCCGGACATTTCCCTCGGATATATCTCCCGTCATTTTCCCAGAGGCATTTACCCCGTAACACAATTCTCCGGGTGTAACTGATTGCAGCAAATGTGAATCCTGGTGTGTGGTATGGCGAAAAATTTACCTAGAACCGGTAATACGACGGAATATGTTGCAATATGTAGTTAAAACTACAGCAGTGCTAAATGGGGGATGGACATTTGCCTCCGGACATTTGCCCCGCGGAAACATTTGCCCCCCGGGCATTGTTCCCGGACAATTACCCCCCTGATTTTGGTGAGGACATTTGCCTCTCCGGACAATTGCCCCCCACTATAGGCATATATGCTTGTATGTACGTGGGCAATGTATGTATAGTTACATGTATGTATGTATGCATCCAATGTATATATGTACGGGCATATATAAGTAGAATTATTGTGGAAAAAATTGGCTCATTGACCAATTACAAACATAATTGTTTAAAAATGCTAACTATACGTCAATTCACGAATAACGAATCAACGCATAAGTTAACAAAGTTCACGAACCCAAAGCATAGGCCAAGCAACTAAGGCATTAGGTCATACAACGTGCACAAACCTTTGTCATGGAACGAAACACCACCAATAGGTCACATGAAGTTAGAATAAAATAAATATTCTCATAAATAAAATGAATGATAATATTTTCTCACACCAACTTAACGGAATGTCTACACAATTAAAACTGGAATACTCAAAGAAGACTGTTATTGAATTAAAAAATGTTAAAAAACAGAAAGGTATGGTTGGTTATTCACGACTGCGGAAAGCAGAGCTGATTAATGAAATCGAAGCCCACACCCTAGAGAAACAAGTCCAACACACCCTAGAGAAACAAGTCTAAACACACATCCCCTCATATTTACTCCAGCCCCAGTTACACAGGAATAAGACTAAATCCAAAGCAAGTGCATTGACTTCCAAGGTCACACAATCTTTTAGAGAATTTCGAGCTCAGTCGTACAGAAAATTCACGACAAGACTAAATCCGCTATTAATACATGCACCAAGGCGATTGAGAGGCGCATTCCAAAGCAACCGATGAAAACCGCAAACGAGAAGCTAGGTGTATTGCAAACAAAAATTAATTCCTTCGGGAAGGTAATTAATAACCCAAAGTTTGAAATTCATCAAATTGCCTCAGCTATCAAGGGCTTCACGAAACAATACACGATCGATGGAGCTAACGGAATCGATGCCACATATTTTCTTGACGCCGTTCGAATACAGATGCTAGACTTGTTGACTAGCAATCGACAGACTAAGGTTAATTTTGTACTTACCTGCGCAATGGAGCGTGTCAATATGAAATCCGGCCAAGTAGATTCTGATGATGTGCCGTTCGTTTCGGGAACTGAAGTGGTTTTAAACTCTACCGATACTAGTGAAATATAGAACAACGTGAGAGATAAAAGTATAGAATCAATGGCTGCCTTCCAAATGTGTGGTAGTAACTGGAGACTCAGAGTGGATGTAAAGTTGGATATCAACACGGTTATTTATAAACTGCTGAAAGGTAGTTCTTACATACCACTGCCGAGATGTTTAATGAACAAAAAGGCTATTGT
This sequence comes from Bimastos eiseni, assembly GCA_959347315.1. Taxonomy (NCBI): domain Eukaryota; kingdom Metazoa; phylum Annelida; class Clitellata; order Crassiclitellata; family Lumbricidae; genus Bimastos; species Bimastos eiseni. The sequence continues at coordinate 38,367,371 of OY365806.1, forward strand.
TGATATGAAGAATGAAGACGAAGAATGTTTCAAGTGGTGTGTAACAAAAGGCTTAAACCCCGTTGATAAAAAAAAATTAAATTACGAAAGAATTAATTAAGCAGTCTGAGGAACTTAATTGGTCCGGCATTGAATTCCATGTGGCTGCAGATGGTAATATAATAAGTAAGTTTGAGAGAGATAATAATATTGATATTGTCGGGTGACTCGGATGGGATTCTTATTCTTGTCTTCTTACCAGGATCGACCATGATAAATTTACCCGAGTCCCGCACTGTGTGTGGACATGCCGGCCGGTAAGTTCCCGGAGTATATGCAGGAAGCGAAGACAACGTTCTTATCCTTTATTCAAGAACAGAAATAATCCGAGTACCCCTCGGTAGCATGTTCATTTATCTAATCTCAGAGTCACCAGCACCCCAGTCCTTACGACACATAATCCGACGAAGAGAGAGAGAGAGAGTGTTCCCTTAGTGTGACGACGACATAGTTCTTTCTTCATACGACGGCAAAAGAGTACTTTCCTTGTACGACGACACAGAGCATCTCTGTACGACGACGACGACGACAGAGTATCTCTTCACGCAACGACGACAGAGTATCCAAACTACGACGGAATACGGCGACAGATTATCTATTTACGACGACGGCAGAGTATCTCTTTACGCAACCATGACAGAGTATCCACACGACGACAGAACGCAACGACGATAGAATATCTCCTCTGGATATGACCGACCGACTCTCTGCTACCTCCGGAGATCTGGACTCTCTCGTCAACCATTTCGCTTTCTCTGGACTGTCTTGGTTGATCCTCCCGTTATATACTCAATCTGAGCTTAATGCGTGGGCGACTGAAACTCAGCCGAGCTAACCAGAAGCCTAGATTAAAATAGGCATAGCCAATCACCAACTATGATCCAAAAATAGGGTCCTCATTAGGTAATGGGGTCAGCTCAATCTGAGCCGTTGGCTCATTCTAAGCTAGTAGGCCAGCTCATTTTGAGCCGTTGGCTCGGCCCTTTTTGAGCTGTCTGAATAATGGATCGGCTCATTCTGAGCTACATAACAAATATGCATCAGCTCTATTCGAGCTTAACGTAGGCGAGGTTACACGGTACACAAACGAACTTAAAGATTCCGATTAACCACAGGGCGACAAAGTTTCAAACAGTGATAATGTCTTTGGCCACGAGAAAGATGTTAGCCTATTCCCACTATATTTATTAAAGTATGACAACGATAGCTGCGTGTATCTGTTATTCAATTCTGATGAACAAGAGAAGCATTATTGCTGGATAACGAATTACAACAGTATGATGGCGTACTAACAGATAACTCCGTTCATTCGATGCACTACTGTAAACGATGTTTGCTGGGGGCATAGAGACATAGATTCATTAAAAAAACATACAGAGTACTGTTTCCAACACGCCACTCAAAGGATAGAACTTTCAGAACTAGGAACTATATTGAGTTTCAAAAATTATTATAGAAAGATGAGAGTGCCCTTTGTCGTGTTCACTGATTTCGAGTCATTCAACTAACCAATTGATACTTGTCAGCCAGATTAAAATATGTCTTACACCAACAAGTATCAAAAACACCCCCTAGCTTCTTTTGCTATTTTATAAAATGTTTTGATGATGACCTATATTCACAAGATCCCGTGACTTTCACAGCAGAGAGAGAAGACGATGATGTAGCTCAGATATTCGTAGACACTCTCATAGATATTATAAAAGATATTTATGATAGATTTAAATTTCCAAAGAAAATGATATTCGGGAAGAAAGATCAGATTCTATCCGACTCAACTACTGTTTGTCATATATACGGAGACGAGCTGGACAATGATCGAGTTAGAAACCATTGTCATCTTACTGGTAAAGTTAGATTTAAGATTTGCAATTTTAAATATGCAGATCCCAAGTTTTTCCCGGTATTGTTTCATAATCTAAGCGGTTACGACAGTCATCTATTCATAACGATATTACGAGGTGATGGTAACGAAAGGTTCAACTGCATTCTCTGCAACAAAGAAAAGTATACATCGTTTAGCAGAGAAGTCGTAGTTGATAAATTTATAGATGAAGAAAATAGGTTAAAATTTTACAAACGAGAATTACGCTTTATCGACAGTTTTAAATTAATGACATCGAGTCTCGACGCTTTATCGAGAAATCTGAGCAATGATCACTCTAAGAATATAAGCAAACACTACTCTGGTAATCAGCTAGATCTCGTACTTAGAAAGGGAGTGTACACTTACGATTACGTTAATCCCATCAATCAACTGAACGAAACAGAGCTACCACCAAAGTCAGCATTCTATTCAATACTTAACGACTCGGGTATTAATGACGAAAACTACAACCATGCGCAGACGGTATGGAAGGAATTTGGATTCAAGACATTGAGAGAATATCATGATTGATATAATGTGACTGATGTTATCTTGCTGGCCGATATATTCGAGAATTTAAGAGACGTATGCAGCGAGAACTATCGTCTAGATTCCGCTTGGTATTACACTTCGCCAGGCCTTTCTTGGGACACCTCTTTAAAGTTGACCGGAGTAGAGTTGGAGTTGTTAGCGATTACGATATCATACTGATGGTTAAGCACGGGATAAGATGTGGTGTTAGCACCATTTCGAATCGTTTTGGGCAGGCAAACAATAAGTACATGGGAGAAGCGTTTGATCAAAGCAAGCCTTCAACGTTCGTAACCTATTCAGACGCGAACAACTTGTATGGATGGGCTATGTGTACAAATTTGCCGACTCATGGCTTCGATTAGATAGACAACGATGAGCTCAACGATTACAGAGGAACGTCGTGTATATTAGAAATCGACTTGGAATGTATGAGGGACTTGCACGATCTGCACAACAACTATCCTCCTGCTCCCGAGAGTGTTAAAGTCAAAAGGTCGGATGTGTCTAAACTTATTCCAAACCTGCATGACAAAGTAAAGTATATAGTTCATCGCGAAAATTTGAAGCTGTACGAGAGTTTAGGTTTGAAGATTACCATCATTCATCGTTGAACTAAATTTAAAGGAAGTGCTTGGTTGAAAAAGTATATCGCTCTAAATACCAATTTGAGGACTAAAGCCACCAACGATTTTGAAGAAGACTTTTTCAAACTAATGAACAATACGTGTTTGGCAACACATGTGAGAATATTGAGAGTTGTGCGAACATAAAACTGGTTTGCGGCGAGAAGGAAGCCATTCACCTAGCAGCAGCGAGAACGAATTACGACACTCGAACTATATACGATGAAAATCTGTTTGCCATTCACATGAAACATACGAAGCTATGTTACAACAAGTCTATATAATATATATCGGCTCGCGTATTTTAGACTTGAGTAAAGTAGTTATGTACGATTTTCGTTATAATTAAATCAAGAAAAAATACAATGATAGAGCAGTAATTTTTCACCGACACGGATTCGCTGGCCTGTGAAATTGAAACAGAAGACTTCTACGCCGGTTTAGCTCCCGACATAGGAAGTAGGTTCGACACTAGCGATTATCCCAAGGACCATCCCTCTGGTATCGAAACTGACATCAACAAAAAGGTCAAAGATGAAGCAGCTGGCAAACAGATCGAAGAGTTTGTACATGTAGGTTTAAGATCGAAGCTGTATTCGTACAAGATGGCAGGAGCAGACCACAAGAAAAGTAAGGGTGTGAAGAAGAATGTCGTCAAGAAATCACTCACGAAGATTACAAAGACTGCTTGTTCACCAAAAGAGAACAATCGAGAGAGTTGAGTGTCATTCGATCGCATCTTCACGATATATGTGAAGAGGAAGTCAACAAGGTAGCCTTCTCAACGAATGACGATAAACGAGTAATTTTGGAAGATGGAATTCACACTTTAGCATATGGACACTATTCTCTTAATATAAAATGAGGACTAAACCATTTGATTTCGAAGGCGTAACGCTACCAAATATTGCTTTGTCGAACGTTGATCTAATCAAAGCGGCAGAGTAACTAAATATAGATAATTTCAGAGGAGTACTTCTAAGAGACAAGTTACCGAAGAGGCCAAGAGCGAAAAAGTGCGGCTTTCTCAATGGACGATTCTAATGGCAGAGGAACACATTGGACGTGTTGGATCAAGCGTGGTGTTAAGAATAAGATTATTTCGACAGCTACGGATCACCTCCTCCTACGGAATTGATAAACTATCTACAAAGACTGCTGTCCTACAACAGCGAACGAATTCTACCCGACGGTGAAGTGTGTCCTTTATCTTTGTACGTATTGAAGAAGACGATCAACGATGGATGTAAATTTCAAGAAGTCATAACCGAATTGTATTAAATAATGTTGAATATATAAAAACGTGCCTGTCGATAAATTTGGACGAACTTATACTGGATTAACTCAAAGAGTAGTGTCTGGAGGTGTTACTCTTTCTCAAGCGAGCATAATACCTTTCTAAACGTATTACTTCATTGGTTCCAAAATGTTTCTCATTCCTCTGAATGTTGGATCTCTGATTCAGCAAGTAATGGTTGGATTCAGATGAAATACTCCATTCCTCTCTCTTTGTCGGGATTTACATCATCGCTGGCACACCATTTAACAATCGTATTACTAATTGGAAAGTTCAAGCTAGTAACGATGGAATAATCTTTACCGATATCCTAACTCCTAAAACCGATGCCCTCGATGCAGGAGTTTTGAACAGGTTCACATTTACCACTTTGTCTAATTACACATACTGGCGATTTCATATTATAACAACGAGCGCAGGAGCGGATTGGACGGGTATCAGGATGTTGCAATGGATTCCTACTCTTACTGATATCACACATGGTAGAAAATGTCACGCTAGTTTCTTGCCGAGATTAACTTCAAATACTAGCAATTGCGGTTTTGAAGCGAGCGCCAGTTCTGAATTAAATCAAAACAAAGCCTTCAATGCGTTCAAAGATGAAGAAGAATGGGTGTCTAACGTCAATAGTGTTCTTTGTAACTATCAAGTGCCCAACAGATTTTAGAATCTGGAAGGTTGGATTGAAAAGAAGGAATAAAAGTGGTGAAACGATGTGTGATTGGAGGACAGAAGGATCCAGCCACTCAGATCACTGAAATATTTTATACTCCACACTTAATCCCACTGTCTCATTTTGGAAATATTTATCAATATTTTTTTTCGGTTACGTTGGAAAATACAAGTCATATAGAGATTCTTGGCAAATAAACGCCTTTCCCGCTTTCGCACTTCAGTTCTTTCTACTAATATAACATCCTCTACCTTAATTGTATGGACGATTCATTTCCGATGAAAATACTGCATGTCATATCTAGCACAACACTACACGGAGTGAATATTGGTGAATCTCCCCTCCTCAAAGAAGGATTAAATATTGATTGATATTTTCAATGACTAATCTCATCGCAAATTTAAACCACAAGTTCAACAATTTCACTCTCTCCTGATATAACGATATACGGCATGATATATTCCGGTTCCGTTTCTATCATCGTTTTGACGCATATCATCCTAATCATGGATGCGTCGTTAAATAAACTTATTACACACACTATTATCGTTTTCGTAAAGGTAAATGTCTTGTTCGTTTCCAACTTCTCATGCAATGGCCCCTCGAATACGCTCATGTAATGCTCTGTCTCGTCCGTAAATACCGTAATCAGGTAGATATAGCCTATTGAGCCGTACAGACGCTGCTTTAACTGTGTAAACCACGTCTACTTCCAAAGTTGTGAAATAAAAGAACTATGAGCTCCCATTTTTAAATAGATGGGATAAACTTTATGCCAACACGTGGATCTCGTATCTATCTCTCCACACTTTACCGTTGTTAGCCAGTAACGTTTTCGCACCGATTTTGAACACCAAACTTGCCTTGTACGACGACAGGTAGGTGACGGTTTCGTTCGTATCTCTGTCAAAGATTTCAACGCTTTTAGGGTTAATACGAATCGCTTTTAGACTGCTGGATATCTTTCTTGGTTCACCATCACGTACATGTTTTTGATATCGCAATGATCGATAATCAATGGATTTGCTTCTTGATCGCCACTTCGATTCGTCTGAAATCCGATGATGATATACCTCGGTCTTTCAGGCGATGTCTTTACAATAATTCGCCAAATAAATGTGGTAAATTGGGGAACCGTTATGGTATCACAATGATGATTTCGATAGGCTGCTGGTAATGTGTTGCCTTTGATTCGATCGTTTTGTACAGATGCATTCTTTCCACGTCAGATGGAATCACATGCGGCGCAAACCATGAGATTTTACCGATGTTGACTTTTAGCCCTAAAAATAGCATCGTCGTCAGATTTTCGAATGACCGATAAAGTCTGTTTCATACCGTAGACGATCTTATCGTAATCCTCACAGAATCCAAAAATGTGCTTCAGAGGCACGATAAAACTAAATGCACCATTTGCAGTTGGTTTCTGAATAAGATGTCCCTGTCTGATCGCGAATCCAGAGTTGTCGGTTTTAACATCAGTCGCGGTGGTATCTTTAGTGCATAATTGGTTAAGTAGGCCTTCTTATGCAAGAGGAAAGTCGTTGGGATATTTATTTCAGCAACTCCAGCATTGCTGTGGACTGACCTGGATGAAATAAGGTTTCGATTTCTAGATTCGATATCGAACACGACATTTGGCTGAAGAGGTGCATGAGTCCGTTGTTGGTAATGGCCGCAGCATCAGCATTGTCGAAAGCTGTTCCATCTGCTTTATTTAGTCTGCCTTCGAATAGCAGGTATGACGCGGATGGATGGCTGAAAAGACCTTAAAGTTCATTATTTATTCGAAATTCCCGGCGCTGTTTAGATTCGCTCTCGTTACCGCTTCGCACTAGTGCCATTCGTATCTCTCGATTCCCTCATCTGTCATAATATTGTCGGCAAATCTCAAAACTTCTTCTTTTTTTTATTATAACAATATAATATTTTAAAGCCAATTATTTCATTCCACACCCACGCACCAGATCTTGGATCGATATTCCAGAACCATAACCAGACAGTAAACTATTTATATTTGTATTTCCATCATCATAATGATGATGATACGCGGATGATCAAGCGATGATGGCGACTAGTCAGACTGGACTGCAGAAAATAATGGACCGGTTAAACATGATAGCAACAGAGTATGGAATGAAAATAAATACAAAGTAGACAAAGGTTATGAAAATAAGCAAAGCAGAAAAAACAGTCAGAATAAGCATAAACCGAGAAGAGATACAGCAAGTAGAGAGATTCTGCTATCTGGGAAGTCTGATCATACAAGATGCAAAGTGCCACGTGGAAATAAGAAAGAGAATAGCCCTGGAAAAGGAAACATTCTACAAGAGGAAAGAACTATTGAGGGGAAAACTAAGCAGAAGCATAAAAAGCTAATGGTCAAAACTCGGGCGTGGAGTGTTGTCCTGTATGGGACGGAAACAGGGACAATAAGAAAAAAAGACCAGAAAAGATTAGAGGCATTTGAAATGTGGATATGGCGAAGAATGGAAAGAATCAGCTGGACAGAGCACAAGACAAATGAATAAACATTGAGGAGGGTAAAAGAAAAGAGATCAATGATAAAGACAATCCGAGAACGATAGAGAAGATGGATGGGGCACAAAATGAGAAAAGATTCACTACTTGAAATCATCATAGAGGGGAGAATGGAAGGGGAAAAACAAGAGGAGGACCTAGAACAATGCTTTTAGGCTGGATGATGGAGAAGGGCGGATACGGAAAAATGAAAGAAGATGCTCAACACAAAGTGGAGTGGCGTCATTGGACATATGAATCTGCCTGAAGGCAGAGAACCAAAGAAGAAGAAGACCATCACCGATTAAACTATTTATCGTTTCCTTGCTGTGTTTTGGCTAAGTGGTGGTGGCTGAAACATTTATGCCACTGCTTTATCCACCAATCGCTTTCCAGCATTAATAGCAACGGTCTTACCAACATCGATGGCCTTTATTCCAATCTCCGTTGCAGCGTCTTTGTAAACATTCAAGCGGCTGTTGCTACCTGTCTCGCCGCATTAGACGTTAACATTCTTTGGAAAATTCCCGATATCGTCTCGAATATTCTAACGCCTCCCACGATGTATTTTTTTAGTAATTCTTTTTTTAGTTACGACAATCATTTTATAGTTGTAACATTAATTTTTTTATACTGTAATTCAGTAATCGCCTTTTGCCGAAGTAATTCGTCGCAGATACCAACTATCTCGTTTCGCAATCCCGTATTTCCCGCTCTGAAGCTAGCCGTTTGTAGATCTAGCATTTCCACTAACGCATTGGGGTCTTGTGGGAGAACTACAACACCTTTACCTGTTGAGGTACCTTTTACCCTAGCATCCCATATCGGTTTAATGATTTCTCTGTATTTTTCGCTTCTAGACGCTTTAGGTTTGTTTGAATTATTTGGTTGGCAAATGGCGTTCATCGAGCACGTAATCTCATTTAAATCTTTGAGATCGTTTCTATCGTATATCGTCTTGTCCGGTTTTGCCATAGTTAGCAACTCCCACAGTCCCGGAGTTCCCTTATATGTGACATCTCCAATTATATCATCTCCTTCAACCATGATTGGGCTATCTCCGATGTAATATTGGCCACCTTTAGAGTATATTCTAAGTGAATTCGAGAAATTTAATGAGATGAAGGAGGAAGTTAGAAGTAAACCCAAAGCCAACATAGACGAAGCGACGAAATGATCGTTCGCTGGGAAAAGGCAATCAAAAACTTATTGAATAAAACGTAAATTCATGCTTTATGTTTTAAGCTTTATGTTTTATGCTCATGTTTTGTGTTAAAACATTATCCCACAAAATAAAATATCGTTTCTAGAAAACAAGGACCTAGCAAAAAGAGATTTTATCGTTGGAAATTTTCTCAAGATGAAAGAGAATATCAAAGAAATTATGGGACACAGGGCTGCAGCGAGAATTGACAAAGGCGTAAAAACCAATCAGCGACTCACAGTCTGGAATATCCAAAGAATTAGGTACTATATAAGAGAGTTCTAAGGCAACAGCTGAAGCACTCTGAGCATTGCCAGCTTCGATATCGACATCGTTGAAAGCGATTCAATTCCCGCAGTATCCATCGATAGAAGTGTTGGCGATGATGATCCAGTTTCAGATGTTATAACCTTATGATTAGGTGGTTTGGCTACAGAATATCTAAAAGAATACGCCTCGAACATTAAATCGACGGATACGATCTTTGGAATATACTCTAAAGGTGGCCAATATTACATCGGAGATAGCCCAATCATGGTTGAAGGAGATGATATAATTGGAGATGTCACATATAAGGGAACTCCGGGACTGTGGGAGTTGCTAACTATGGCAAAACCGGACAAGACGATATACGATAGAAACGATCTCAAAGATTTAAATGAGATTACGTGCTCGATGAACGCCATTTGCCAACCAAATAATTCAAACAAACCTAAAGCGTCTAGAAGCGAAAAATACAGAGAAATCATTAAACCGATATGGGATGCTAGGGTAAAAGGTACCTCAACAGGTAAAGGTGTTGTAGTTCTCCCACAAGACCCCAATGCGTTAGTGGAAATGCTAGATCTACAAACGGCTAGCTTCAGAGCGGGAAATACGGGATTGCGAAACGAGATAGTTGGTATCTGCGACGAATTACTTCGGCAAAAGGCGATTACTGAATTACAGTATAAGAAAATTATTTTTAAATATCGAAGAATATTTTTTTTAATGGAATCGTAATCGATAGAACATAACGAATCTCCTCCGTCTTTGGTAACTACGGTTTCACTTGTCTAGTGAAACGTCTTGCGTGAATCCGGTAATGGTACTGTTTGGCAGGACACGCCCCATTTCCTGACTGAGCGAACCTTCACACTTTCCTTTTATTGTTCGAACACCGAAGCTTAACGGCACAGTAATCATCTCACTCGGCTGAATAGTTATTACTTCTTGGGCAAAAAGGGCCACCCTAAACCACCCCTTTCTCTAATCGGTTTATACTTAACAGCTTTACTCAAAGTCCAACGAACCGATCTCGGCTGTGTTCTTTCTTTTACTGGATGAACTTTGGGTTTCATCCACCGCATTTTGTGAATTGGAAAAAGAAACATTTTATATGCTATATTATTTTCAAAGTAACATTCCGAGAAGCAGATTGTTTTTAAGCGGCGAATATGGTCCTAGGATAAGACCTTCGCCGTATACGAATCCAGAACCTGTTTTCAGATACAGACCTTCTCCTGCACCATCAAGTTCAGAACCATTCCATGGCTTCAAGTAAAGACCACGTCCTTTTGCACTACCTTGTAGTTTTTACCTCGGCTAATGAGATATATCGCTCCACTTATTTTATCTGTGGCTTTTAACCCAGTTGCTGCACCAATTCCGGTTAATTCACCAGTTGCTAAGCTTGGTAATACGCTCGATAGCAGAAATTTACCGGCAGTTGCTAGAAACGGTAATATGGCACCGATAAAGCCACCTTCGACTTTGGTGTTTTGTATTAACTGCGTTTTACTCATTTTTATAGTCGCGCCTGTCCCACCCTATTACGCTTTGGCTTACTTATTGAGCTGTGCTTGGGTAATAGCTAAAACGTGTTCTTCATTTAAATCGTTGTGCTTTAATCCGATGCTAACGCCGGTTCATGCTTGTAGCGATCTAATGAATTTGTCGTTTTGTCCTTCTGAAATACTAAGTTTGACATTCGTTTATTGACTCATTTTATATATAATTTTAAAAACTTATAAGCCTCTCTTATATGACATTGGTCAGTGAGAGTCGTTTCCATTGTCGATATCGTGGATAGGGTGATTGGGAGATATATAAAATTCCTCGGCGTTTCGATAATCGGATATCCAGGCCCCACATTCGAGAAAAAGGAATAAATTATGTTATCAGTCGTTCCGTGGCTGTAGGATGTTCCGATGATTTCACTCGTTATCCTCAGATTACTGATGCTCATTATGTCTACTATATTTTCCGATTCTTCATACCCCGCTGTATGACGTCGCTCATCGAAACCAAGAACTTGTCCGATAGAGTTCGGCTCATAAAAATTAACCATGTTATTCTCCGCTATATGAACAACAGTCTTCAACGTATTACTGTTTGGTTCGATCTTAATATTGTATATATCTTTTTTCTTATCATAATGCTCGTTTTCTTTCACAATTCTCTGCACGTAATCGTTAATATCGGTTATATCATAGCAACCGTCGAGGATGACAATAGTACACCACATCTGCCCGTTATTCGGCGAATACGTGAAGTTGTTGTTCGTCTCGTTGATGTTTGGAAAAGAAAAAATATGTTTCGAGATTTACTAGAGCCAATTCATACTTTTTGTCTTTGTCGAATTGTATCAGTGGATTGAATGGGGTAATTATTCGAGAGCTCTTTTCACTCGGTAAAATGTAAAACGATGACTTTCTCTCCATGTAACGAGCAGTCCTTTCAGTGCTGTCTGCGATCATTTTGTAGAAGTTATTCTATTTTTAATCATGTATGATTTATTTATGATGGAATGTAGAATTAATCGAAACCGCATCCTACTTGCCCTTGTTCTTGTTGCTTGTTTGGTCTATCACAGCAAATCCATGAGGTTGCTTCCAGGCTGTTACACATAGTTTCTTAACTCCTCCTTTGGCATGTCTGTAAAAATTGTTATAGATGTGATTAATATTTTTTGGTCTTGGGAAAACAAACATATAAAGTTTGCATTCTCTCTGATCTTCTGTCTCGGTAGTTTGAAATAATCTTGTGAGAGGTAGAAGCAGTAGACGTTACTATGCCTTCCTCGGATGTAGTAAGTCTAGCATTTGTTCTATTTTTGTAACTGTAGATCATCGAAAATCATCAAGTTTTCTTTTCTCGATTCAAGTCTCTAGGAACTGACACATCTTCTGATGATTCAAAGAACTTGCAATGCATATCAGATTTATTATCCAATTGTTTAGCAATATCCTCAACGACGAATGCTGGAGATACATTAAGTCTCATGATCTCGTCTTGGCAACCGAATAACCCGATGATAGATTCTTTCGGTATTATTTCATCGAATGCTTTCTTGAGAATTTTATACTCTGGTTGGAAGAGAGATCTTCCAAATATTTGTAAATTGTCGTAATCTAACCAAACAGATCTTAAAAGCAAATTCAACAAGAGAGTTGTCTTACCACATCCAGACTTTTCAACGATCAAACCTCTTATATTTCTCGGTAAAAGAGGATTATTGAATCTCTTTGATAATGTGTCTTTCCACAATGAATCTCTAACTTCCATTTTAAACATATGTAATGTATTTGAAAAGGCTGTGTAAAACTCATACTAAAGCTAAAATGTACAAAATGTCAAAACGGAGAACGGGAGGTCAATGCTAAGAAACACATATGTGATATATGCGGAAAAAGAAAGACTCAATTTGTGAAGTCTTTAAATTCAGTTACAAGTGGCATTAAGTTGCGTGGGCTAAATTTCAAGAAGAGATGCATTTGCCAGGTCATCAGTTTACGATACCTGGAACTAAATTAGATTTGAGATTGAATCCTGACGAAACTCCCAAAGATTGGTCCAAACCCGTTAATAGAGTCGATAATGCCGCTTATCGACATGATTTAGCATACGACCAGCACGCGGAAACGGTTACAGGGGCTTTCACCTCCGGACGTTCACCTCCGGGCGTTTCACCTCTTGGGGCTTTCACCTCCGGACGTTTCACCACCGGACGATTCACCTTTAGGGGCTTTCTCCTCTAGAGGCTTCCACCTCCTGGGGATTGCTTACTTTATAGACATGTAAAGTGAAATTTCGATGAGGATTGTCATTGAATTGTACACAAATAATATATAACATGCAAAGCAAATTTATTTAGCATAAGCATAAGCAATGAACTGCAAAGAGACACAATAAGCAAAGAATTAAATGTTATCCCTCTTTCGTAATAACCTCGATTTACTGTCCATGAGAAGCAATTATAATTATTAAATATCTCAGACATTCTGTTACGGTTAGCTTTCACCTCTGATTTGCTACTTTGAGATTGGATGCTTATATAGGCTTTGCTAAACACGGCGTTGCGGAAAATCTATTTACTCTAGGCCTATATGCTTATTAGTGTCACGATAGTCGCATTCTATGCGCATCAGTGGGGTATGAATAAATCTCGTGCGTTAGCCTATTTGAATGTTTGCCTACCTTGCATCCGAAATGTCGTATTGCAATAACTGACATTCTGTAACAGTTTGCTTATTAGTGTCATGGTAATCGCATTGTTTGCGCGTCAGTCTTAAATTTGATAGTTGAGGTGAAAGCCCCTAGCGGTGAAAGGCCCTAGAGGTGAATCGTCCGGTGGTGAAACGTCCGGAGGTGAAAAGGAAAAGGAAAGTGCACGTTGGTGAAATGGATGAAATATGGGCTACCGATCTAGTCGATATGCAGTCTTTCGCTAGAGATAACGGTGGTGTAAAATATTTGTTAATGGTGATAGACGTGTTTTCCAAGTACGGTTGGAGATCGGCCAAAGTATGGGTTGATAAGAGTAAAGAATTTTGTTGAATTATATTCCACCGAGAATGAGGAAAACTCATGCGTCGTTGAGCGATGGAATAGAGCCACGGGAGAAAATGTTCAAGTACTTTCCAGCTAATTCAACGAGTAGATATATCGATGTGTTGAACGAAATGGTTAGTAAATATAACGAAACCAGACATTCTTCCATTAAAATGACACCCTCTAAAGCCGGTACGAAAGTGAACGAAAACACTGCATGGATGAATTTAAACGGATATGAATCCTTATTTACAACGTACAGAAACAAGTATCTATTAATGAAGGCATACTATTTAAGGGGGACTCGACAAAAGCGTGCTGACAATTGGGCGCTGTTCAAAAGCGCGCAACGACAAAGCGCGTAGACAATAGATCGCTGCTTTCACTTGTTTAAAATTATTTTATTAAGGCAAATAAACAAGTATTGACAAGACAGGCTGTGGAGCGATCTAAGTTGCTATAACGCTTCTGTTAAGTGTATATAATCGATTTTGAAAAGTTTCACAATTTTGTGGCGCTTAGTTTAAATGCAATTGCGCTTAGATGTTTAAGTTCTGAGCCATGCCACGCAAGTGCTTTACCAAGGGAACAGTTACAGATGTAGGAGCCAAAAGAAAGTAAAAGTCTATTCATACTGTAACGGAACGGGGCCTATTCGACGGTGACCAGGATGACGACTTGCGGCCCCGTCCGATATGAGGGTAGTTCGAGTTACAGTCCGCTGAGTAAGGCTTCAGTGATGTGCTGAGAACTAACCATTTAAGGTTTAAATAGCTCCTTTCTGGATGATGCATGGAATAAGATACGCTTGTTCGATAATCCTCTTTTAATGTACAACGGAAACAATACTTCTGTAGAGCCTATTCGGAAATAATCCGTATCTCACTCCCTCAATATGCCCTATGTCGATAACTAACGAGTAACTGCAACGCTATGTCAATGGCTGACGGCGACTACTATGCTACGTCAATGGCTGACGGCGACTATCGCAAATTTACGACCACTATATCCACGATGACTATATCCATGACGACTATCGCAATGCCACAACGCCTATTCGTGCTTCCTAGGAGCCGAGGCTGCAAGGCCGAAACCGAATCTACATGGCTTCCTGATGACGATCTCCAAACGACGACGACGATTCGATTCCAATCTTCCAGGCGACTCAAAGACCGAATTGAACGATCTCTTTTATACTAACTTGCTGTAGATAGTAGATGATACACAGCAGATAGGATACAGTAGACAGTAGAGCCTACACAGTAGGTAGGAGATAATACACAGTAGATGGGATACAGTAGATAGTAGATATCTACAGGAGATAGTAGATAGACTACAGTATATAGTAGATAAGAGTATACAGCAGGTAGATGCTACAGTAGAAAGAACACAGTAGACAGGCATATACAACAGGTAGACACTATAGCAGGCCGACACTATAGGTAGGCGAACCCCTGGACCGTTATAATACGAATATATTTAGCTTTGGACGATCTGGATATCGGACTCCGAACCGAAACCTCTCTAACTTCAATTCTAAATGGTCCTGTTCTTACCGTAAGGATTCAACGAGTTTGCTCCAACAGAATGCTAGTTTCTGATATGCAAGTAAAGTTGCTTAGATCTTCTTTTCAAAACAACTGTTATTAGATCTTAGTTGCGATTATACCTGCATATTTCTGTGGCAGAAGCCGTATAGCCAGCGAATTATGTGATACGCCATTGACCACTAACACATATCGTGTAGCGTATTATTTCTATTTCTA
Organism: Bimastos eiseni; assembly: GCA_959347315.1. Taxonomy (NCBI): domain Eukaryota; kingdom Metazoa; phylum Annelida; class Clitellata; order Crassiclitellata; family Lumbricidae; genus Bimastos; species Bimastos eiseni. Next base: position 38,382,706 of record OY365806.1, read on the forward strand.
TAACGATGCTCGCTTTTGGCTTGCGCCCATTTGTCGGGGTTTTTGTGCGCTTATGTCGAGGCGCTTATGTAGACGCGCTTTTGTTAATATGGCGCCCTAATCAAGAATGTAAACTATCACGTTCAGTTCATAACATTGTGTTTCTTAATTTAGCATGTAGCATGTCTTGTCGAATGTAGGCTACGTCCAATGAAACCAAAGGTAGGCCCTATAAGGCTAAATACCTACATAATTGAACCTATTTGAAATAATATATTAAATTTTTCATTTTAATTTCACTTACAAAATAAAAAGGTTTTAACGTTAGCCTCATGTAACACGAATCTATTAGAATATAAAAGGCACGATTACAGTAGGAGCAATGAACAGATGTTTCTACAATATTTAGAAGTTCCAATAAAAACAAAACTTTATAGTAATGCACGAAGCGCGAAATTGTTTTTGAACTTGCTCTTGTTCAGAGTGCTCATCCTCTCCTTTGCAAAGCATAATGCCACCTTTGCCGTGGAACGTGTCCTAGTTAATTATGACATAGTTAAGATTGTTGCCTGCGTCAAATATGTGTACAATTATGTCGGCTTCAAGCATTCAAAGACCTTCAACTGTGATGCGGATGTGGGCACGAGCGGTGAGTGGGGGACATGAAACGAGCGTGATACCAAAAGTACTGTCCCCTGTACTAGATTAATATATGTAGAGATCATAGAGTCATCTCATTTATTAGAAAGGAACGCAACTTGTTTTTAACGTACTTGTAAGAGCACAAAATGGGTTAATGGAACGCGAATTTTTCAAGCGGAATGACGTTCCAGTCCTGTGGGTTCGAAGATTTGAGGCATAATTTACGCAGTTTTGTCCAGACTCTAACAGAGCGGTAAGCGCGGGGATTCCTGGTTGAGTAGGACTAGGTACGTATGTCTGAGCAGATGGTGAAATAGTTTGAGGAGAACACAAATGGGGGCAGATCGTGCTGCTGACGGTGGAAAATATACTGATTTGGAGCATTTTTCTTTTATCTAATTTTAGAAGTTGCAGCTCTTTATACATTGGGTCAGCTTGTTCACATCTATAGACACCTGCAATTAGTTGTGTAGCACTTTTTTTTGGTTAAGCCTTGGTGTGTAGGCCTAATTTGAAGACCAAATTAAGTGAAATTGGCTGACAACTATCAAGTAAGCGGGATTACGGAAAAATGAAAGTGACCAAGAATGCCGGCCACGAAGCACAGATCAGCGTTGAAGGCCGATCACGACAGTAACGTTCTGAATTCTATGAACTCGGTGAGTGAAAGAAATCACAAGTCCGCTATTTGCACACGGTTAACGTTATGGCATAATCTCTAAATTGAGTTCGCACAATTAACGAAACAAATTCGTATATAACAAGGAGGTCTACCTATACCTACATGTATGCCCTAAGACGAGGATTGGCGGGGAACAGGTTAAAGGGCGTTTCCTTTCCCTTATATTAGCCTGAGCATAAAACGGTCGGAATTTTTTGACATATTTCAGTTAAATATTATTAGGTTTACGGCAGCTGACGACAGGGTTTTACCCTGTTGCGTTTTGCGGTGTCGGATGTCAAATATTTCGAAGTTGCTAACTAACTACCGTCGTTCTTTGTTTCGTGGTCTTCAGTGGCGTAGCGACGGGGGCGCGAGAGGGACGAACCGTCCCAGGCGGCACTTGTTCTAGAGGCGGCATTTTCGGGAAAAAACAAAATAAAAATTATTTTTGTAATGTTGGATTCTACAAGATCCTTTTTGCCCTTGTCTAAACCTGGCACAAAGCATTTTTAGGTTTTTCTAGACTTAAAACTAACATATAAGCCTACGATATACCGAAATACAAGTACCATCGAAATGATCGAATGGCACCTAATGTTTATAGACATCAGGTAATTTGGCGCCCTCGGCAGTCATCTATACAAAAGCGCCCCACCCCTGTTGTATAGGCAGTAAGATGTGAGCAAATATTGAGTCAGGCACACACTGCACGGGACACGTAACAAACTTTTTTTCGTAATATATAGACTATTCTGGCAAACTACAATTAATAGGGAAAGAGTGGGAGATTCAAAGAGGTGTTAAAAGATCGAATATCGTTGTTGAAATTGGAATTAGTCAAAAACTAGTTTTGAATTAAAAAAATTATAAATTTCTTTTTGTATCATCACAAAATTTATTCCTGAAACTTTACATTATTATCCTTAAAATTCGGTGCCCCTAAAATTTGGCACTCCTAAAGTTTGGCGCCTTGGGCTACTTCTTATGTCGCCTATGCCAGGAACTGACCCTGATAGACATGGCTCAAAAAGAATTTAGACATTATACCCATGCTGTTTAATATTTTAGTGGAAATGAAAGTATGAAACTATACCGCATCAGTAATCTGTATGATAATTTACAAGTAACTAGTCAATTCTAATAACTATACTTTAGTATAGTCCTATCATGATAAAATGATATTATTTAGCACTTTCTTTTCAATATGTAGATAAAAAGAATAACATTTTACGGCTCCATTTTAATTTTATGTGAACTTTATAGCTTGCAAGACGTTTAGTAACTTTATGGTGAGGCTTGCCTTTTTTGGCTTTTTAAATGTTTTGTTTCTTAATTAATACTATCTTATTATCTTTTCTTATTCTTATCTCAAATGTTAACGCATTTTAATTAGTAAAACAGTTTTAATTTTGACAGTGCAAGCTGGTGCTGTTACTAACAGTACTGTATAATGAATTGAATACTAAATAGAATAATCATAATGTATTTAATGAAAACACTCAAAACACGCGTCTTATGCGTATCACCCATTGTGCATATCCCGGGATATACACAAGACTAAAGTGATAGAAATAATAGACAGGAGTGGCATTTTGTGCCTTCGCCCCAGGCGGCAGTTTGCCTCGCTACGCCACTGGTAGTCTTCGTACGCAACCGAGAAGCTCAGAAGTCGTCGGAGCTGGACTTGGAGGAAACTGAAGTTTTTTGTTGACTGTTAATGTACTTTCCTTATTACTTGCTTCAATATACTTATGATTAGTGCTTTTTCCGGCGGAACGCGTCCGAACGGCGTTCCAGCACCTTTTTCCAATTATTAATTAATAAAATACGGTAATTGTGCAAAAACTCTTAAATTTAAAATAAAACTTTACAAATTCAATTTTTTACGTTCCAAAATGAATATTTAAGATTGTGATCATTGTGTCTTATCAAATTAATGTTATTTGGTAACTAATTTTAGAGTCATAAATTTATTTCGACAATAGGACCTACGGAAGCGTTGCGACAAATTTGTACATGCGTTCCGGCACCATTCTACCTAGAAAAAGCACTGCTTGTAAAGTTTACAACCGTGTTCATTAACTCAATTCACTATTATAATGCGTTGCATTGTGTAGGTAGGCCTATTATAAGCAGTAATCACCTTTAGGATGCAAAATGAATTTTTGAATGCTCACCAGTTCCTTCCTCTGAATTTGCACGACGGAATAGATTCTTGATTCGAGTACAGCAGGCTTATGGATGTTTTAATTCACGCAGTTGCTAATCTGGCAACCCGATAACGCCAATGGTCGTGAATTCTACAGCGAAATTTCCCAATGCGTGAAAATTGAAATTTCACGATATCAAACTATTAATAGACTGAATAATTTGGTTAGTCTAAAGGTCTAGGACTAGGACTGGTATAAGACACTGTTTACATTCAGGTAATCTCCAGTTTGCAAACCGACGTCTTGTAAAGACCAATGAAAGCTTCAGCGAGACGCTATTTGGAGAACATCATATCCTAATCGCACGTTAAACTAAGTTGTGGTCTGAAGTGTCGATTTATCGAATTCGAACACTATCGTATTTATTCTAGAAATCTGTATGCCTCTGCAAATGTTAAGCTTAGCTTGATTTGGAGGATTTATCTTTATACAAAAGCTTTAACGCGAACACTTTTCGATTCTTTCTTTCGACGCACGTCGCATTTAAAATCTCAAATATTTGCTGAAGTAGTCATGGCAACTGATTGTTATCAAGTCGTATAACTGTAAATGGCGTATTTTTGAGGTAGCAAACCCCAACGTCGCCACCGAGTGTAGGACAATTGCCTCTGAACAATTGCCTCCGGACAATTGACCCAGGACAATTGCCCCAGGACAATTCCTCCCCATTTTGAGTAGGACAGTCAGACGACGCCTACTACGGTCAACAGGTATTTAACACCATCGTTATCTTCGGCGAAAGACTGCATGTCGACTCAATCAGCCGCCAAGATATCATCGATGCCTCCAACGTGCACCTTACTTTTTCTAAATTGACGTATAACGGGCATGTGCAATTCTTCAGCGAGTTGATCGGTCCATTTCAACGGAGACTTTTTTCTTGTAATTTTGAACTTTTTTAAAAATCCTAACCCGAGACTCGATTTGGTAGCCAGGATAGGTTTGACTATGATGCGCTCGAGTCGCTCTCGTACGCTAGGATTAGGAATGTTGTTTAATTAGTTTTCATGGCTTTATTGGCGACATTCTTAGACGCTGTGTCGGAATACCGATTGTAAGCTAAATCGTGACGATAAGCGCGTTATCGACTCTATCAACTGGTTTCGACCAATCTTTCGGAGTTCAGTCGGGGTTCAGTATCAAATCCAGTCTAGCTTCGGATCTCGTAAAGGAGTTACCGGGAAGATGCATTTCATTGGGAAATTTAGCCCAAGGCAATTTAATATTACGGGTGATTGAGTTTAGAGACCCAACTAGATCGCCGCCTTCTGCAGCTTTTACGAATTGCGTCTTTGTTATTTCGCACACGGAGCACATACCTCGTAGCATTTCTGCTAAAGACGCTCTGAATATTTTTAGTTTCGGCTTGTGTCTTACATTTAACGCAGAACGTTCTTTTTAAATACAATGTAATTTATATTTAAAACGACTACGATTGAAGTGAAAGCTTTATCGTGGAACGATTCGTTATCAAAAAGATTCAATAATCATCTGTTACCTAGAAGTATAAGAGGACTGATCGTAGGAAGATCTGGATGCGGTATAACGACTCTGATGCTTAATTTACTTCTTAGACATGGATGGTTAGACTACGATAAACTACAAGTATTTGGAAGATATCTCTTTCAACCAGAGTATAACATTCTCAAGAAAGCATTCGAAGAAAAGATACAGAAAGAAGCGATCATCCGATTATTCGGTTGTCAAGACAAGATCATGAGGCGCAACGTTTCTCCTACATTCGTCGTTGAGGAAATGGCTAAACATTTAGATAAGAAATCCGATATGGTTTGCAAGTTCTTAGAATCGTCGGAAGACGTACCAGACCCGAGAGACCTAGAACGCGAAAAGAAGAATCTGATGATTTTCGACGATTTACCGTTATAAAAACCAAACAAATGCGAGACGTATTACATTAGAGGAAGGCATAGCAACATGGATTGCTTTTACCTCGCACAGAACTATTTCAAACTGCCTAGACAGACGATCAGAGAGAATGCAAACTTTATATGTTTGTTTTCTAAAGACCTGAAAAATATTAGTCACATCTGTAACGATCACGGAGTACGGACATGCATAAGGAGGAGTTTAAAAAACTATGCAAGACAGCGTGGAAACTTCCTCACGGATTTGTAGTGATTGATCAAGCGAGTGAAAAGAACAAGGGAAAGCGTAGATGCGGTTTTGACGAATTTTACATATCCTCCTAAATGATTAAAAAGAGTATAATAAAAGCAATGGAATCTCTCCTTCATAAGATCGTTGACAATACGGAAAGGACGGCTCGTAACACGGAGTCAAAGTCATCGTTTTACAGGTTGTTGAGCGAAAAGAGTACGCGAAAAGGACTCGATTCCATTAGTTGATCAAGCTTAACATAAACAAAAAGTATGAAATGGCTCTAATCAATCCCGAAACATACCGCTCTTGGCATAATATCGACGCGACGAGCAACAACTTAAGATATTCTCCGGGTGGTAGAGAGACGTGGTTTTAACTTGGACGTTCCAGAAGGCTGTTACGAAATCTCGGATATAAACAAATACGTGCAGAGAATCATGAAAGAAGATGGACATTACGACATTCAAAGCGATAGTCACACTATCGGGTTGGAAGGTAACAACAATACGCTAAAGACTGTTTTGAACGTAGCTGAGAATTACGAAGTCGATTTTTCGACTCCGAACTCTATCAGAACGATTCTCGGGCTCCATAGCCAAAGAGAAACGTCGGGTTACAACGAATCGAGAACTTGGTCGATATAATGAGTATTACGAATTTAAGGATAATGAGTGATATCATCGGAGCCTCGTATACGAATAGAATGACTGAAAACGTTATTTATTCCTTTTCTCCGCACGTAGGACCCGGGTACAAGGTCGTCGAAGCATCGAAAAATTTGGTATATCTCCCCGTCACTCTGTCATTGATTTCGCCGACGGAAACGAAGCTTACAGATAAAAATAGCAAACTGATTAACCTAAGGGGAGAGGAGTTATCTATAAGGTTTCATATCAGAGAAGCGCGAGAGTATTAAAAGTTTATATCTGTTATATGTAAAATGAGTCGATACGTAAACGTAAAGGTTAGTATTTCGGAGGAGAAAAGGATAAAATTGAAAGCGAGAACCGGCGTTAGCATCAAGCAAAGTCACGGAGATATACACGGCGAACACGCTTTAGCTCTTAACCAGGCGCAGATCAGTAAGCTAGCCAAAGCCTATCAGGGTGGAACGGGCACGACGACCAAAATGAGTAAAACGCAGCTGATGCATAACGAGAAAGTCGAAGGTGGATTTATCGGCGCCATACAACCATTTCTAGCAACTGCAGGTAAATTCTTTCTGTCGAGCGTATTACCTAGCTTGGCGATGTAAGCTTTAACCAGTATAGGCGCATCGGCTGGGTCGAAAGTTATTGACACGATAAGCTGTTCGGGAGGTGGGACTATATAAATCAAAAGAGGAGGTGACAACGTAAAGATTGCACGTCACGCCGAGGGCATTTACATGAAAGCGAGGACGGGAAGAGGATTATAGAACGCAGAAGAAGGAATTTATATCCGTAATGCTCCTGGGTTCGCAAATGTACGCAAAGGACTTGTACTCGGTCCTAATTCGCCGTTCCAAAACATTCCAATTCTCGGGTGGTTGCTATGAAACATAATTTCCTATAAATAAAATGTCACGACCAAGACACAAAATTGGGTTTACAAAATCGGCTCGTCCGAGTTCGGTTAAAACTCATCCGGATTAGAGACGGAAAGCAGAAGTGGCACACAAGCCCTATAGACAACACGGAGGACAAAAGATGGGAGATATTTACTGAAAATTAAATTACGATTCAGCCTAGAGAGACGATCACGCTAGCGCTAGGATTAGAAGTGCGAATGGCTAGAGGAGTATGCCTGGTTTCGCTGAGACAGAATATCAAAGCAGTCGGATGCATCATTCATGACAGAACCTTTGCTGAAACCATTGACGATTTCACGGTTGCGATTCAAAACAACTCAGATTCCGCAGTAACCGTAATCGAAGGAGATCCTTATTGCTACGTTAATTATCTCGTTAATTACTTTGACTGATATTTAAGAAAATTTATCGACTAATTTAAAAGAAGGTGGAAAGTGTAAAACTCAAGAAACCATGCTTTACAACGAACGAAGTCACCGTACTCGCGCATGAGTATCGACTTCAAAAAATCACCGACATTCGAGAAGCTATAACTCGAGATCGCGATAAAAGAGTGGCGTTGAGTAAAAAGTACCGAAAAGATCAACTTGTTGAAAAACGGTCTATCAATAGCCACGGTAGCACTCGCTATGACGGGAGTCGGATTGCTAAGTACGGGGATCGGAGCACCGATTGTGATGGTCGCGTGAGGAACGGCTTCAGTAGCAAGCACGTTGGGTGTTGTCGGTGGTTTAATCAAAAAAAACTCAAACCAAAACTAAAGAAACACGAAAGGATCGAGACGTTAGCGGAGGCAAAACTTATTGCGACTGGCGGGCCCGTTTCGAATGCTTTAGAAGACGGAAGTATCTCGAACGAAGATTATTCGTTAATACTGCGCGAACTCGACATTTTACGCGTTGAAAAATGTTTAACCGTTTACGTTCTACGTTGAGTTTTACGTTGGGTTCTACGTTGGGTCCTGCATTGGGTTCTACGTTGGGCTTTACGTTGAGTTTTACGTTCTAAGTTTGTGTTAAAACATTTTGCAACCAAATTAAAAATGTCGTTTCTAAAAATCACAGATGCCGCGAAACGAGACTATATCGTCAAACATTACAACGAATTGAAATAGAATATAAAACAAGACATTTTATCTGAGAAATTAGGAGATATGGGGCTACAGAGAGAATTAAAAACCCATCATCGACTCTCAGTCTGAAATTTTCCAAAGAGCTAGGTAATATAGAGCAAAGCTCGACGGCAACTGTAGAAGCGCTCCGAACATTGCCAGCAACTTTATCTACATCGATAAAAGTTGTTCAATTTCCGCAGTACCCATCGATAGAAGCGTACGATGGTGATCCCGTTTCGGATTTCAGAACTCTAGAATTAGGAGATATCGCGACAAAGTATTCAAAAGAATACGCCTCGAACAAAAAGTCGACGGATACTACTTTTGTATAAATTCTAGAGACGGAATGTTTTTCATCGGAGACAGTCCAATTTTGATTCAAGGAGACGATATAACGGTCGGTGAATTGACGTACTCGGGAACTCTAGGGCTCTGGGAGTTATTTACGATGAAGAGTCCAAACAAGTCGGTATACGGTCAAACGATCTCGAAGAGTACGAGGAGATTCTTGAATCGACGATCGCCATCAGACAACCGGAAAGTCCGAACAGACCTAAATCATCCAAGAGCAGAAAGTATAGAAATATCATTCAACCGCAATGGAATACGAAGATAAAGGGCGTCGCGACTGGCAAAGAAGTCGTCGTTCTCCCACAAGATCCTAATACATTGGTGGACATGCTTGGTCTACGAATGGCTAGCTTCGAAGCGGGAAACACAGGATTTATAAATGAGATTGTCGGAATATGCGACGAATTGCTCCGTCAAAGTTATATTGATAAAGACGGATACAAAAACATAAGTATGCGATTCAAAAAATGCTGATTGTTACCAAAGGAAGGTTTAAGAAATGATACGCTAGCAGTGGATCGGGAATATTCGACACGATAACCGGATTTTTCAAAAGAACGTTCGCATGTGATGCGGCTAAACGGATTGCACCGTCCGCGTTAACGCTGGATTAGATGCAACGAAAGAGATCGGGAAACAGACAATATCTAACGCGATTGACGTCGGTAAGACTGCAGCCATCGATGCCGGAAAGCGATTCGTAGATAAATCCGTGGCTGAACTTTTAAGTCTTAAATAACCGCCATAACAACAAGAGGTACGGCCTCCGCTTACTCAAAAGACCGCGAAAATCTTAGCGCGATTAGTCGGTGAGCGAGGCAACAATACCAACACCAACGAAGGTATAAACTTGAATAATTTACTCTCCGGTTACGGTTCCGGAATACCGAACCAAAAATCGAACGCTATCGTTATCCAAGATTTTGTGCGACGTTTAAATGGAGCTGGGATGAAAATCGTCTAAATTGTATCCTATCTTATTAAAAACATGCAATCGGATATTCTAAGATTTACCGACGTTCCCTTAACAGACGAGGGAATCGAGAGATACGAATGGCACGAGCTGGTAGCGAGAACGAATCTAAACAGCGCCGGCGAGGTTCGTTTAAACATCAAACTTCAAGTTCTGTTTAGCCACCCATCCGAGTCGTAACTGTTATTAGAAGGTAGGTTGACCAAAGCGGATGGCATCGCATACGCCAATGCCGACGCCGTAGCCATCACCAACAACGAGCTCGTGCACCTGTTCAACCACATATCGTATGCCCTTTCGAGTCAAGGCATCGAATCTGTTTATCATCCGCGACAAGCCACGACGATGCTGAGATTATTGAAATATTCCAACGACTTTGTCCTCGCGCATGGTCCTAACCAACTGTGGACAAAAGATACCCCGGCGACTGCCGCAATAGCCAATTAGTAGGGATTCCCGATGAGGCAAGCGAATCTCATTAAGAAACCGACGGCTAAAGGCACGTTCAGTTTCGTCGTGCCTCTCAAGCTCATTTTTGGATTCTGCGAAGATTACTATAAGGTCATCTATGGCATGAAACAGACTTTAACGCTAGTTCGTAAATCCGACGACGATGCTATTCATAGAGCTAATGGAGTAGATGCCGGAAAAGTAAACATCGATAAAATCTCGTAGTTTATGCCACACGTGACTCCGTCGGATATGAAAAGAATGCAGCTGTATAAAACGATCGAAGCAAAATCGACGATGCCCGTAGCCTGTCGCACCCATCAATGGCGAATCCATATCGCTTACTCAAACGACTACTTTCAGTTGGCGTCTAGGCATTAAGATGGCTCCTGAAAAACTGAGGTATATCATTGTCAGATTACAGACGAATCGGAGCGGCGATCAAGAGGCCAATCCATCGATTTTCAATCATTGCGATCTCAAAAAACATGTTCGTGATGATGAACCAAGAAAGATATCCGGCGGTAGACTACAACCTCTAGTTCCCGAATCAACAGTTTTCGAGAGTGTACAGAGATGCAGCGACGTTTAGTGAGAAATTCTATAGAATGGATCAACTCGTTACTCAGAGCAATATCTCACCAGCTGATCATAAAGACCTTATCCCGCTGTTCGTTTTCGACATAAGCAAGCAATTGGAGCGGTTAAAGTCATCGGTCGTCGAGATCAAGGCTACTTGCAATGCCGTTGTCCCTACTGGAACGAAGGTTTACAGCCGTCGTCATTTCGGATAAACTGTTAAACTTCCAATCCGATGGACAGAAAATTAATGTGGTGTTTTAATGAAGCAGTCTAGCGTGGGAGAAGCAAATTTACAAAAATGGTTTAAGAAAAAGATTTTCCTATTATAAAATATGAAACTCTCAGAACTGAAATTGTTAATGAAACAATATAAAATCGTCGGTGGATCCTACTTGAACAAACCCGAAATTATCGCCGTTCTCGTTGAAAATGGACATCTACCCGAAAAAGAACTACCGCCTTGTTTGTATTGCGTTGCGAACTCCCGATCGTTTCGAAACCGAAATTACCCGTGTTGGACGCTAATCTCGGCACGTAACCGATATGACATTTTCTTCCTTCCTGGTAATCAGCGACAGTAGGAATACACTGTAACATCCCGCCACGCGTCGCATCCTCTTAATATATCATGGATAAGATATGAAATCGCCAATACGCGTAACTAGACGAAGCCGAAAATGTAAATTTATTTAATAATGTTATTGTTAAGACAACCGAATTAGAAGATTGTTCGATATCGGTGAATACGTTTCCATCGTTACTCGCTTGAATATTCCACCTAGTAATTTGTGTATGGGTATCTTGGTACTGGCCATTTAAATAAAACCCCGACATATACAATGGAACGGGATATATCGTCTGGATCCAAACGTTATCTGATTTATCGGCGATCCAATAGGTTGGCTAGGAAATGACGCTTTGAAACGATCTCCAATGTTCAAATTCAAACCCACCAGCGATGCGATATTCGCTCGCACTGGCCACGTGAGTAAGACCATCGATCGTCGTTTCAATGACTTTCTTGTTGATTCTGGTTTCGATACCAGAAGGATGGTCTTTGGGATACTCGCTGGTATCGAATCTACTTCGAACATCCTCTGCGATATCCGCGTAAAAATCGTCAGTTTTGATTTTGTAAGCCAGCGAATCCGTATCCGTAAAGAGCAATTTAGCTCTATGGTCGTATTTCTTCTTGATGTAACTGTAGTGAAAGTCGTACATCAACGTTTTGCTCAAATCGAGGATGCACATACCTAGATATATCGGTTTGTTGTAATACAGTTTCGTTCTTTTGATGTGAACGGCGATTAGATTCTCATCGAAAATGGTTCGCCAATCGTAATTCGCTTTCGCCGCTAACTTAATGGCTTGCTTCTCGTCGCAAACCAATTTTTTGTCCACAAGCTTATGGATATTTTCACTAGTCTTCCCAAACACGCTATTATTCATCAGTTTAAAAAAATCTTTCTGAAAATCGTTGGCGGCTTTTGTTCGCAACTCGGTATTCAGATCGATATACTTTTTCAACCTGCGCTTTCTTCGAATTTCATTCCTCGATGAATTTTGGTTACCTTCAAACCTATGCACTCGTACAGCTTCAAGTTTTCACGATGCACAACGTACTTTTCTTTATCGTTCAAGTTCGGAATGAGTTTAGAGACGGTTGATGATTCAGGCGTAACGCTCTTGGGAGCGAGAGGATAATCGTTGTGAAGATCGTGTAACTTGTCGGGATATTTTAAATCGACTTCTAATATACACGACGTCGATCTCCAATCGTTTAACTCATCGTCGTTCATTCATTCGAAGCCGTGAGTTGGTAAACTCTTACTCATAGCCGATCCGTACAGCTTGTTGCGTCTAAATAGGTAACAAACGATGATGGTTTACTACCGTCGAACGCTTCTCACATGTGCTTGTTGTTTGCCTTTCCGTAACGATTGGAAATCGTGCTGATACCTCCTCTAATCCCATTCTTTAACATAAGGATCATGTCGTAATCGCTCAACAACTTCAAGTTAACACCGGTCATCTTTAAAGAGGCGTCCCAATCAAGGCCTGGAGATGTGTAATACCAAGCAGGATCTACCCCGTAGTGCTCGCCGCATGCGTCTCTAAGATTCTCAAATACGTCGGCTAGCAGCAGAACATCGGAGACGTTGTGTAGATCGTGATATTCTCTCGTCTTGAATCCGAATTTGTTCCATACCGTTCGTGTGTGCTCGTAATCTTCGGCGCTATTGTCCGAGTCGTTACGTTTTGAAAAGAATGGCGACTTTGGTGGCAGTTCGGTTTCATTCAATCGTTCAACGGAATCAACGTTATCGTAAAGATAAACTCATCGAAGCTAAAGATCCAATTGATTACCATCGTAAAACTCGCTTAGATTCTTACCCTGATCTTTGCTCAGGTTCCTCGATGAAGCGTCGAGACTAGATGCCATGAACCTCAGACAATCTATTAAAGCGAAATGTGCGCGTAACGATGATTTCTTTGTTTTCTTTATTTACAAACTTATCAACTACAACCTCTCTGCTAAGCGATATAGCTTTTCTTCGTTGCAGGGAATACAGGTAATATTCTCGTTATTGTTACCTCGTAACTTCTTAATAAATAGGTGACTATAGTATCTGGATAGCATGTGACAGACCACCGGGATAAACTTTGGAACTTTATATTTTAGATTGCACTTGCTGTGAGCGGTGCCTCTGAATTTGCCGGTGAGATGACAATGATCTCTTACTCGATCTTTTCCCAACTCACCTCTACAGATATGACAATCGGTAGCTGAGTCGTATAGTGACTCTTCGTCCGCTCCGAATATCATATCCTTGGAAAATTTGAATCGGTTATATATTTCTCTTATATTCCTTGTAAGAGTATCTACGGATATCTGAGCAACATAGTCGTTTTCGCTTTTAGCCGTGAAAGTCACTGGGTTTTACGAATACAGGCTATCGTCGAGGCATTTCACGTAATAACAAAAGGAACTGAGGGTATTTATGGTACCTGTTGGTGTAGGACACGCGAGGGTCTGGTTGACACGCGTCGATCAGTTTGATGAAACATTATAAATCAGCGTACACGATAAAAGGAACTCTTATTTATCTATAATAACTATTAAATCTCAACGTCGTTCCTGATTCCGGAAGTTCTATTCTTTGAGCGTTATTCTGCGAGCAGTACTCGTCATGTCTATTCAACGACTCTATCTCTTTGTAACCGATTAAACATCTTTTACAGTGATGCATTGAATTATGGGATTTTTCGTTCGTGCCGCCATCAGTTTGCCAAAGTTCTTTATCCAACAATAATGCTTCTTTTCTCCTTCAGAAATGAGTAATAGGTTGACTACTCGCAGTCTCCTGCGACTGCAGAGTCACATAAATCGGGAATACACCGCTTTCGTATCCGAAAACGTTAACCCAAACTTTGTTGTTCTTCTCGAACTTATTTATCACGTTGGCATCTCCAGCAACTGGGAATTCGATGTCGAACCAATTAAACTCCTCGGATTGTTTTATCAATTCTTTCGTTATTCTTTCAGGATGGCTGTCCATTGGGTGTAACTCTCTCGTAATGCACCACTTGAAACATTCATCGTCTTCGTTTTTCATATTGACAATAGCTTTTGTATTCGCAAAATTTTTCGATTGTGGAATGTAGGAACAACCTCTATACGGTTTATAAACATCCATGTTGATATCCAATTTCACAACAGCTGAGTCTCCAGTTACTACCACGCATCTGGAAGCTAGCATAGCCTCTAAGATTTTGTCTCTCCCATCATTAAAGATTTCTTTCGGATCGGTTGCGTCTAAAACAACTTCAGTCTTAGAGAGTAATGGAAAATTACCAGAATCTACTTGCCCGTTTGTTGAATCTCAAAATTATGTTTATTATTTTTGCCGAATACTTCTGTTTTCAATGCTTCTAACTTCTCACTCATCTTTCTCTTTGAGTCTTTGGGGATGCATCCTTCTACCCACTTTGAGAATTTATTTATCACAGAATTGGACTTCTCGTATATTCTATGTACTGTCGCTGACGGAACGGAAGATAACGTGTTAAGTGTCTGGTATCATGTCAAGACTTGAGATTAACTCATTTAAAACTATGAAGGTTTTTAGTTTGCTTAACTTAAAGTCTTAGGGTTTGATGGCTTGGTCTCAAGTACTTGTGATTAGGGGGTTCGATAAGAAGAAGATGAAATATATATGCATGCAAAAATTTGACCGATGGAAATAAAAGGATCTTCTACTGGACGACCTCCAATTCAGGTGAGAATAAGTCAAGTTGCTACAAGAACTCAGAACATAATTTGGTTGACTGGGTAGAATGTTAATCTTCGCTTATTTATGATATGGGTTAGAGGGGGAATAAATAGAATTAGAATGGCGGCAAATAGTGCTAATACACCTCCCAACTTATTAGGAATGGATCGAAGGATGGCATATATTCATAGGAAATATCATTCTGGTTTGATATGAATGGGGGTTACTAGAGGGTTTGCTATCAAGAAGTTTTCTGGGTCTGTAAATAGGTTAGATTCGAATAACACTAAGAGAGAAAGGCCTGTGATTGATAAGGTGTACCCTATGGCATCTGTAATTGAGTAGGAGGTATGAAATGGGATTCGATCGGAGTCGGCATTTACGCCTACGGGATTGTTTGAACCTGATTTTTGAAGAAATATGATGTGTAGGATAGTGGCCCCCACGATGGCGAATGGTAAAATAAAGCGAGAAGCGAAAAATCGATTTAGGGTGGCATTGTCAACGGCAAAACCTTCCCAAATTCGATCTAGTAAAGATTTTCCAAGGTAGGAGATGGCTGACAATAAATTGGTAATTACTGTGGCCCCTCAAAATCTTATTTGCTCTCAGGGCAGGACGTACCCTATGAAAGCTGTTGCTATGGTTAGGAGAAATAGGATTACCCCAATGTTTCATGTTTCTCTTAGAGTATAAGATCCGTAGTATAATTCTCGTCCGCATGTAAGTAGATAAAGAAGAAGAATTTTGATGCTCCGTTTGCGTGAATAGAACGAAGGATTCATCCACAATTTACATCTCGGGAGATATGTGCCACGGATGAGAAGGCTATTTCGATGTTAGGTGCATAATGTATACTGAGAAATAGGCCAGTCATTACTTGGATTACTAAACATAGCCCTAGGAGGGATCCGTAGTTTCATCAGATTGAGATATTATTTTGAGCAGGGAGATCGATCAGAGATCTGTTAATAATTTTGATTGATGGGTGTGTGGTTTGTATAAGTTTGAACATAATGAAATGGTCGTAAAGGACGTTTAGATGGTAGTGTTAATTTTACTACAATAATTATTGTTAGTAATAGAATTGGAGCTAAAACGATAATAAGAGGGGCTGTATTTTCTAGGTAGAGAGAAGTGTTTCCTTGGAGGAATTCTCTTATTGGAAGAATATTAATGTTGGATACGTATAAAAGAGTTCTGAAAGTAATTATAGAGATTAGGCCGTATAATAAGTTATTAGAGTTGGGTATTTGTTGATTTGAGGTTAATGTTAGAAAGTAGGCGAATATAACTAATATTCCTCCGACATAAATTCGAAAGATTAAGAAGGCAAATCATGAGCTTATGAAGGCAAAAACTACGGATAATAACAAGGATATTACCAGGATATTTATTCCTAATATGATTGGAGTTGAAGCTAAATATAGCGTGAATGTTGTGGTAATTATTAGTAGTATATATAGGGTTAAAATCATTTATGACTGTGAGAATTGAACTCAATCTATTGGCTTCAAAGGCCTATGGGCACCTTACACTAAGTTATATAGGAACCCCATCAGTAGATACATAGGTACAAACAAATTCAGACTACATCTACAAAATGTCAGTACCATGCTGCTGCTTCAAATCCAAAGTGGTGACCAGCAGAAAAGTGGTGAGCTCATGTGCGAAACAAATGGTAAGGAATGATGAACCAATTAGAACGTGAAAGCCGTGGAAGCCTGTTGCTACGAAGAATGTAGTTCCGTATACCCTATTGGCGATAGTAAAGGGTGCGACGAGATATTCGCCGGCTTGAAGAAACGTGAAATATTCCCCTAAGCATACTGTTAAGATTAGTGCCTGAAGGGCGTCAGTTCGCTTACCATCTATTTGTTTGTTATGGGCTCAGGTTACTGTCACACCAGTTGCTAGAAGAACAGATGTATTTAATGGGAGAACTCTGAACGGATTTAGAGGGTGGATTCCGGAAGGTGGTCAGAAGCTACCGATTTCGGGTGTTGGAGATAGACTTCTGGGAAAAAAGGCTCAAAAGAAAGCTAAGAAGAATATTACTTCGGAAGTAATAAATAGAATTATCCCTCAGCGAAGTCCTGTAGTTACATGTCTAGTATGATGTCCTAGGAAGATTCCTTTACGAATCACGTCACGTCATCATTGAACTATGGAGATAATAATAAGAATTGAGGCAATAATAAGACAGTTGGTTCCATGGTTGTGAAATCATCTAGCAAGTCCGATTGCTTAGGTAAAGGCTCCTATAGAGGAAGTTAAGGGTCATGGGCTGTATTCAACAAGGTGAAATGGTTGGCGAATCATTTATGTTTTTTATTTTAATAATCTTTTTACTTGGAAGGTAAATGTACTTTATATACTAAAAACATACAAGAGGGTATAACCCGTTTTTAAATTTACAGTTTAATGTCTAATCTCGACCATCTCGTAATAATCATTTTCATGAGTTATGTATAGATAAAGTATTATATTTTGTAGAGGATGAGAAGAGATGGGGTTCAGATCATCAGAACGTAGAGGTGAGTAATGATACAGATAATCAAAATATGATAATGGATGTAATTCATCCTATTGGCGATAAGTGTGGCATGGAGACACACCTTTGGTAATTATGTCTTGACAAGACATTGTTATTATTTAACTAGTATCTCATTAATTAGTAAAGTTTGAAACTCAGTTTATAAAAGATTTTGTATTAATGGATTCTACTGCAATAGCTATAAATGAATGGTTGGCACCACAGATTTCTGAGCACTGACCATAGAAAACACCTGGTTGAGTAGTAGTAAATCCAATTTGGTTTAGTCGTCCAGGAACGGCATCTACTTTTACACCAAGAGCAGGAACAGTTCATGAGTGAATGACATCTGCAGCAGTAATTAGTATTCGGATTTCTAGTTGTATGGGGATAACTATTCGGTTATCAACTTCTAGTAATCGATAATCTCCTGGAGCTAGATCGGATGTTGGTGTCATATATGAATCTATTTCGACATTTATAAAGTCTGTTTATTCGTATCTTCAATATCATTGATGACCGATAGTTTTGATTGTTAATGAGGGTTGTCTTACTTCATCTGTAATATAAAGAATGCGAAGGGATGGAAGAGCTAAAACAAGAAGGATAAGTGCAGGAAGGATTGTTCATACTGTTTCTACTGTTTGAGCTTCTAAAATGTATCGGTTTAAGTGTTTATTTATTATAAGGGCTAATAGGGCATATCCTACAACTGTTAGTACTAGGGTTAGAACTAGGAGAGTGTGATCATGGAATGAAATTAATTGGAGTATTACGGAAGATGCGGCGTCTTGAAATATTACTTGTCCTCAGTTAGGCATTCTAAGTGAGCTATAGATAGCACGGGCCTAATTAACAAATAGGTGCCTTTGGCTTTCACTTAAATGGGGGTATGTAATAATTCCAGTCTCTCTAAGATTGTGGAAATCAAGGGGTAGAATAGAGTCGGATCATTCTAGAGCTGAAGGTATGTGGGGACTTGAAATTACCCTTCGCTGTGAGGCAAAGGCTTCTCATAAAATGAAGATAAACAGTAGTAAGGCTACAAATGATAACAATGATCCAAATGAGGATACTACATTTCATTTTATAAAGGCATCAGGGTAGTCTGAGTACCGTCGAGGTATTCCTCTTAAACCTAAAAAGTGTTGGGGGAAGAAGGTAATATTTACTCCTAGGAATATAAGGAAGAATTGGGCATTAGCTCATCGTGGATGAAGGGTTAAGCCTGTAAGAAGAGGAAATCAGTGGGTAAATGCGGCAAAAATTGCAAATACAGCTCCTATTCTTAGCACGTAGTGGAAATGGGCTACTACATAATATGTATCGTGGAGAATGATATCTAGGGAAGAATTTGATAAAATAATACCTGTGAGACCACCGGTAGTAAATAAAAAAATGAATCCTAATGCCCATAAAATTGGGGTTTCGTATTTAATTTTTGAACCATGAAGAGTTGCTAATCACCTAAATACTTTAATTCCTGTGGAAACGGCAATGATTATAGTAGCTGCAGTGAAGTAGGCTCGTGTATCTACGTCAAGTCCTACTGTAAATATGTGATGAGCTCATACGATAAAGCCTAATACGGCAATTCCTACTATTGCATAAATTATTCCGAGTGCTCCAAATGGTTCGAGTTTTGCAGTGTAGTGTCTTACGATATGTGAGATTGCACCAAATCCCGGTAGAATTAAAATGTAAACTTCTGGGTGCCCAAAGAATCAGAATAAGTGTTGGTAAAGAATAGGGTCACCTCCCCCTGCAGGGTCAAAGAAGGAAGTATTAAGATTTCGATCTGTTAGTAATATAGTAATTGCTCCTGCAAGAACAGGAAGGGATAAAAGAAGTAGAACTACTGTGATTAAAACTGCTCAGACAAATAAGGGAATTCGCTCTAAGCGTAGCCCTCTTCATCGTATATTAATAACGGTAGTAATAAAGTTAATGGCACCTAGAATTGATGAAGCTCCGGCTAAGTGAAGAGAAAAAATAGCTAAATCTACTGAAGGTCCTGCGTGAGCAAGATTTCTTGATAGGGGGTGATATACAGTTCATCCTGTCCCGCTCCTTTTTCGACTGCAGCAGAAGAGACTAATAGGATTAGAGAGGGAGGTAATAGCCAAAATCTTATATTATTTAATCGTGGGAATGCTATGTCAGGGGCACCTAATATTAAGGGAAGAAGTCAATTTCCAAATCCCCCATTAAATACAGGTATTACTAGAAAGAAAATTATAACAAATGCATGGGCTGTAACAATAGTGTTATATAGTTGGTCTCTTCCTAAGAAGGCTCCCGGTTGTCTTAATTCAATTCGAATTAGAAGTCTTATGCCGGCACCTACTATGCCAGCTCATACACCTAAGATGAAGTATAGTGTTCCAATATCTTTATGGTTGGTTGAATAAAGTCATCGCATAAATTATAATAAGGGGGCTTAAACCTAATGACAACCTCGCTGTGGCGAGAGTCAATGTTCTTAAAGCTTTATGTTTTAAGGGTATTTTAATTTTTAAGATGGTGTTTGATAGTATTATATTAATAACAATATTTAGGTAGAAGTATAAATTTATTACAGACCCAATGATTAATATTAATACCACAATTTTTATTGATTCTATTAGAAGTATAATTGTTATAAATTTTGGTATAAATCCTGTCAGGGGTGGTAAACCTCCGAGGGATAATAGTAGTATAATTGGGGCTAAGTGAATGGAGGTGTTGACGGAAGACATTTTATTTATATTCTTAATGGAGTGGATATTGAAATATCTTATAGATATAAATAGGGGGGTAATGAGAGCTGAATAAACTAGGAAATATATAATTGAAGCGGTGGGCTTATATAAGGTTACTAGCCTTAGTATTCATCCAATGTGACCAATAGATGAGTAAGCCATAATTGTTCGTATTTGTGACTGATTTATACCTATAATGCCTCCAACAAGGGCGTTTGTTCCAGCTATAATTATAATAAAGTATATATTTTTTGTTGGAAGAAGGAAAGCTAGAATTGATAAGGGTGCAAGTTTTTGTCATGTAGATAGGATTAGACAGGATAATCATGAGATCGATGCTATGACTGAAGGATATCAGAAATGACAAGGAGCTCTACCGAGCTTTAGTAGCAGGGCAGTAGCTAAAATTAGTGGCATGGTATTTGGTATTACTCTGGAAGCTATATATAATGATGTACTGGATATAAGGAGAAGAGCGGAGCCTAAAGCTTGAGCTAAAAAGTATTTTACTGATCCTTCAGTTTCTTGGTTTTTTTTTGAATGCATTATAATTGGGATAAATCTTAGGAGATTTAGTTCTATGGCTGCCCATAAGATGATTCAATTTGCTCTTGAGAGAGCTATTAAAGTTCTTATTGTGAGGGAGGCTAAGGTTAATATTATTACAGGGGAGTAGATTAAATTCATGAAGATTATGGAGGAGTTGAACCCCCTTATAAGAATTAGAAGTTCTTACTTATCCCGGCTAATCTAATATGATCAGTCTAGGGATCCCTCATTTCATTCGTGAATTAGACCAATTAGAAGAATTAATAAAAATGTAATGGATGTTAATAGTGTTGTGTGTGTATTTCTAGTAAAAATGATGGTTGGAATTGGTATTAAGAGGACAATTTCGATATCAAATACAATGAAAATGATGGCTAGAAGAAAAAATCGTATTGAGAATGGAATTCGTGCAGTTCTTTTAGGGTCAAACCCACATTCGAATGGAGAGGATTTTTCTCGGTCGGTGTTAGATCGTGCTCTGAGAATTCACGCTGCAATTAAGATGACAGATGGAAGTAATAGGGCAATAGTGGTAGATGCTGAGACAAGATTCATTAACTAGAAATAATTTATTATCTCTTGATTAAAAGTCAAGTGCTGTTTACAAGCTCTCTAGTTAGATACAGGGAATATATTCCTTATTTAACGTCATCAGAGTTATCCGTTCATCCGGCGCTGTATCAAATTATTATTACTAGAGGTATTCTTAAAATAAGGAGGGCTAAAGATACAGGCAGGAACCTTTTTCAGGTTAAGTTTATCAAATGGTCATACCGTATACGGGGAAATGTGGCTCGAACTCAAACAAATAGTGTAGCTAGAGCTATGGTTTCTATAACTAAAACAATATCTCTGATTATGGGAAGGAGGGACCTGAAAAAAATTAGGCTTGTAAATAAGCTTATAACTAAGATATTAGCATATTCGGCTATAAAGATTAGGGCGAACAAGCCTCTCCTATATTCGACATTGAATCCTGAGACTAGTTTTGATTCACCCTCAGCAAAATCGAATGGTGTACGATTGGTTTCTGCAAGATTGGTAATAAATCAGATTGTAGCTAATGGGATAAACATTATTCTTACCCATGTTAATATAGATATTTTTGTAAAGTCTATAGTTGTTAGTATAATTAAAGCACTGAGTAGGATTAGTGACATACTTACTTCATATGAAATTGTTTGTGCAACGCCTCGCAAAGCTCCCAATAGAGCATATTTTGAATTTGAACTTCATCCGGCTAAAAAGGTAGTATATACATTTATTCTTGAGACACAAAGGAAATATAAAACTCTAAATTGAAAGAAGAATGATTGATGGGAATGAGGGTAGATTATTCATATTATTAAAGCTAGAATTAGACCTATTGTTGGTGCAAGTAAGAAAGGTATTTGGTTTGAGGGCGTGGGATTAGCTTGCTCTTTAACAAATAATTTAATTGCATCGGCAAATGGTTGAGGTAGACCTATAATTCCAACTTTATTAGGACCTTTTCGTAGGTGAAAGTATCCTAGAAATTTTCGCTCTATTAAGGTATAAAATGCTATGGCTAGCAAGGCTAAGATTGCTCTTATTAAAATTGATGTAAAAAAAGGAATGTTCATGTAACAAGAGAGATAATTTCTCATGAACAGGGTTTAAACCTGTGGCACTATTCTGCCATCTTGTTGAGTTTGAAGATGAATCGAACATCTTGGATGGACGTTCAAGGTCCAGTGTTTCCAAAACATCAAACCGCTACTGAGTTTCCTCACTTATCAAGTGCAAGTTGATAGTTCTAATTAAACTAAGTTGCATAATAAGTGGGTATAACCCATGAACCGATCCTAAGTCGGTGGCACTATTCTGCCAACTTATTTACATAGTATATGTATTTAGCTATTGAACTTAATATTATATTTGTTCTTGAGGTATAATTATTATTCGTATTTAGGTCCTTTCGTACTATAAATAGACTTTTTTGTCGAGGATAGAAACTAACCTGGCTTACGCCGGTCTGAACTCAGCTCATGTAGGGTATTATTGGTTGAACAAACCATCTTTATATGACTTTTGCGTCATATAGATTCCCTAAGCCAACATCGAGGTGCCAAACCCTATTATCGATAAGGACTCTTTAATAGGATTAGCCTGTTATCCCTAAGGTAGCTTGTTCTTGTGATCTTTTTTAAGGGTCATATATTAGATTTAGTTATCTTATTATAGGGGATGATTTATTACTTCCCCGGTCGCCCCAACCGAATTATAAAAAAGTGATTTATCTTTTATTAAATAAAGCTCTATAGGGTCTTCTTGTCCTTCGACGGAATCTAACAATCTTCAGTTAGAGATTAATTTTTACTATACTTATAGAGACAGTATCTGTTTCGTTGGTCCTTTCATTCTAGCCCACAATTAATGGGCAAGTGATTATGCTACCTTTGCACGGTTAGGATACCGCGGCCGTTGAACTTTTTGAGTCACTGGGCAGGAATTACCTGTCATGTGTTTTACGACAGGCAATGTTTTTGTTAAACAGTCGAAATAAGTGTTTGCCGAGTTCCTTTATAAGTGTTTGGATGATTATATGTTGTTTATATGTAGAATTTAGATATCAGATTTTCTAATACTTATTTGTACAGATTATTTCAAGATTGAAAGTTTTTCTTAAATATCAGTTTATTGGGGCATAGTGTTTATAGATTATATAATTATATTACGGTAAAGTATTGTAGATGGCTGTTTCTAAGCCTAATGATTGATATTTATTACACTGTTAGCTTTAGGTCACAGGGCTTATCCTCTGAGACCTTACACTGTAGGGTTGCTACATGTTTTAATTAATAAATTTTACTGAGAACCAGCAATTTTCTAGCGCGGTTGGTATGTAGCCTCTGCTAGCATATTTTCTAAAGTTGATGCTACAACTAATAGTGAGCTCATAGCTATATGCGAGCAGCTCGCATAGAATTCGGGATATTATTGTTAATTATTAGCTTGTAAAACCGTAATGCACAAGGTACGTGATTTTTCACTACTTAAATTTAATATTGAGTTCCTTTTCAGTACTTTTAATTTGTTAGTAAATAGAGATTTAATGTTTTAGGGTTTTTATTAGTGATATTATATAGGGTGAGGTATAAATATGCGAAGTAAACAATTTGTTTTATTTTTAGTGTAAGTAAAAAGCATTATATATGCTATACTTCGACAGGTGCAACTTCCGTTACACCTACTTTGTTACGACTTATCTCGCCTTTAGGCGAGAGTGACGGGCGATGTGTGCATGTCTTAGATTCGTTTTCATTATAATATTGAATTATAATTACGTCCAAGTCCAACTTCATGAAGCTTTTAATGCTGCAATTGGTATCTTTGTTTAGGGTGTAACCCATCGTCTCCCTTTCATAAGCTGCACTTTGACCTGACGTAAATGGGAAAGCCATTATTGCATACTAAATTCTTTTAGAGGTGTGCTTACGACGGCAGTACACAAGCTGTTTGATCTAGAAAGGGTGGGGTATTCGTGGATTATCGAGTTATGAGACAGGTTCCCCTGGTTCGATAAGACACCGCCAAAATCTTTAAGTTTTAAACTGTTGTTCGTATTTTTCGACTTTGATTTATTTCATGAATAGACGGGTATCTAATCCGTGTTTTAGTTTATGATTTTATGGTTAATTAGATGAGTTTGGTTCTCTGGTTGTTTAAATTAGACCTTTATAACTGTTTAACTCATCTTGCACTTAGTCGTTGTTAAGTTAGCTTGAGTTTATCGTCTAACCGCGGCAGCTGGCACGAATTTTGCCAACTCTTAACTCGATACCCAATTCCTGCTTTTGCAGAAAAGTAGAATTTCTTACTGTGGCGCCCTATTACGTATAGCAGTCTTGATGTATTTATAAACTCTTTTAGAGATATGTTTATTCGCGGGGTTGTCGTAAACTTACATGTATATTGGTTCGTAGCAGCTAAGTTTTCAGCTAGAATCAAGCTGTTAGTAAGAGAGGAAACCTCTTTTTCGGGGTATGAACCCACTAGCTTGAATAGCTTATCTTACTTAATAAAGTGATGATACTATTTGTATAATATTAAATTTGCAATTTAATGTTATTATTTAACTACGTCACTAAGCTCATCTTGTAATTAGTTCAGGTTTTAAAATAATCAATAGGATGGGTACTAAATGTATAGATAAGAGGGTAAGGTCTTTTGTTTTAAATTGAGGTAGAGTGTTTGATGTAGATATTAGGGAGCCATGATGTATGCAAGTATATATGTATAAGGAATATGCTGCAGAAAAAAATCTTGTTATTCCTAGAAGGATTAAGCTGGATGTTGATATTTTAAGAATTGATGTAATTAATATAATTTCTCTCAGGAGATTGATAGAGGGGGGTGCTGCTATATTTCTAGCTGTAAATAGGAATCACCATATAGTAAGCGTTGGAGCTAAGACTATTAAACCTTTTGTTAGATATAGTCTTCGAGTGTGAGTTAATTCATAATTTATGTTTGCTATTACAAACAGGGCAGAAGACCTTAATCCGTGAGCAATTATTATAGCTAGGGCCGCTTGTAAACCTCAATTAGAGTTTATTAGAGCGCCAGCTACTATTAGACCCATATGACCTACAGATGAATAAGCAATAAGAGACTTTAGATCAGATTGGCGAAAGCAGATTAGTCTTGTTGAGACAGCTCCTACTAAAGCAATACTTGATAAAAGGCTAGATGTTGATTTGGTTACATGATGGAATAAATTAATTATTCGGAGAATACCATAGCCCCCTAACTTTAGCAGAATAGCTGCAAGGATTATAGATCCTGCAATTGGAGCTTCTATATGAGCTTTTGGTAATCATAAGTGTACAGTAAATATGGGAAGTTTGACTAAGAAGCCTCCAATTGTTAGCACTCAAGCTATAGATATAGATGAATAATCCTTAGGAAATTCAATATTCATAAATATGGGTATTATAGCTGTTTTTGACACAATAAAAATTTTGGTGAGTGCTATAAGTATAGGTAATGAGGCAGCTACGGTATAGATTATTAAATATATTCTGGCTTGAGATCGTTCAGGCTGATACCCTCAAGTTATAATTAGAATTATAGTAGGAATTAGAGATGCTTCAAATCAAATATAAAATATAAATAAGTTAGATGAGAGGAAGCAGTTGATTAATACAATCAGGAGAATGATTAAGTTTACAATAAATAACTTAGGATATGTGTTTTGGTGTATGACTTTAGTTCTAGCTAAGATTATTATAACTACGACTCAAATTGTTAAGAGTGTAAGTCTAAATGATATAGTATCGGAGGAAATTAATCCTGTTATTATGGAGTATGATATACTATTCATAAGAGTGGCACATACTGGTAGCATAGAGATTCTTAAAGTTAGAGCAGTTGCTCATATGTAATTAATGGTTATGAGGGGTAGTAGGAGCAGGGATATTATAATTAGTTGGATTTTTAACATTTATTTATTGTTAGGGAGTTTAATATATCTGTTCCAAAAGATCGCGATATAAGAACTATAAGTCTTAGACCAATTCTAGCTTCACAAGCTCCAAAGGTCAGCAGTATTACACTAATACTTGTGTTTGGTGCATTTGCCACCGTTATGGAAATTGGGACAAATAGTACAAGACTGAGAGTAATTCCTTCAAGCGATAAAAGAGTTATTAGAAAGTGAGATTGATTAGATATTAAGTTTAATATTGCTACCAAAGGTAAAAGAAATACTAAGGTTATAATGGAATTATACATAGAATTGAGAGAGATCCCTATCTTCGATTTACAAGATCGATGCTTATTATTAGCTTTCAATTCTCAGAAAGCACGCAAGGAGATTTTTGGCACCCAAAGCCAGAGTTTTATATTAAACTACTTTCTGTGTATAATATTAATTTATAATTTTAGCATGAAAAGCTAATGTGTTTATTACACCATATACACCTTGTTTAGGGGAAAATCCATATTGTTAGCTTCAATAACATGCTTTATTTAAGCTACCTAAACTTAATATAGTGTTAATAGAAGAGCTGACACACCTAGGACTGAGGATATTATTAGATAATTAATAGGTAAGGGCCTTGATGAAGATATAATTATGTTTGAAGTCTTAGTAGAGAGGTTGTACATTCCTTGCCCACCAAGAACTTCCAATCACGACTGATCAGTTAATTTTAAGTAATTATGTGATATGTATATAGGGAGTTTTATTATAAATTGAGACGAAAGAGGAACCAGGAATCATATTATGCAGGAGGCATAGTGATTAATGGCAGTGTATATTAATACGGATTCATTTTTTTTTTAGTTGTTGATAGAAACCAGGCTAGTGAGGCTCCAATAATGACTAAAATTAATGGTATAAGTTTTTGATATATGGGAATAACTATTATTTCTTGTTTTATGGGGGCAATTCATATAATAGTAGCTCCAGAAATAATTGATATTGAGGCTAATGTTAATATGGGAGATGTTAAAGATTTTGTTTCTTCTAAGTAAATGTGGGGGCCGCAGTTGTTAGTTCCTCAGATTACGCATAATCTAAATCGAATTGAATAGAATGACGTTAGTCCCACAGCTAGCAGAATTAATATTACTATTAATAAATTGTGATGGTAAAATATAGATGCTTCTACAATTATATCCTTTGAATAAAACCCAGACATAAAAGGAAATCCACATAGAGCTAAATTAGCCACAATAAGACATGATGAAGCGGTAGGTATTTGCCTGGATAAGTTACCCATTCATCGTAAATCTTGACTGTGTATGTGTCTGTGGATAAATCTCCCAGCACAAACAAAAAGAAGTGCTTTAAATAGGGCATGTGTTACTATGTGGAAAAAGGCCTAGTGAACTATGCCTAAACCTATAGCTGCTATTATTATTCCAAGTTGACTTAGGGTAGATAAGGCGATAATTTTTTTTATGTCACATTCTGTGGTAGCTCTAAAACCGGCTATTAAAGTAGTAGAAACGGCGATTAATAGTATCATAGGTGTAAATCATCATGCAGAGGATATAAAATCATAAAATCGAATTAATAAGAACACACCGGCAGTTACTAGAGTAGAAGAGTGAACTAAAGCTGAGACTGGTGTAGGAGCAGCTATGGCTGCTGGAAGTCAACTAGAAAATGGTATCTGAGCTCTTTTGGTTATAGCTGCTACAGCAATAGCAAAGATTTGATATGTGTTTTCGTCAAGGGTTCATATATGTAAAATGTTTCAATGTCCCTGGTTTAGAGTTCATGCAATTGCTAGAAGAAGGGTAACATCACCAATACGGTTAGTTAAAGCTGTTACTATTCCAGCAGCTAGAGATTTAGGATTTTGGTAATAAATTACTAAAATAAAAGATACAATACCTAATCCGTCTCACCCTATTAATAGCATAATTAGGTGTGGGAGAAAAATTAATATGTTTATTGATAAAACGAAAAGAAGGACAAGCACTGTAAATCGGTTAATGAATTTATCATCTTTTATATATACTGTGGAAAACTTGAGAACATTTGCTGAGATTATGATTACTGTGCATGAAAATATTAAACCCAGGGGGTCTATAATTAGTGAAATTATAAAAGGAGTAGAGGAAATAGAGAATATATTTCATTCTAGCAATATTGTAATATCATAGAATACTGCATAGGATGTGGGGATTAAAAGAGTAGCAAAGATAGCTCATAGTATATTACTAGTCAAAAGACTAATTTGAAATTTTTGTAACATGAAAAAGGGTCTAATAGACATCTCTGAAACCACAATTCAGCGGTTTGATAACCTACCTTTCCTATTAAACATAGTGGATGGTAATTAATGTCAATAATGAAATTTTAACAGGGTGAAAAACTAATAATAATTTTTTTAGGTTCCTCAAAATTTGCCGACATAGCTCTCATTTTGGCTTAAAAAAAGCCGATAATGCTGCGCTTCATCAAAATTGACGTGGAGCTCATTCACTCAACAATTTTTTTTGAAAAAAAAATTTCTAGATTCTCTCCAAATTGGTAGGGTTGTTAAGGAATTGGCCTTAAAAAAGGCTATTTTTTATTTTTTATTTTTTTTTTGAGGAAATAGGCTCGAGGTTTTTTTCATTTTTGTAATATTACCCCCTCGTCTCGATTTGGGTTTATAGTGTGAGATATATATATATATATCTAGCAATATTACCAGGATATTTATTCCTAATATGATTGGAGTTGAAGCTAAATATAGCGTGAATGTTGTGGTAATTATTAGTAGTATATATAGGGTTAAAATCATTTATGACTGTGAGAATTGAACTCAATCTATTGGCTTCAAAGGCCTATGGGCACCTTACACTAAGTTATATAGGAACCCCATCAGTAGATACATAGGTACAAACAAATTCAGACTACATCTACAAAATGTCAGTACCATGCTGCTGCTTCAAATCCAAAGTGGTGACCAGCAGAAAAGTGGTGAGCTCATGTGCGAAACAAATGGTAAGGAATGATGAACCAATTAGAACGTGAAAGCCGTGGAAGCCTGTTGCTACGAAGAATGTAGTTCCGTATACCCTATTGGCGATAGTAAAGGGTGCGACGAGATATTCGCCGGCTTGAAGAAACGTGAAATATTCCCCTAAGCATACTGTTAAGATTAGTGCCTGAAGGGCGTCAGTTCGCTTACCATCTATTTGTTTGTTATGGGCTCAGGTTACTGTCACACCAGTTGCTAGAAGAACAGATGTATTTAATGGGAGAACTCTGAACGGATTTAGAGGGTGGATTCCGGAAGGTGGTCAGAAGCTACCGATTTCGGGTGTTGGAGATAGACTTCTGGGAAAAAAGGCTCAAAAGAAAGCTAAGAAGAATATTACTTCGGAAGTAATAAATAGAATTATCCCTCAGCGAAGTCCTGTAGTTACATGTCTAGTATGATGTCCTAGGAAGATTCCTTTACGAATCACGTCACGTCATCATTGAACTATGGAGATAATAATAAGAATTGAGGCAATAATAAGACAGTTGGTTCCATGGTTGTGAAATCATCTAGCAAGTCCGATTGCTTAGGTAAAGGCTCCTATAGAGGAAGTTAAGGGTCATGGGCTGTATTCAACAAGGTGAAATGGTTGACGATTCATTTATGTTTTTATTCAGATAATCTTTTTACTTGGAAGGTAAATGTACTTTATATACTAAAAAGATACAAGAGGGTATAACCCATTTTTAAATTTACAGTTTAATGTCTAATCTCAACCATCTCGTAATAATCATTTTCAAGAGTTATCTATCGATAGAGTATTATATTTTGTAGTAGATGTAAACAAATGGGATGCGGATCATCAGAAAGTAGAGGTGAGCAATGATACAGATAGTCAAAACATGAAAATGGATGTATGTTTGCGATCGCGACCATTAGTCTCGACGTGCAGCGTCTCTCGATCTGTGGCCTGTGCATTTTGGCTGTATCATTGATTTCTGCTTGTGTGTTACGGAATGGCTGCCTGACTTCCAAAACCCCAAAATTGACGCCGAGCATAAAATTAAGAATGCAGTAGGCTAATCATGATTATTGCTGCTAAATTGTGGTAAACAACTACTTTTAAATAAGTGGAACTTGTTTAATTGAGCAAATGTTTAGAAATAAAATTATGAATTTTTACGTGATGATGTGATATCACATGTCTTTGAACCCCTTTGTCTCGTTACACATCGTCCCAATTGTGTGACACCCCTCCCTCATAGGCGCGTGACGTCATGTAATGGCCCCCAAACGGGCGCCTATTATGTAGTGTGTCCCCGGGCGCAAAATACCCTAGCTACGCCTCTGATTATTGAAAATGAAAATACGACTAACTGCATCATATTTACTGATTCACTAAGCGTTTCTACATCTTTAAAAGAAAATAGATGTGATTTAAGACCTAATTTATTTCTTGAATTTATGAATCGTGTCAATAAACTAAAGCATAGTTGTATTCTTGTTGCGTGGATCCCTAGCCATATCGGTTTATCTGGAAATGAAATGGCATACATTTTTGCCAAGAAGGGATTAGAAATACATGAGATTAATTCGACAAATTATTTAGAGTTAAAAGAAATTAAGTCTTTAATAAAGAATTATGTTATTAATAAATGGCATATGGAATATTATTGTGAACCAAAAGGAAAATTCTATAAATCTATCCAGCCTTTAGTATCCACGGATATAATTTTATAATATATGGATTTTATAAGGAAGCGTGAAGTTCAAATTACCATACTTCGGTTTGGCCATATACTAACTAATAAATGGTTGAAAACTATAGGTAAGAGCTCAACTGATTATTTTATGCTCTCATTGTCAGATTACTGAAACAATTGATTATCTATTACTTGCTGGTAAAAAATGACATATCAAATATACTAATTAAACTATATGCAGAGAAAAAGGTGGATTATACTGTTTTAAATGTATTATCTATTCGAGATATCTATATTGAGGTATATAACATACTAATGAGAACAAATAATGGAAAGATTATTTAAAATTAATGAGTACAAGTAAATAGTGGAAAAATAATCAATAATACATTATGTAAGTTCAATGTCCGAACTTGTAACTTTGTTTAGGGAACTAAATATGGTTATTGCAGTTGCATAATGGATATTGGAAAAACCATTTCATGAACTATTTTAAACGCCAACAATTGGACACAAAATATTAATTGGATTGTTTTGTAATGATGAATGTATGAAATTATTATTGATACTTTAGTTGTTAAGTTGATATTAATTCGTTTATTTTGTAAGCCTGAATGTCTGGATTTATTATTATTCCTTTGGTTGTTATGTCGATTTGAATTATTGATTATTGTCTGTTATCCTATACTGTAAATGATGTCCTGTTAATATTGAATTTATCAACATTATATAGATAGTTTGGCATTGATGCTATGAAATTGTTTTGATGCTCTGTAAATAAGATGGAAAAAACCTTCATGGGAAAAAAACTGATATAAGAAAAGAACCGATACGGTCTAAAAAAGAGCCTTCATTAGCAAAAAAAGGTATATGGCCACATGAACAAATTTTATATATGTTTGTGTGTACATTGTATGTATATATATACATTTGTACAATATGTATGTTTATATATGCAGGAATATAATGTAATAATCGTTTATATGTTATGAAATATCTGCAACAACCATATGTCGAATATTGCTGTCGCAGCAACCAGTCGTGAAGAAATGGAACAACACTAAAGGAAGAAAGAAAATAGAAAGACTAAAGAAAGACAATATAAAGATAAAGGATTAAAACTATAATTATACGAAATCGAACAGAAATGTAAAAAATTCTGAAGACGTCAACAGCCTGTGTTGCTATAAGATGTCGTTAAACTGTTGAATAATAATAATAATGCTCGATATTGGGCGTGTTGCCATCAGTCGAAGATGCTCGGCCAAGGTTGGAAGATACGAAGCTATACGCGTTCTAGCCAGCAGTAAATTGAACACCATCCACAGTCATGTTTTGAAAGCCTTAAAGGATAATGAGATCTGTGAGGATGAATTTAACCTAATTCTTGAGGAAGTAGAAATGTATCGTTATTAGAAGGACCACAGTTGGTGGTTCTATCGAAAAGGAGGTAAAAAAAGGATCTTTACAAACAGGGTCCCGATGCAGCCAGTGAAGAATTTTTAAAGCAACTTTCAAAGTCAGTTTAGAATTAAACTGTAAATACTGGTATGACTCCACATCAAAAAGACTCTCCTCTTTCCATGCTCCTCTGACCCCGGCAGCGCCACCACCTATTTAGAAACCTCGTGGAGAAGCACTAATTCACAATATGTCCAAGTCATAGTGGCATATGTTTCGCAAATCGTATGGTTCTCCTAGATCGTATGAAAAACGGTCTATTTCTATCGATGATAACCCTTTCCATTCTCTGATGATTCCTCTGTTTGGATCTATATTGTACAGTTTTTGACGTACTCTGGCTTGGTTACATGACCTACACAGCTCCACTCTGCTATGTATTCCTAAACCACACCTTAAGCTGATTTTATCACCAATCCACCTCTTTTTATCTGATAATTATGTATATAGCAATACTTACCGACACAATATCGATTACAAGTGGTTGTTTTACCACATAGTATTCAAACACGCCTATTCGATGCTTTTGGCATCCTGTAGCTCTTAACATCCATAAACACCAAAATTGTTCAATTAGAAAACTACTTGTTAAGATACGCTATTAATCATACTTCCATCAGCAGAGAGAACATAAAACAGCGTTATTTCCCGTGATGAACTCTCCAGCTCCGTGAGAGGTTCTTCGCATACGAGACCATCACGGGGAAAAGGGTGGTTGCATTCAATTTCAGGCTACTGTGAGGCTTCATGGACTTTTGGTCCATGGTCTTTGGTCAGACCCAAGGACCCTGAATTCAAACTGCGGTTTGTGGAGGAGGAGGAGAATAACGGTTGAGGCTATGCCATCTCCATGCGCCATTAGCTGATTTAAATTCTGTCCATGTAGAGAGTTAGGACCCGCATATTCGTCAGTTATTTGGTTCAGTGGAGGTGAAGTGAAAGCCCCACCTCGCCTCTACTACAGTAAAGATCCTACGGTCGATGTAACAGTAGAGACATGGGACACATCGCTGCCGTTCTCATCGATATTTGATGATCTATTATATCTTCGATGTACATATCAATTTCCTTTTTTTATTAAAGTTTCTTAAACGAACATCGACTTGAGTGATGGTCAAGAAGAGCCCGTGTTTGATAATTCGAACCAGGAGGGAACTCTGTGGCATGAGCTAACCTTATATACATTTTCGTAATGAATGAATGAATGATCCAACACCTAAACCAGTATAATATATATTCGATTGCATGGAATTACCAGTCTGAGTCACAGACATCTGCAAGTTTGAAAGATGAATTCTACGATATCCTATAACGTATTCGGATGGGAAGAGTAGCGCCTATAGTATACCCGATTAGTATTTCGAACAAAACCACAAGACAATGTAGACCTCCTGCTACTGGACAACGATGGAAACAAGCACTAGGGTAAATCGACATAGCAATAATGAGAAACAAAAACAACAAACACGGACACAAGGCCTATCAATTTCGCATTTGACTCCTCGTATTCTCAGTCAAATATCTACTGGACAAGTAGAGGAATTGGTTACAAGCCAAAGTGAATCAAGCGTTATACGGAAGGCAGCAACGGTCTCAAATTACAGAATTACCACAAATAAAAGATGCTGGCCCTATACGTAATTTCGGTGGACTTCGAGTCTGTCTGGATGATCTGCTGTCTGACAGGCTATATATAGAAAGCACGGTTCGGTCAGTTATATATACGTATCACACTACGAGCACACCCAGGTAGTCCTGAAAAAAGTCTGCTGGGAGAGTCTCGGAGATTACCACGATCTATATCTCATGACAGACGTGCTACACGTGGCCGATATATTCTAGAAATTCCTAGGGACATCGATAAACCATTACCATTAGGATCAATAGAGCAAGCTTTCTTTTCCAGGAGTGTCATAGGATGCAATTCTTCGATTGACGTAATATCGAACAGGAACTATTAATGTGCACAAATATGCTCCGATTATTCGGACGATGGTAACGCGGTAATGTCTCTATGGTGGTGTTGTGGTGCGGTTGAATGTTCTATGCTGAGATTCTTTGAGATTTGTCTTGCCTTTGTACGGACGTGGCCCGTTTTAAAATTTACAGTTTAGTGTCTAATCTCGACCATCTCGTAATAGTCATTTTCAAGAGTTATCTATAGATAGAGTATTATATTTTGTAGTAGATGTAAACAAATGGGATGCGGATCATCAGAAAGTAGAGGTGAGCAATGATACAGATAGTCTAAACATGAAAATGGATGTAATTCATCCTATTGGTGATAAATGTGGCATAGAGATACACCTTTGGTAATTATGCCTTGACAAGGCATTGTTATGATTTTAACTAGTATTTCATTAATTAGTAAAGTTTGAAACTCATTTTATAAAAGATTTTGTATTAATGGCTTCTACTGCAATAGGTATATATGAATGGTTAGCACCACAAATTTCTGAGCATTGACCATAGAAAACTCCTGGTTGTGTGGTACTAAATCCAATTTGGTTTAGTCGTCCAGGCACGGCTCCTACTTTTACATCTAGGGCAGGTACAGTTCATGAGTGAATTACATCTGCAGCAGTAATGAGTATTCGAATTTCCAATTGTATGGGGATAACTATTCGATTATCAACTTCCAACAGCCGGTAGTCCCCCAGAGCTAGATCGGATGTTGGCGTTATATATGAATCTATTTCTACATTTTTGAAGTCTGTATATTCGTATCTTCAGTACCATTGATGGCCGATAGTTTTGATTGTTAATGAGGGCTGTCTTACTTCATCTGTGATATATAGAATGCGAAGTGATGGGAGGGCTAAAACAAGGAGGATGAGGGCAGGAAGGATTGTTCACACTGTTTCTACTGTTTGAGCTTCTAAAATATAGCGGTTTAAGTGTTTATTTATTATAAGGGCTAATAGGGCATATCCTACAACTGTTAGTACTAAGGTTAGTACTAGGAGAGTGTGATCGTGGAATGAAATTAATTGGAGTATTACGGAAGATGCGGCGTCTTGAAATATTACTTGTCCTCAGTTAGGCATTCTAAGTGAGCTAGATATAGCACGGGCCTAATTAACAAATAGGTGCCTTTGGCTTTCACTTAATCGTGGGTAGGTAATGATTCCTGTTTCTCTAAGATTGTGGAAATCTAGGGGTAGAATGGAGTCGGATCATTCTAGAGCTGAAGGCAAATGGGGTTTTGAGATTACCCTTCGCTGTGAGGCAAAGACGTCTCATAAAATGAAGATAAATATTATTAAGGCTACAAATGATAGTAATGACCCAAATGAAGATACCACATTTCATTTTATAAAGGCATCAGGGTAGTTCGAATATTGTCGAGGTATTCCTCTTAGCCCTAAAAAGTGCTGGGGAAAGAAGGTGGTGTTTACCCATAGAAATATAAGGAAGAATTGGGCATTAGCTCATCGTGGGTGAAGAGTTAAACCTGTTAGAAGTGGGAACCAGTGGGTAAATGCGGCGAAAATTGCAAATACGGCTCCCATTCTTAGGACGTAGTGGAAATGGGCGACTACATAATATGTATCGTGGAGGATAATATCTAAGGAGGAGTTTGATCAAATAATACCTGTTAGACCACCGGTAGTAAATAAAAAGATGAATCCTAAGGCTCATAAAACTGGAGTTTCGTATTTGATTTTTGACCCGTGAAGAGTTGCTAACCATCTAAACACTTTAATTCCTGTGGAAACGGCAATGATTATAGTAGCTGCAGTGAAGTATGCTCGTGTGTCTACGTCAAGACCTACTGTAGATATGTGATGACCTCATACGATTAAGCCTAATACAGCAATGCCTACTATTGCATAAATTATTCCAAGTGCTCCAAATGGTTCAAGTTTTGCAGTGTAATGTCTTACGATGTGAGAGATCGCACCAAATCCCGGTAAGTTCTCAATTATCCCGGCTAATCTAATATGATCAGTCGAGTGATCCCTCATTTCATTCGTGAATAAGGCCAATTAAAAGAACTAATAAAAATGTGATGGATGTGAACAGAGTAGTATTTGTTCTTCTGGATAAAATGATGGTTGGAATTGGTATTAAGAGGACAATTTCAATATCAAATACAATAAAACTGATCGCAAGGAGAAAAAATCGTATTGAGAATGGAATTCGTGCAGTTCTTTTAGGATCAAAGCCGCATTCGAAAGGGCAGAATTTTCCTCGGTCGGCATTAGACCGTGCTCTGAGATTTCATGCTGCAGCTAGGATAACAGATGGAAGTAACAGGGCAATTGTAGTAGATGTTGAGACGAGATTCATGAACTAGAAATAATTTATTATTCCTTGATTAAAAGTCAAGTGCTATTTACAAGCTCTCTGGTTAGATATAGGGAATTTATTACTTATTTAACGTCATCAGAGTTATCCGTTCATCCGGAGCTGTATCAAATTATTATTACTAAAGGTATACTTAAGATAAGAAGGGCTAAAGATATAGGAGAAATCTTTTTCAGGTTAGATTTATTAGGTGATCATAACGTATACGGGAAAATGTGGCTTGGACTCAAACACTTAGTGTAGCTAGGGCTATGGTTTCTATAATTAGAACAATGTCTCTGATTATGGGAAGTATCGTCCTGACAAAAATAAGTCTTGTAAATAAGCTTATTACTAAAATATTGACATATTCGGCTATAAAGATTGGGGCGAATAACCCTCTTCTATATTCGACGTTAAAACCTGAGACTAATTCTGACTCACCTTCAGCAAACTCGAATGGTGTACGAATGGTTTCTGCAAGGTTGGTAATAAATCATACTGTAACTAAGGGTATAAATATTAATCTAATTCATGTTAATATAGATATTTTTGTAAAATCTATAGTTGTTAATATGATTAGAGCACTGAGTAGAATTAAGAACATTCTTACTTCATACGAAATGGTTTGTGCAACGCCTCGTAGAGCTCCTAGTAGAGCATATTTTGAATTTGAGCTTCATCCGGCCAGAAAGGTTGCGTATACGTTTATTCTTGAGACACAAAGAAAATATAGAATTCTGAATTGAAAGAAAAATGATTGATGGGAATGGGGATAAATTATTCATATTATTAAAGCTAGGATTAGGCCTATTGATGGGGCGAAAAGGAATGGTATTTGGTTTGAGGGGGTAGGATTAGCTTGTTCTTTAACGAATAACTTAACTGCATCGGCAAATGGTTGAGGTAGACAAATAATTCCAACTTTGTTGGGGCCTTTTCGTAGATGGAAGCACCCTAGGAATTTTCGCTCTATTAAAGTTTAAAAGGCTATGGCTAGTAAGACTAAGATTGCTCTTATCAAAATTGATGTAAAAAAGAAATATTCATGTAACAAGAGAGATATTTTCTCATGAACAGGGAGGGTTTAAACCTGTGGCACTATTGTGCCATCTTGTTGAGTTTGAAGATGAGTCGAACATCTTAAGTGGACGTTCAAGGTCCAGTGTTTCCAAAACATCAAACCACTACTGAGTTTCCTCACTTATCAGGTGCAAGTTGATAGTTCTAATTAAACCAAGTTGCATAATAAGTGGGTAAAACCCATGAACCGATCCTAAGTCGGTGGCACTATTCTGCCAACTTATTTACATAGTATATGTGTTTTATTTATTAAACTTAGTATTTGATTAATTCTTAAGATATAATTATTATTCATCTTTAGGTCCCTTCGTACTATAAATAGACTTTTTGTCGAGGATAGAAACTAACCTGGCTTACACCGGTCTGAACTCAGCTCATGTAGGGTGTTATTGGTTGAACAAACCATCTTTATATGACTTTTGCGCCATATAGATTCCCTAAGCCAACATCGAGGTGCCAAACCCTATTATCGATAAGGACTCTTTAATAGGATTAGCCTGTTATTCCTAAGGTAGCTTGGTCTTGTGATCTTTTTCAAGGGTCATAAAGGAGATTTAGTTATCTGATAATAAGGGATGATTTATTACTTCCCCGGTCGCCCCAACCGAATTATAAAAAAGTTATTGATCTTTTGTTAAATAAAGCTCTATAGGGTCTTCTTATCCTTCGACGGAATCTAACAGTCTTCAGTTAGAGATTAATTTTTATTGCACTTATAGAGACAGTGTCTATTTCGTTGGTCCTTTCATTCTAG